>QXTE01000406.1:170626-192587 GCA_003942145.1 Platysternon megacephalum
ACCCAACCGCCCCCACCCCCATGCACCCTGCATCCCACCCCTCCACGCCCCACACCCATCCCATCCCCACACACACCCTCATCCCACTCCTGCACCCCCCCACACACACACACCCCACTCCTCTGCATGCTCCCCAGGGCTGGGATAGCAGAGGCACCAACCTCTCGGAGTGACTGATTCCAGGTCCCGGGGGCCGCACAGTCCTGCCCAGCACACTCAGCCGGCACGTCTGTACCTGGAAGGGAAGGACGGCGAGACGTGACTAGTCAGCCATCGGGGCTGAGCGGTACCTGGAGGGGGAGGGACCCCAGTTACTAGGAGGAGCCAGGTAACAGGAATGGGGGATTCGATTCTTAGACATGTCAGCAGTGGGGCTGTGATGAGCGGGAGACCCGCCCAGCGTTGCCTGCTGGGGCCAAGGCAACGGCTGGCACGGGACTCCGGCAGGTGTGTGTGCAGTGCTGGGGAGGAGCCGGGGGCCGTGGCACATGGAGGTACCAGTGACGTAGGGAAGGGCAGGAGAGAGGTCCTGGAGGCTGGCAGGAAAGAGGTTGAAGTCCAGGACTCCATGGCAGCTTTCTCTGAAATGCTTCCAGCTCCACGCGCAGGGCCAGGCAGAGCTGCCAGGTCTCAGTGCGTGGCTGAGGTGATGCTGTAGGGAGGAGGGGTGAGGTGCATTAGGAACAGGGGAACCTTTTGGGGAGGGAGGAGCCTATACAGGAAGGACGAGCTCCACCGAAACCAAACGGAACCAGTGAAAAAGGTCGCAGAGGAGGTTTTACACTAAGGGCTGGGGGAAGCCGACAGGTGGGAAACCACAAGGTTCAGGCAGAGGCATCTCTTAGGGATGAATTGATGAACGGCGGAACTCTGTAACCTAACAAAGAGGCCAGGCTAGAGGTCGGGGGAGTCCAGGTGGGAGCTGGTGAGGACCAGTCTAAGGTAGCAGAGTCCGAGGTCAGTATAGCACGAAGGCAACGAAGGAGAATGTGTGTCGCTCAAACGCTTCTCTCTCCCACCAACAGAAGTTGGGCCAGTCAGAGATCTGACCTCCCCGTCCTTGTCTCTCCAGAAGTCTAAATACCAAGCTGGGTGAAGCAGAGGGGCTGGCATTGCGTGAGAATAGTGATGTAAGAGACATCAGAGAAATGTGCTGGAAGGATGATAATCAAAGGGTACAAAATATACAGGAAGGACAGAGCAGGCCGCGCTGGTGGGGAGTGGCGCCATGTGTGACAGAAACCACCACACAGTTGAATATGGTAAAAATCTTAAATGAATCAAACAGTCCCATAGAACCTCAGTGGGTAGAGATCCCATGCTCGAATAATAAGAGTCTGGCAGTGGAGATATGCTACCGACCACCTGACCAGGATGGTGACGGCAACTGAGAAATGCTAAGGGAGGGTAGAGACGCTACAGAAACCAGAAAACTCACTAATTATCGGAGATTTCAACTATCCCCCTATTGCCTGGGAACATGTCACCTCCAGGCAGGATGCAGAGAGAACATTTCTAGACACCGTTACTGACGGCTTCTTGGAGCAGCTGGTCCTGGAACCCACAAGGGGAGAGGCACGTCTTGATTTAGTCCTAAGCAGAGCACAGGGCTGGTCCAAGAGGTGATATAGCTGGATCGCTCAGTAACAGTGACCATCATGTAATTAAATTTAACATCCTGGGGGGGGACGGGACTTTTCACTTTCAAAAGGGGAACAACCCAAATTCAGAGGAGCTGTCACAAGGGTGAAATGCCTGCAAGCAGCAAGGAGACTACTTAAAAACACCACAGTAGAGGCTCAGATGAAATGCAGACTCCAAATCAGAAAAGCTCGTAAGAGGACCAGAAGAACCCCTCCCCCTCCCCCCACCGTGGCTAAACAGCAGAGTAATGGATGCGGGGAGAGGCCAAAGGGCACCCTTGAAAATTTGGACATCAGATCCTAGTAAGAACAATAGGACGGGGCACAAATTCTGGCCAGTTACATGGAAAGGTAGAATAAGGCAGGGCAAGAGAGAATTTGAGAAGCAACTTGCTCAAGACACAAAACCGAACAGTAAGAATTGTAAGTATATCAGGAGCAGGAAGCCGGCCAAACAGGCAATAGGACACTCGAGCACCAACATGCTAACGGAGCACTCAAGACAGACCAGGGTGTTGGAGAGAAGCTAAATGAATTCTTTGCGTCAGTCTTCACCGCAGAGGACATGGGGGAGATCCCCACATCAGAGCTGTCCTTTTGGGGAAACAAATCTGAAGCACTGTCCCCCAGTGATGTGTTAATAGAGGAGGTTTTAGAACAAATTGATAAACAGCAATAAGTCACCAGGCCCAGATGGGATTCACACAAGAGTTCTGAAGAACCTCAAATATCAAATTGCAGAACTATTAACTGCGGTGTGTAACCGATCACCGAAACAAGCCTGTGGACCGGACGACTGGAGCATAGCTAATGTGACATGCCTCACCACCCTGTTAGAACTGTCTGAGGGGGTCAACAAGCAGGCGGACAAGGGGGCTATCGTGTACTTGGATTTTCAGAAAGCCTTTGACCAGGTCCCTCACCAAAGGCTCTTAAGCAAAGTAAGCATGCGTGGGATAAGAGGGAAGGTCCTCTCATGGATCAGTAACTGTTTGAAAGACAGGAAACGAAGGGTAGGAATAAATGGTCAGTTTTCACAGTGGAGAGAGGTAAATAGTGGGGTCCCCCAGGGATCTGTACTGGGACCAGTCCAGGGGCAGATTAATAATTTTGCCGCCCCTAGGCCCGGAAATAATTGCCGCCCCTGCCCCCGCCCCGACTCCACCCCTTCCCCCAAAGTCCCGCCCTCCCTCCGCCCCCTCCATGCCCCTATTGGATCCCTTCCCCAAATCCCCGCCCCAGCCCCGCCTCTTCCCCAGCACGCCGCGTTCCCCCTCCTCTCCCCTCCCTCTCTGACCAGCGAAACAGCTGCGGAGAAGTTCCCCTGCTCCAGCTGCCTCCTCCGCGAGCGCGCCACCGCTTCCTGTTTCTCTCCCCTCCCTCCCTGCCCAGCGAAACAGCTGTTTCGCGGCACAAGCACTGGGAGGGAGGGGAGAGGAACAGGAAGCGGCGGCACGCTCGCAGAGGAGGCAGCTGGAGCAGGGGAACTTCTCCGGGGGTGCTCAAATTTGCCGCCCCTGCAAATTTGCCGCCCTAGGCCTAGGCCTTGTCGGCCTAGGCGATAATACGCCGCTGGACCAGTCCTATTCCACATATTCATAAAAGGTCTGGAAAACGGGGTAAACGGTGATCACCGCGGGCAAAGTTTGCAGATGATACAAAATTCCTCAAAATAGTGAAGCCCAAAGCAGCCTGCGAAGAGCTACAAAGGGATCTCACACGACTGGGTGACTGGGAAACAGAATGGTGGATGAAATTCACAATTAATAAGTGCAAAGGAACGCACATTGGAAACATAATCCCAAGTACAGTACCTAATGATGGGTTCTAAATTAGTCCTTATCACTTGACAGAGATCTTGGATTCACCATGGATAAGGGGCAGGGGGTTGGGGCACAGGACGGGGTGAGGCGAGCTTTGGGCAGCGCTTACCTTGGGGGGCTCCCCGGAAGCGGGGACATCCCCCTCCCTTGGCTCCTAGGCAGAGGTGTGGCCAGGCAGTTCTGTGCACTGCCTCTGCCTGCAGGCACCGCCCCCGCAGCTCCCATTGGCCGCGGTTCCCAGCCAATAGGAGCTGCGGAGCCAGCACTCTGGGTGGAGGCAGCCCGCAGAGCTGCCTGGCCATGCCTCTGCCTAGGAGCCGAGGGAGGGGGATGTCCCCGCTTCCGGGGAGCCCCCCAAGGTAAATGCACCCAGAGCCCACCTCACCCCATTCCGTGCCCCAACCCCCTATCCCCTCCCACACCCTAACTCTGCTGCTGCTCGGGGGGTGGAGGCGCAGAGACAGGTAGGGAGCCTGCTGGCCCTGCCAAACACCCACCCCCCCGCCCGCCCGGCACCAGCAGGGGTCCCAGGCCGTGTGCCGCTGCCCGCCCCCCTCCAGAACCCATGGTTCCCCCAGGAAGCCGCCCCCCCCGCCCAAGTTTTAGTCAGGGGTATATAGTAAAAGTCAAGGACAGGTCACGGGTCATGAATGTTTGTTTACTGCCCGTGACCTGTCCGTGACTTTTACTAAAAATACCCGTGACTAAAATGTAGCCTTAACCGTGGAGAGTTCTCTGAGAACTTCAGCTCAATGCACAGCAGTGGTCAAAAAAGCTAACAGCATGTTAGGAAGCATTAGGAAAGGGATAGAAAATAAGACAAAAAATATCATAATGCTGCTATATAAACCCATGGTACACCCACACCTGGAATACTGTGAGCAGTTCTGGTCACCCCATCTCAATAACGGATATAATAGAACTGGAAAAGGTTCAGAGCAGGGCAACAAAGATGATAGAATCAGAGACCCATAGGGTTTGAGGGGACCGCACAGTTCAGCTTGTCTAACCCCTGCCAAGATGCAGGATTTGTTGGGTCTAAACCATCCAAGACATTGTCAAGGGTATGGAACAGCTTCCATACAAGGAGAGAGTAAAAAGATTAGGACTGTTCATCTTGGAAAAGAGATCACTAAGAGGGGATCTGATAGAGGCCTATAAAATCAAAAATGGTGTGGAGAGAGTGAATAGGGAAGTGTTATTTACCCCTTCACATAACATAAGAACCAGGGGTCACCCAATGAAATTAATAGGCAGCAGGTTTAATGCAAACATACGTAAGTATTTCTTCACACAATGCACAGTTAACCTGTGGAACTCCTTGCCAGGGGATGTTGTGAAGGCCAAGACTATAACTGGGTTCCAAACAGAACTAGAGAAGTTCCTGGAGGACGGTCCAGCAATGGCAATTAGCCAGGATGGGCAGGGATGCCACCCCCTGCTCTGGGTGCCCCTAAACCTCTGACTGCCAGGAGCTGGGACTGGACGACAGGGGATGGATCACTCGATAATTGCCCTGTTCTGTTCACTCCCTCTGAAGCACCTGGCACTGGCCACTACAGGAAGACAGGACCCTGGACTGGACGGACCAATGGCCGTTCTTAAATTCTTAAGGCTGGGTTTGAAGCTGCTTTGGGTCCTGAAATGTCAGCCATGAAAGCCCCATGCTGGGGCAGAAGCAGAGAGATGCCAGACTCCTTGCACTGCCAGGCTGGGGTAGTGGCAGCACATCAGTGGGCGCTCCGGGGCCACGAGCCAGGTGCCCTGCCCTGCAGCTGGTACGTGCCCTGCTCAGTTGCCATCCCAAGGCGCGGGTGCGAGGAGATGCCACCAGGGGGGTCGTAACACCGAGTGGAGGGGTCCCCAGCAGAGGAAGGAACAAAAAAGAGCCGGGACTGGGAATACAGCCCCCAGCCCCTCCCTACCCCCGGTCCCCGCTTCTCCTTCCCTGAACACAGCAGGCCCAGAGGGTCCCTGACCCAGCAGCCTGAGGCCGGCAGCTGGAGCAAGACAAACCAGCCTGGGAGTAAGAGGCAGCCTGTCGGGGGGGGCGACGGACCATCAGGGCAGTGTCCCTGGGCTGGAGGCAGGACTTGCGGGTGAGGGGCTCTGGCAAGTTACAAGGACAAAATGTGTATGTCTGTCTTACACCCCTGCCTCTAGGAGAGCCGAGTTCAGTCAATCCCCTCCGGTGGGGAGGGGCAGAGCGCTGGGCTGGCCACCGGGCCAGGCCCGGCTCCCGCGCTCCCACGTCCCGCCTGGGCCAGGCCGGGCTCCCGCGCTCCCACGTCCCCCCTGGCCCAGGCCTGGCTCCCGCGCTCCCACGCCCCCCCTGGACCAGGCCTGGCTCCCGCGCTCCCACGCCCCGCCTGGGCCAGGCCCGGCTCCCGTGCTCTCACGTCCCGCCTGGGCCAGGCCCGGCTCCCGCACTCCCACATCCTTCCGGGGCCAGGCCCGGCTCCCGCGCTCCCACGTCCACCCTGGGCCAGGCCCGGCTCCCGCGCTCCCACGGCCCCCCTGGGCCAGGCCCGGCTCCCGCGCTCCCGCGCCCCGCCTGGGCCAGGCCCGGCTCCCGCGCCCCCACGTCCCCCCTGGGCCAGGCCCGGCTCCCCCGCTCCCACGTCCCGCCTGGGCCAGGCCTGGCCCCCGCGCTCCCACGTCCCCCCTGGGCCAGGCCCGGCTCCCGCGCTCCCACGTCCCCCCTGGCCCAGGCCTGGCTCCCGCGCTCCCACGTCCCCCCTGGACCAGGCCTGGCTCCCGCGCTCCCACGCCCCGCCTGGGCCAGGCCCGGCTCCCGTGCTCTCACGTCCCGCCTGGGCCAGGCCCGGCTCCCGCACTCCCACGTCCCCCCTGGGCCAGGCCTGGCTCCCACGCTCCCACGTCCCGCCTGGGCCAGGCCTGGCTCCCGCGCTCCCATGTCCCGCCTGGGCCAGGCCTGGCTCCCGTGCTCCCACGTCCCCCCTGGGCCAGGCCGGCTCCTGCGTGCCCAGGTCCCCGCTGGGCCGGGACGATATGCCGGGGGCTCTGCTCACCGTTCCTGGCCGTGTGGGGCGTGTGGCGGCTCAGCACCATGGCGGGAATCAGGAACTCGAACGATGGCGCTTGAACCAAGGGCAACCTGCCAGGCAACAGCAAAGACAGATCAGCTGGGAAGTGGGGAGGGGGCTGCTAACAGGGCTGGGGCTCCTCCCGCACCTGGCAGGATCCAGAGGCGGGGAGGGGGAGCAGGGAGAGAAACCCACTTGGCCCAGATGCTGGCTCCCATCTCTCCGGGTGCCTGGGTTCAGGGAGAGGTGGGGGCCCCCTCCTGCCCCCCCCCAACCCACGGGAGTCCCCAGGGCCCGTCACTCACCTGCTGCCCAGGCTGGTCTGCAGCGCCGTGGAGACCCCACAGGCAAAGAGGCTCCGGGCCAGCAGCTCGCTCCAGTTCCGGTTCTGGTCCCGGACGGGGGGCGCTGGGAGCAGGAGCAGGTGGAAGATGCAGAGGAGAGAGGCCTGGACAGCCAGGTGCTGGAGAGAGCGAGGCCGGGGGGAGTCACAGCAGGCACTGGCTTGTGCCACTGTGCAGCATAGGGCGCCCCACGACTCTGCCCCCCGTCCCGGGGCTCTGCCCCCCGCCCCACAGCTCTGCCCCTGCCCTGCGGCTCTGCCCTCCGCCCCACGGCTCTGCCCCCCGTCCCGGGGCTCTGCCTCTGCCCCATGGCTCTGCCCCCCACCCCACAGCTCTGCCCCCCGTCCCGGGGCTCTGCCCCCCGCCCCACAGCTCTGCCCTCTGCCCCACAGCTCTGCCCCTGCCCTGCGGCTCTGCCCCCCGTCCCGGGGCTCTGCCCCCCACCCCACAGCTCTGCCCCTGTCCCGGGGCTCTGCCCCCCGTCCCAGGGCTCTGTCCCTGCCCTGCGGCTCTGCCCTCCGCCCCACGGCTCTACCCTCCGCCCCACGGCTCTGTCCCTGCCCTGCGGCTCTGCCCTCCGCCCCACGGCTCTGCCCTCTGTCCCGGGGCTCTGCCCCCCCCCCCCCCCCCCCCCCCCCCCCCCCCCCCCCCCCCCCCCCCCCCGGTTCGTCCCCCCCCACCCTACCCGCCCCCCCTCCCCCCCCCGCCCCCCCCCCGCACCTTTGCCCCGCAGCTCTGCCCCCCCCCCCCCGCCAATCTGCAGCCCCTGCTAGCCCAGCCCTGGGCTCCCTCCCGCCATTGCTGTGCCGGTGCCCCTCAGTCCCAACTGGCTCCATCAGCCCTGTGCTGCCCAGCACACCTGGCCCCTTTAACACTCCCATCAGCTGCTAGAGACTCAACACTCCGATTCTGTAGAAACTGAGGCTGTAACAGAATCTGCCCAAGAGCCAGCTCGGAGCTAGAGCAGCCGGCAAGGCAGGGCACCAGGTCCCAGCCCTGCTCACTCGGCGACACCCTGCGAGACTCACATAGGGCCAGACCCCATAGGACTGAAAATCTGGCCAGCCCCTCCCTGTGCCTCAGTTTCCCCCCACTAAATGGGGCTGAGGGGCCAAGCCCCAGGGCATGGAACAGGGCAGTTCCTGGAACAGGGTGAGCTGCCCAGCTGCAGGCGGTCGGACTGCAGGAGGCTTCAGCGAAATGCTGGGGGAACATGTACCGCAGAGCTGGGGGCCTGATCATGCCAGTGTGGTGCCAGGGCTGGGCTGGGGGGGACCAGCCAGCCCCATCTCATTCCCTGAGGGTGCAGCCGGCGGCCAGGGAGGGGCTGGACGGTCCCTGGGACTCTCGGCACTGCAGCGGAGGGCTGGGGGGAGCTCTATCTTGACCACATCCTTCCCCAAGTGCCAACGGGGATCCCAGCACCACGCTGGCACCTGCCCTGCTGAGCCGCAGGAAGCCCCACCCCCCTCCACGGGCAGAGACCCGGCTCCTCACCCCTCCTGGGGATTTCCCTTAGATACTCCAGGGTCTGGGCATCGTGCCATGGTGCCCGCGCTCCCCCGCCCTCGATGCTCTCGGAGGTGCAGGGACCGTCCCGCCAGGCATGGCCACATCCCACCCCCCGCCCATCCCGGGCCCTGGGGTGTCAGGGCTTGTCCCTCGCCCCACCGCAGGCAGCGCGCCCATCCCCTGCCAGCGCCTGTGGCATCTCTCACCTGCAGGGCGAAGCAGCAGCTCAGGCCCCAGGGGGGCGTCTGCAGCAGGGAGTAGGAGGCGCGCCCAGGGCTCCGGGAGCAGCCCCCATTCATGCTGCCCCTTCCCTATGCTCCCTGCTGCCGTCTGGCACAGGGCATGGCAGGGGGGGAGCCCCCGCGGAGGCCAGAGCAGGGCTGGGAGTTCAGGCTGAGTGGAGGTGACCTTTGCCCAAGACCCCGGCCAGTTAGCCATTAACCCGGCCTTGGGAGGAACCGCTCACTGCCCCCTTCCCCCCTCTCCCAGACTCGGTGCTGTGACCGCTAGGCAGCGCCGTGGGACCACACCCAGGGCGCACGAGCCCCAGCCCTTGATCCGATCCGCACCCGCTCCCCCAGCGCCTGTGCAGGGGAGTTGCTGGGCGCGGCCGGCGGAAGGAATCACCCACCCCTGGGCCTGGCTGGAGGACGGGCACCGCCGCGGACGGCTGCTCCTCACGGCTCTCTGCCCCCCTTGGCTGAGGGCCCTCCCAGCCGCCTGGAGCCAAACGCCCCCAGGCAGTGGCAGAGCCCAGCTGCCAGGCCTTGGTGCCCCCAGCAGCAGCCCAGCTAAGGAGGGGCCGGGCGAGGCCGCCCAGCGCAGCCTTTTGGGGTCCTCACAAGAAGAGACTTTGGGAGAAAAGCTGGCCAGACTGGAAGAAGGCGAAGGAGTGAGTTGTCCCAGCCTGGCTACCCCCCAGAGCCACCGAGACATCCTTGGGCCTCTGCTGTCTGGATCCCGAGAGGTGTCGGAGCAGACTGGGCTGAGAGGGTGTAACGAAGTGGGACTGTTCTTAATGTTTCCTCTGAATACTGTGTGGGTGCCTCAGTTTCCCCTATGCAGTTCTTAAGTCTCTAGGTGGTGGGATAAGGGTGTGTGGTTGTTGCAGAGCGAAGGGCCAGTGCACATAAATGCCTGACACTTTGTCTCCTGGCAACTGATGGCCTGGGCCCCTCCTCTGCAAAGGTGCCAACTGAAGGTGTTGGAGACAAAGAGATCAGGTGACCTCCTAGCCCGGGAAAGGGACAAAGCCCAGAGGAGGAGGGGCTGGAGGGGGTTTTTGGTTTTCAGTTTTTGGAAGCTGGCTAGGAATGAAGAGGGGACTCTGACGGGGCTTGGGGCTTCCCAGAGGGGGAGCGTGGCCTCCCTGGGCCCCCAGATAGACCTAACTACAGGGAATCCTGTTGTCTGTACTGGCAAGACCTGTTTTGGCCTGTGTTCCTGTCATCTCAATAAACCTTCTGTTTTACTGGCTGGCTGAGAGTTATGGTGAATCGCAGGAAGCTGGGGGTGCAGGGCCCGGACTCCCCCACACTCCGTGACAGAGGGACCCACACAACACTGCCACTTCCACTGGCCTTGGCTGAATCCCAAACACCCCCCCAAACTCCCAGGGGCCCTTTTTCTTCCCTCCCTTATGATTCTCCTTCTTCTCTCTCTCCTTTCGCCTTCTGTCGGACAGGAGCCTGGCTCAGCCGGCCAAGACAGCATCTCTTGCAGCTGCCGGAGCCTGGGACCAAGGGGGCAAGAGAAAGCCATGCCCTAGACAGCCTGATGCTGCTATGAATCTGCCAGGTCGCAGGGCAGCCGCCGAGCCGAGCACCAGGCCCGGGGTTTGCCCGCAGTGACATTGCAAATGAATGGCCGCACCTGAGACTGACGCTGCGTCTCCCCTCGTGCGCGTGTTCGGCTTGGTTTGTCCTTGAGGAAAGGGGATGAGATTTGAACAGCACCAACAGCCCCCGTCCCCATCTCAGCTAACTTCTCCCCCCAGTAGCAGGGGGTAGCCGTGTTAGTCTGCATCCACAAAACCAACAAGGAGTCCGGTGGCATCTTAAAGACTAACAGATTTATTTGGGCATAAGCTTTCATGGGTAAAAAACCCACTTCTTCAGTTGCACTGGACTCCTTGTTGTTCTCCCCCCAGGACAGATCTCACCATCTTTCCACCCATCTAACAGACTGTCAGACAAGGGTTTTCTCTCCCCAGCTCCAGGGAAAGGGGCCAGGGCTGCTGTTACCAGGAGAGCCTCATTCACTCCCGTCTAATCCAAAGGCTCTAACGCAAGGGTTGGCAACCTGTCAGGAGTGCTGTGCCGAGTCTTCATTCATTCACTCTGATTTAAGGTTTCGCGTGCCGGTCATACATTGTAACGTTTTTAGAAGGGCTCTTTCTGTAAGTCTATAATATATAATTAAACTATTGATGTATGTAAAGTAAATAAGGTTTCTAAAATGTTTAAGAAGCTTCATTTAAAATGAAATTAAAATGCAGAGCCCCCCGGACCGGTGGCCAGGACCCGGGCAGTGTGAGTGCCACTGAAAATCAGCTCACGTGCCGCCTTCGGCACCCGGGCCATAGGTTGCCTACCCCTGATCTAATGGCTTTTCCTCCTTTTCCATATCCTCAGTGCAGGGCTCACAAGACTGGCAGCTTTGTCTGCCGGGTGCTAACCCGGCTCAGGCCCTGGCTCCCAAGCCCCACTGTGGCTAACGCTGGTTAATGTTGGACAGGGACTGGGTCCCAGTAACACCAGTGGCTCTTTGGCCCTACTTATTCCACTGAGATGAATACAGCCCCGTGTTTCACTGGTCCCGCCCTCCTCCTTCGCAACAGCCTCCTGTCTTGTGCCCAGCCCCGGGCGCGCACAGTGTCCGGGGCTGGCGATTTCCTTGTGTGGGGCGCTGCAGACCCAGCCCCTGCTCGGTCCCTGAGTTCACTTATTAACTGGATGCTGGGAAGGGAGCAAAGGGCAAAGGGGAGCCACACATTCCTCAGGGGGCAACCGGCAGCTCCTCTCCCCACCCCCTGCCACCACACCAGCCATCCCAGCACTGCTAGCAAAACCAGCCCACAGCGGGCCAGGCTGCTGGGCACCCCCGCCGGGGGGGCGGTCTCCTGGGCAGGTGAGAGGGGACCAGGCCATGGGAGTCCTGTACGCTGGGACCTGTCCTGAGCGCTCAGGTTAAGCAGGGACAGCAGGGACTGTGCTTGGATGGGAGAACCCCTGGGACCTCCCAGTGACTCCAGAAAGTACCGCTGGGGATTGAGGGGGCGCTCTGAGTCAGCGATCGTGGGGTGCTGTGGCTGGGGGACTCGCTAGGTGGCGCTGTGCTAGGGGGTGCTCTCCGAGTCAGTGATCACGGTGCAGTGACGCCAGAAGCCCTGTACTGCAGGGAGCAGCTGGGGGACTCGCTAGGCGGAGCAGTGCTGGGGGGGCTCACTAGGGGGTGCTCTCCAAGGCTGCGATCGCGGTGTGCTGCTGCCGGGGGGTGTTACTATGGGGCACTCTCCCAGTCAGTGCTGGCCCCAGCACAGCAGGGACACTGGGGCACTATGCTGGGGGGGGGGCTCTCCCTTAGGGTCACTCTTACTAGCAGTTAAGCACCAATATTCTCCACCCTGCACGAGAGACATGTAACGGGGCCAGAACCAACGCACCCAGACGCCCTGGGGTGGCGCTCAGCTCGCTCTGCCCTGCTGACCCAGACCTGGAGGAAGGAGGGGGGCAGCAGGGGGGCTGGCAGGCTGGGCCATGGTGGGAGCAGCCCCTCCACGGGCAGTAGGTGATGTGACTCTCATCGGTCACGTCTGTTTTCTCCTGCTCTCCCCTGGGGAAGCCGGGGCAGGGGTGAAGCACGTTGGGGGGGTTTGTCGCAGGCGGCTGGGCAGAGAACACACGAGAATGGGGGCTGGGGTGATCCTCCAGCCAGGCCATGGAGATAAGGAGCAACCCAGGTCTCGGGCAGCCTCTAGGGGGCCAGGGCAGGGAGTGGAGGAGCGGTGCTGCCTTGCTGCATGGTGGAGATGTTGGGCCAGGGCCCAGTCCAGCTGGGGCAATTCCTCCCCTTCAGCAGGCTCCTCCTTACACACTGCACTGCTGGGGGGCTGTGAACCAGCTGCCGTGCCCTGGCCCAGAGGTGGCTGCATTTCAGTGGTGGGGGAAGCGCCCCTGGCCTGGCACCCGCTGGGGCGCGAGGTGGTGGGAGAAAGGCCGAGACGGGCGCATGGCCAGAGCTACCTTTATTGGAAGAGATTTTCATCTACAAAAGAGTGAAAAACAGATTTAAAATCCAGCGTAAAAAGAGCTGGTGCTGGGCGGGGCGAGAGCTGGCTGGGCAGCAGAACCAGCCCCTTCGCCCCATGCCCAGCAGATCCACTCCAGGCCGTCAGGCCCCTAACTCCCCTCTGGAGCTTACAGCCCCGTCAGAGTGCCCCTGCCCCCCCCCACACCCCCACCCGGCCCCTCCATTGTGCAGCCCAAGGGCCCAGAGCTTCATGTGCCACCCCTGCTCCCCCCACCCTCCACGCTGCCCAATGCAGCAGGGGGCCGAGATCCCAGCTTCACTGGGAGGCACCAATGGGTGCGGGTGAGCAGTGCCCTCCGCAGACTGGCACCCCTGCTTTGGGGCACCCTAATCCCCCAGCAGAGTCGCTGCACCCCACAGCCACCAAGCCCCCGTGCCAGCCCCAGGCAGCCCCACCACCCCTGCCCTCAGCCAGACCCTCCCCACAGCTGCCCCCGCCCAGTAAAGCCTGACGGGTCTGGCGAAGAGAAGCCCGACCCACGGGGTACAAACGCTGGCTTGGAACTAACGCGGGGGCCTGGCCCTCCCAGCCCCACAGGCCAGGGCCGAGCTGGGCCATGGGGGGTCACGGCGCAGCCCTAGCTGGGGAAGATGAAGGTCTTGATTCTGCCCAGATCCATGGCTGCCTCCCAGGAGCACTGCTTCAGCGCCAGGGGGTCGGGCCAGTCCTGGGGGCTGAGGGCTGCGGACGGATGCCAGCCCCAGCTGGGGCCAGGCGAACAGCCACTGCAGCAGCGCGCCGGGCGAGCGGGGCCCAGGCCGAGTCCAAAGGGGGCAGGCTGGGGGAAGGGGCTGCTGGGGCTCGTGCGGTTGGATCTCTCACAGGTGCTGCGCCCGCTGCGGAGTTTCAGACAGTTTGGGCAGAGGGGGGGCTCTTGCCGGGGACTAGTCTGCATGGCAGAGCCTGGGGCCTCCGTGTAGGACAGCGCCGTCAGCACGCTGCCCCACAGGTACAGTGCCGTCGCCGTCACCCCACCACCTGGGCGGCGCTGTTCCTCCACCGTCTCGTTCTCCACCGGGCAACAGGAGCTGCTGTCGGAGCAGGAGGGGGAAGGGGGGCCAGGGAGCCCCAGCCCAGGATCTGGCAGCTGAGTGACACAGGGGGCGAGGGGTGCCCCAGAGCCCAGCGGGCGCCCACCATCCATGGGGAACAGCAGAGGCCGGAGGGCAGCGGGGCCGGCGCTCCTCAAACACACGACCTGGTGCACCACAGTGACAGAGGCGAAGACTGCAGCAATGCCGGTCAAGTACATCACGCCCAGCAAGCAGGCCAGCTGTGGGGAGAGAGAGACTGGTCACCCAGTGCCCCGTATGCCCGCCAGGGGGGCACACAGACAGCTACCCCAGTGCCCCTCGCAGGGGGCAGGCCAGCTGTGAGTCCAGTACCCCTTGACAGAGCAAAAACGGCCAGGCAGAGGGCGTCAGGGCTGGAACCAGGGCTCTCTGCTGCAGCCCTCCGCCCCAGGCTCTGACCAGCAGCTGGCAGGGGTGGGGGGGGGAACACAGATTGCCACCCACCTGCCAGCAGGAGTGACCCACGCTGACCACTCTCTGTCCTGCCGGGGGCAGCAATGCACAAACCACTCAGCCCTGGTCCAAAAATGGGGGGAGGGTCGACGAGGAGGGAACAATTCTCACTTTCATTTAAGTTTGCCCAGGAACAGCTTCTCTTTTTGCCAAAAAAATCATAAACCAAAATATTTGGCAAAAAGACTCATATTTCCTCCCAGAAATGCTGCCGCTGTGCCTTGCGAGAGACACTCTCAATCAGTCGGGCTTCGCCCTTGGACTACATTTCCCATGATGCACCACTTCCCCCACAAGAGTGGATGCTGTGGTGCATCATGGGAAATGAAGTCCAGCAAGCAGAAGAGGCAACTGAGGCACATCTCCCAAGAGGCTTTGCGGCAGCATTTCCAAGGTAAAACGCTTCAGTTTTCAGGAGTTTGGTTTCTCAACAACAAAAATTAGAATTTTCCATGGAAAATGTTCTGCCCAAAACCTGTCTGATGGAAAGCAGCTCTCATTCCCCCCAGCAGGGGGCAGCGCACTCATGGACATCCCCCATAGCCAGCTCCTGGTTCTGGCCCATGGCCTCCTGGCAGGGCCGCCACTAGCCATTGGGGTGCCCTACGCAGTCCCCCTGTGGGGCCCCAGGCCTCCGTGGGGGGGGGGGGNTGCGTTGTTTGGACTTCTGGGTAACCTGTATGGTAATATAGAAGTTGTTTTGTGCTGGCTTGGAAAATCTAAGTATTGGAATATCCACCAGCGTTTGGGGTTTGTCTGCCCCGTTTTGTTTGCAGTTCACCCTGATTGAGTGACCTCAGCTGGCTCCATCAGGCAGCACCGTCACACCCACGCTGACCACTCTCTGTCCTGCCGGGGGCAGCAATGCACAAACCACTCAGCCCTGGTCCAAAAATGGGGGGAGGGTCGACGAGGAGGGAACAATTGTCACTTTCATTTAAGTTTGCCCAGGAACAGCTTCTCTTTTTGCCAAAAAATCATAAACCAAAATATTTGGCGAAAAGACTCATATTTCCTCCCAGAAATGCTGCCGCTGTGCCTTGCGAGACACACTCTCAATCAGTCGGGCTCCGTCCTTGGACTACATTTCCCATGATGCACCACTTCCCCCCCCCCCAAGAGTGGATGCTGTGGTGCATCATGGGAAATGAAGTCCAGCAAGCAGAAGAGGCAACTGAGGCACATCNTGCATTCACTGGTGGCGGGAAGCGGAGCGCCGCGGCTGGGAGCTGGCGGAGTAGAGCGGGCTGGGGCCGGGTTGCTCCGCTTCCCACCGCTGCCGGTGAGTGCGGGATCGCTGGGGGAAGAGGTGGAGTGGGGGCGGGCTGGGGGCAGAGCAGGGGGGAAGGGTAAGAGGTGGGGTGGAGGGAGTTGTCCGGGGCCCCACCCCCCTAGGTACGGCCCTGCCCCTTGCAGTGGGCGCAGCCCGTGGGGGGCCGGCCGGGGGATAGGGCTGGTCGCTGGAGCTGGTGCTGCCGCGTATGCAGCACGCAGCTGCCTAGGGCACCATGAAATTTGGGGTAATTTGGTGTTGCCCTACACAGCTGTGCATTCTGCGTATGCCTAGGGACGGCCCTGCCTCCTGGTTCTCCCCCTCCCGTGGTGCCCCCTTACGGGAAGGCTTCCTCTGCCCTCGGGGCTTGGCCAGCTCTTACCTTCGCCACCTGCTGGTAGAACTGGCCCAGGGCATGCTGCCAGAGGGACTGCTCCAGCAGGACGCACAGGTCCGTGTAGGTGAACCAGCCACGCTGGGTGCCCTGTCTCTTTGCCACGCTGAGGGGAAGGAAGGCAGTTAGACGTGTGCTCTGGGCACAGACCCTCTCCCGCCCTGCCATCGGTGAATGGGTGGCTGCCTGCACCGCAGCTCCTGGCAGAGTCTCTGCGCCTCTGCCCGCGGGTTATGGGTGCCACTCACGAGCCCCAGGTCCCTGGCGGCCGAAGTGCACTGGTGCCATGTGCGGCTCTGCTCAGGGCGAGCCCAGGCCAAGGAGGAGCTGCCCTGGGGCCTGGCATGTTGACTCCCCTCAAAGCCCCACCAGGCGAAGAGGGTGCAGACCCCCCCCCACACCAAAGGGATTCCACTGCCGGGTGATCGAGGCCACCGCGGACAAGCTGTGACTAGCGCAGGCCTCGCCCCAGTCCAGCCTAGAGCTCCCTGGGCAAGCCGACAGCCTGCTCCTGGGACGGCTCCGGCCGGTGGGAGGGGTTTGCAGAATGCAGCGAGGGGGGACCGAGGAGCCCAGGGCAGGGGCCAGCGGATCCGGGCATGGCAGGGCAGAGGTGCCATATCTGCCTCGGAGCCAGACCCCTGCCATGAACACCCTCCCCCCACTCCGGTGCCCCAAAAACCTACCATCCTTCCAGCCAGCTCAGCACCTCAAACAGCTCCTTGGGGTCAGTATAGAGGCTCCAGTCCTGCAGGAAGGGAACCAACGGTCAGGCGGGAGGTGCCCGGTAACAGCCTAGGCAGGCCAGGTGCCCCCCAGCCCCCAGCATGGACTGAGCGGGGTTAAGAGAGGCTGGGCGGCCATCTGAGGATGAATTCCAGCTCCATTTGGCCCATTTCCCAGCCTGGCTGGGGGCTTTTCAGCCTGCCCCCTCCCCTAGCCCCCTCGTGGTGTGTGATCGCTGCTCAGACGGGATCCTGGACAATCACCGCCTGCAAGCAGGAGTCCCCTTGGTGCCGCCCCCAAAGGAACATTCTCGCTGGCCCTCCGCAGACACGGCTGGCCCGGAGAGTCCAGCAGGGCCGCAGCCGCATGCACAATGGCCAGGAGCCAAAGGGGGGGCAGGGGGACTTCACGGGGGAGGCAGATCCCAGGCTGGACAGAGCCAAGGCCTAACGAGCTGCAGTAAATGCTACGTTCCCACAATGGAACAACTCTGCGCCAGCCCCTGCTGGCCCCTCCCACAGGGGCATGTGCTGTGCCAGCCGGTGCCCCAGGCCAATCTCCCCTTCTGCACGCCAGCCCCCGACCCCGCAACCAGCCTCGGGTTAGCACCCCCTGCTGCCCGTGACGCTCTTTGAGATGCTCGAACCAGCGCTCTCAGGCTGGCGGGGAGCACCCCCTGCCGGCCAGCTGTGCACACTGCACTGCCGACAGCCTCAGGGGGCTCCAGGCTGGGACGGGGGGGGTCGGGCAACCATCAGGGGCAGCAGAACTAGGGGGTATAGTTTGTGCGCGCAGGGAGCAGGCTGTTCCCAGCCCAGGCTGACTGGGGATGGAGCAGCCCATGGCAGGGTGGGGCCCGCAGCAGACACATTCCTCCATGTCTGATCTTACCGGGCCAGAGGCAGGACAAGCCCATGGCTCATGGGGACGGGGATCACGGGGGCAGCAGTCCCACAGCACCCTGGGGAAGGGGCCAGCTGCTCCCAGGCAGGAAGCCCTCTCCCCCTCCGTCAGCTGAGCCCATTCCATGCAGCCTGATTTCCCCCCAGCGCCCCACTGAGTGCAGCACCTCAGCAGGCCCTGGCACAGCTGCCCAGGCCAGACGCCTCCTGGAAGCCTAACAGACACCCCAAGCGCTAGGCCCAGCCCTGAGCTCTCGCAGCGTGCCCACCCCTGCATGGCCCCAGCAGACCCGGGAGAGCCCTCTGCTTGTTAGCCGGGTCACCCTCAGCACTACGAGCTACCCCGGTGCCCTGACGCGCCATTTCTCCTCTGCCCAGCGCCTCTCACCCAGACACAGACAGACGCCGAGTGAGCACGTCCGGACTAGTCTAGTCAACAGCGCTCCATGGGCAGGGACTGTGTCTCACTCTGGGTCTGTGCAGCGCCCGGCGCAATGGGGCCCTGATCTCACTCGGGGGGGAGGGGGTCTGTCATAAAGGGGCCCCCCGGTGGGGTCGGGACACAGGCAGTCCAGCGATTACATCAGCACTACTTACAATGGCGCTCAGGAAGTTCATCTCCAGCGTGTTAACGGTCTGCACCCCCACCTTGCCGGCTGCGCCCCATTCGTCGTTGAACACCTCCTCCTCCTCCCCTTCGTCATACAGGTACTTGCTGGCAACCATCTGAAAGCCAGGAGCACAGCGCCTGTCAGCACGGCCCCCCGGGGGAGAGCCCGCCCCAGCCCCAGCCCACTCGGGGCCCGGCTCACCATGGAGATCAGGAAGAGGTCCGAGGAGGAGATCTGCTGCAGGTACTCAGGGTTCCGGTGCCGGAGTCTCTCGATGTAAACCAGAGCCAGCATCATGGAGCAGGGCGAGATGCAGGCTTCCCTGTGACCGCGGGGCGAGAGCAGGACTTAGGGTTCCTCTGCGGCCCGGCACACACAGCGTCCCACCACTGTCAAGGCAGCTGGCTGCTCCCATCCCCGCCACGTAACGGGCAGGGCAGGGCACACCGCTGCCTGCTGCTGGGTAGAACAAGGCCAGCGGGTTTGTGTGCACGTGGGCACGCCCATAACTGCCCCAGGCAGATGGACAGATCACACCACGTGGCTCGGATCCTCCTGCTGGCGAAGCTGCGTCTGGCTCCTCAGGGAAAGCGTTTGCTGGGCGCGAACAGGCCCAGCGTGGGCCTGCAGAGCTGCCCTGAGCATTATGGCGTTCACGAGGGTCATGGCTTTCTCTAGTGGACAGAGGGGAGAACGGCCCAGCCACAGGGCTCTGGGCCCACTCGCCCCCAGCCAGGCCCAGGCAGCGTAGAGCTCTGCCTGCGACAGGAAATCCTTCGATCCCTCACACAGAGCCAGGAACTGGCCTGGACAGCTGCACAGGCAGCGGTACCGGCTGGCTCCCTGCCCTGCCAAGGTGTAAAACCCAGAAGCTTCATTGCTCACCGTTGGCACTACAGAAACCTGAGAGCACCAGGCCCCAGGCTGAAATACAGACCAGACAGGCGCGGCGTGCACTGCCATCTAGCACAGGGACTGGCTGCGCCCAGGAGAGCATCAGAGGGGCAGACAAGGGCAAAGGCCCAGAGAAGCTCAGTGCAGGGCCAGCGGAATCCAGCACGACAGCACAGGTGCAATGCCTGGGGTGGGGATGCTCTCTGGCAAGAGGCTCCTCATCCAGGTGGCTGGTAGCCACGCTGAAGTGTCGAGCCGGACCAGAGGCCCCCGCCTGCTGCAGACGACGGGCTAGGAGGGGTTGCGTCTTACCGAGACACGTGGCAAACGTATTTCTTCTGCAGCCTGCGGATGGGGCTGGGAGCTGCTTTCTGGAGCCACTCGACGGCGATGTCTAGGACAGAGGCAGAGTGGCACAGGGATTAACACCAGCAATAATGCCCCCGCTCCCCCCAGCACTACTACCCCTCCCCCCCATCCAACCCCCCTCAATTCCCTCCCCATGCACAACCAACGCCAGCGCCCAGTCGGGAGCAACACCCCTCCACCCAGAGGCAGGGAGCTCAGTGGGGAATGGCTGCCCTCCCCTCCTTGAGTTTCAGCCCAAGATTTTCAAGAGTAATTTTTGGTGCCTGGCTCGAGACACCTGCCCTCGGAAACCAGCCCCTGGGAGGGCATCTCATGCCGGGCAGCCAGAAATCAATCACCAAGTTCAGCATCTGTTACCCCGCTCAGTAGTCAGGTGTTTACAGAGATGCTGGCAGAAGGTCAGACAGAGAGGGGCTCCCCAGTCATTAGAACCCCGTGGGGAAAGGCCCGAACAGCTCTGAAATTTACACCCTGGTTCTCAAACACAACCCAGCCTCAGTTTGGTGGGTCCCTTGTGCCACGCCACCCCCGCTGGATCGCTACGGCTATTCCAGGGGGCATGAGCACAGAAGTAAGCTATAGGGCAGGGACGGTCTCCTCGTTGTATCGGGAGAGCACCCAGCACAGCGGGCCTTGGCCTCCAGGCTCTACCCTAACACAGCGAATAAATCGTAATGAGAAGGGAGACCTGCTGGGCACTGCTCCTGCAGAAACACCCCTGGGCGTGCACGCATTCATGGGGGGCAATGCACGGTGGCACCAGGGAAAGGGGGCCAGAGCCTTTCCCCAGCAGCAAAAAGGCTAAAAAGGGAGGTCGACCCAGGTCCGTCGCTCAGGGGTGTGAACAATCCACCCCTCTGGGTGACGTTGCTACGCCGACCTAACCCAGGCGCAGCCAGCACTGGGGCGACAGAAGAATTCTCCCGTCGCCTCGCGGGGAGGTGGGTTAAGCACAGCGCTGGGAGACCCCCTCCCATCTGTGCTGAAGTGCTGCACTGGAGCAGCTGTAGCGGTTCAAGTGTAGACGTGGCCTTAGCAGCTGACCGAGTTCATTCAGCCCGTGGGCTAGATCCACTCCCTGGCTCCGCACACGTCCTCGCCTACGCAGAGACAGGCACCACTCACCTGCCACCGGGCTGGAGAGATTGTCCAGGCTACAGTCTTTGTCCCAGCCATAATACAAGCGCTTCCGCACCCTCTCGCTCAGCTGCTGGTGCCCTGGCAGAAACTGAAGTCGAGATGGGAAGGATGAGAACAAAGCTGCCAACCACCCAGCCCTGGTCCCAGAAAGATGTGCTGGGTCCTCAATACAACTGCAGGCTCAGGGTTAGTGGGAATTGTGTGCTCCTGCCGAGCACGGTGACTGGTGCCATACGGGCGCCTGGACTGATGGGGGTGGATAACATGGGCAGAAAGGGCTAGGTCAGAAACCAGAAAATATCATGTCCCTATAGAAATCCATGATACGCCCACACCTTGAATACCGCCCCATCTCAAAAAGATACATTAGAAGTGGAAAAGGTGCAAAGAAGCCAAGGGCAACAAAAGCGATTAGGGGATGGCACAGCTTCCATATGAGGAGAGATTTAAAAGACTGGGACTGTTCATTTTAGGAGAGAGACGACTAAGAACAGAAGAACATCCACGCTGGGTCTGACCAATGGTCCCTCCAGCCCAGTGCCCTGTCTCTGACAGTGGCCAGCGCCAAATGCTTCAGAGGGGATGAGCAATACACGGCAATTATCGACTGATCCATCCCCTGTCATCCAGTCCCTGGCAGTTGGAGGCAATTGGAGGTTTAGGGATCCCTGCAGCATGGGGTTGGGTCCCTGACTGTATTGGGGGGATATGGTAGAGGTCTATAAGATGATGGCTGGTGTGGAGAGAGTGAATTGGGAAGTGTTATTTACCCCTTCCCATAACACAAGAACCAGGGGTCGGCCAAGGGGGTTTAAAACAACGCAGCCAACGTGGGGAACTCACTGCCAGGGGATGGTGTGAAGGCCAAAAGTATCACTGGGTTCAAACCAGAGCCAGAGCAGTTCCTGGAGGACGGTCCAGCACTGGCTCCTAGCCAGGAACACAACCCCCCGCGCCGGGTGTCCCTGGCCCCTGACTGGGACGCTGGGGCTGGAGGCCGGGGGGATCACTGGGGCACTGCCCTGTTCTGTTCATGGCCCTGGCTGGACGGACCCTTGGGCTGACCCAGGCTGGGGCGGAGGTGGCTGGGAGCCCGCTGGGGGCCCCGGTGGGCGGCGGGGGGGGGGTATTTTAGGGTCCCTGGGTTTGGGGGGGTCCCACACTCATCCCCGGGCCCCGGCTCGGCTCCCAGCAGGGCTGGGCGCTGCTGTGCCCCGGGCTGCCGGGGGCTGGAGACGGGCCCGGGCCCCGATCACGGCCCGGGGGAGCCGAGCGGCGGGTGCAGGCCGCGCCCGCGCCGCGTCCTCCGGCAGGTGCCGCAGCCGAGAGAGCGGCTCTGCCCAGCGCCGCCCCGAGGCCTGCCGGGGGGGGGGGGGGGGGGGGGGGGGGGGGGGGGGGGGGGGGGGGGGGGGGGGGGGGGGGGGGGGGGGGGGGGGGGGGGGGGG
>QXTE01000406.1:192788-235077 GCA_003942145.1 Platysternon megacephalum
GGGGGGCTGGGGGGGCACAGGCCGGGGAGGGAGCCGCGGGGCGAGCGCGGGCCGGGGGAGGGAGCGGGGGGCTGGGGGGGCACAGGCCGCGGAGGGGGCCGGGGGGGAGCCGCAGGGCGAGCGGGGGGCTGGGAGCCGGGGGGAGCGGGGAGGGGGGAGCGCGGCAGGGAGGCCTCGGGGCGACGCTCACCGTGAACTCCTGGAAGCCGCTCAGGGAGAAGGTCCCCTCCTCGTCCAGCAGCAGCCCGTCCAGATCCATCCCGCGGGCGGGGGGTGGGTGCCGGGGCGAGGCGCGGGTAGGGTCGGTCTCTCGCCCTTCCTCTTCCCGGGGCAGGGGGAGGGTCTCAGCGCAGCCCGGCCCGGAAGCTCCCGGCGGCGATTCACCAGCCAGCGAGGCTCTGGGCCCTTCTGCGGCCTCCTTACCCAGCGCCCGGATACCGCGGGGATGGGTCACTTGTGACCGTGAGTCTGATGGGGCGGAGCCAGCTGGGGGACCCGCGAGGTACAGCGCCGAGCCCCCATCCCACCGGGCAGCTGAGTGAGAAGCAGGATGGGCCGGGTCAAGCACTGGGCTCGGAGCCAGGACTCCTGGGTTCTCTTCGCACCTCCAGCTCCCCGGGGCTGTGACCTTGGCTGAGTCACTTCCCGCTCTGGGCCTCAGTTTCCCCTCGCTGCAAGCTGGGGACAGCAGCGCGCCACTCGGGGACTGCGCAGAGTGATCAATGTGTGTGAAATGCTTCCTGCTCCTCTGGATGGCAGGACACATGGGTCAAGGATGGAGCATTATTACCTCCTGGCAGCTAATAAGCAGCTGGAGGACTTGAGAGGTTAAGATCCTCCCCCGTTATCTGCCAGGACAAGTCTGACCCTGGGGTCATTCTTGCTTGTAGGTACAAACGTGTTGAGAAACTGTCTCCTTGGCGTGTGCAGGGAAGTGACCACGGGATTAAATGCCACATTCTGGGCCCGGGGCGGGCGTCATCCCAGTGACTGAGAGATGGCCAGTGACCAGCGGGGGAACAGCATTTCCCTCTCCAAGCTGCCGCCTTTTGGGGACAAACTCACCCATTGTGAGTTTTGTCACCGCCACATCCCGGCCTGCCACAGCGAGATGAGATTTTGTCAACCCCCATGTCCGGTGAGATTGCAGCCAGGAAATGGGGACACTCCCAGAAACAGCAGCCGGGGGGGGGGGGTGGCCCGACTGTTCACCCCCTGCCCAGGAACGGAGTAACGGCGGGACCCGCTCTGCTGGGGGACCCTGGTGGTAACAGACATGCCGGAGAGATGGGACAGCAAGTCCTCGATGGATGGCCCTGCGAGAGAGACTGGGCCCAAGTTATTGGGCCTGTAACATCCCTCCTGGTGGGATGGACAGGCTGGAGCAGCCCGGGTGTGGTCCCGGGGACAGGCACAGAGGGGGTGCGGACCCCAAAGCAGAACACAATGCCCACAGCCTGGGCTGCAGGGACTCCCTGGGGTGCTGTCCCTGCTTGCCCCTCCCCACTCAATGCTACAGGCCATGCAAGGGGGCGGGGCTTGGGAACCCACCATCGCCCCCCCCCCCCAAGACAAGAGCAGCTGCCACCTGCCCTGTGCCCCGCCCATTATGAGCCCCGCCCGGCAGCAAGGAGCACGCATGCGCAGTTGGATAAGGGTCCACCCGCCGCCGCTACTCCTTATGAGGGACTGGGAAGAGCTAAACTGGAGCACGCGCAGTGCAGTCACCGGTGTCACGTGAAGAGGGCTAGCCATGCAGTAACACGTGACGTAGAGCTGTGAGCTAGCGCGCGCAACGCATACGTCCTGGGTCACGTACTGAGGAAGCGTCCCCCTCCCCGCCTCCGGCCCCTGTCACGTGGTGCTTCCGCGCCCAAGCCGGCTTCAGCGCGCGGCTCCTTCCGCCTGCGGCTGACAGGCGCCCCCACCCCCCCGCTGCTGGGCCCCGGAGCCGGAGCAGCCATGGCGAGCGGCGGCCGGGCGGAGGAGGCGGCCGGGCCCGAGGCGGACGAGGAGGCCATGGAGCGGCTGGCGGCGGCGCTGAGGCAGCGGCTGCGGGGCTGGGAGGCGGCGCTGGCGGCGGCGCAGCGGCTGCTGGTCTGGGAGAGGCCGCTGCGCAGCCTGGTCACGGCCGGCGGGCTCGGGGGGGCCCTGTGGTGAGAGGGGGCGCGGGGGGCACCGGGGCTGAGGGCAGTGAAGGGGGCGTGAGGCCGGGGGGGGGGGCGAGGGGTGGTGGGGAAAGGGGGGGGTCTGAGGCCCGGGGGGGGGCGAGGGGAAAGGGGGGGGGTCTGAGGCCCGGGGGGGGGCGAGGGGTGGTGGGGAAAGGGGGGGGGTCTGAGGCCCGGGGGGGGCGAGGGGGGAGGGGGGGGGGCGGAGGCCCGGGGGGGGCGGGGGGGAGGGGGGGGGGGCGGGGGGCCGGGGGGGGGGGGGGGGGGGGGGGGCGGAGGGCGGGGGGGGGGGGGGGGGGGGGGGCGGGGCCGGGGGGGGGCGAGGGGTGGTGGGGAAAGGGGGGGGTCTGAGGCCCGGGGGGGGCGAGGGGGGGGGGGGAAAGGGGGGGGTCTGAGGCCCGGGGGGGGCGAGGGGAAAGGGGGGGGTCTGAGGCAGGAGGGGGAAAGGGGGGGTCAGGCTGGGGGGCCAGGGGAGGTTAGGGCACTGGGGATTTTGGGCCCCCCACAGTGTGAGCAGGGGAGATCCCGGCTAACTGGCACTAAATGCTGCTAGGGGATTTTATGCTAATGTCGGGGTCCCTGGTTCCTGCCCAGGTCAGTTTTGCTGTGAGGTACGGGCGCCTGGCAGTTCACATTGCGGGGGGGGGGGGGGGATAGCTCAGTGGTTTGAGCATTGGCCTGCTGAGCCCAGGGTTGTGAGTTCAATCCTTGAGGGAGCCACTTAGGGATCTGGGGTAAAATCAGTACTTGGTCCTGCTAGTGAAGGCAGGGGGCTGGTCCCTTCCAGTCTATGAGATAGGTATATCTCCATCTATTATTATTATATTCTAGCTGGCTGTCTTGCTCTGGAGGAAGGGTGGGGTGGGGTAGGGGAATTCAGCCCCGCAGTGATGCTTCTATTGAAGTGCATCTCCTGAGTTGTTTTTTAAGGATTTCACATGGTGCTGTTCTCATCTTCCTTGTCTCCTGGTACCTCAGCTGATTGTTCCAATTGGAACGCGAGGTCGGAAAGCAGCAGAAACCGCCCAGAAAACCAGATGCTGCGTTCAGACTGTTTCTCTGGGGAGATGTGTTACAAATCTTGTCCATTTGTGAAGAGTGGGGCTCTCTGCCCCAATGTAGGTTCTTGCTCCTTCCTCACATATGCCATCTCATGGTGACGCTGCTGTGGTGGGAGAGTTGGAATTCTCTCCAGAGCTTGGTCAGTGCTACTTGTTCAGGAAAAACTGGTATTGCTTTAGATCTGGGTGAGACAAGTGTTTTTCACCTTCTCCCTAGGGGACTGAATGCACTTTCACTTCTGGACAGGGACAAGTGCAACCCTCTTGTAGGACAGAAAGAAATGTGGTCCATGGAGTTCTGCACTGTGCCCTGCTGTTGCCCTCTTCTCTGAGGTGCAGCTAGTGGAGCTGTAGATCTCAAACTCAGCCAGGCTGCATAGCCCAAGATAAGGTATCTTGTGATGTCACTGGTAGTCTCACAGGGCTGATCAATTTTATTTAGATTTCGGGGATCCCTGGAACTCCTGGCAAGTTGTCTATGTGAGTTGGGCAGAGTTCACATGTCCCCAGCTCGAGGCCAATGAACCAGTTTCCTTTGGCTTAATGGCCAGTATAAAGCTGGGTATGAGCAGTTCAGTGCCCAGTACTATAATTCTCTCGTGCATCAATTGCCAGGGTGTATTCGCCTGTTTTGAAGTACAAATGGAACTTCAAGTGATGTTCTGTAGAACCTCATTACAGAAAATCGTTTCTAAACACACTTTGGGACGTCTTCCGAGAACCTGGATGGTCTGATGTGAGAGAGGCTTGAGGGGAGACTAAAACACAGCCTAGAATGACCCGCTATCCCCAAAGCATCCTGCAGGCTAAATCAGGGCAAATCTCATGACTGTCTCCGAGCAGAAAGTGTGTGAGCACAGTGGGTAAAGTGCAAAGCTAGAAAACCATTGTGGGCAGTTGCATGCAGATGTTTACAAGATAATGCGAGCCGTGGAAAGGGAAATTGAGTTGCTGCCATACCGCAAAACCATTGCCATGTCTAGCAACGTTAGCAGCAGCTAGAATGATCCAGGGCTGCATTAATGGAGGATGCTGCAGGTTAGGATTGAGGTGCATTAGCCAAGCTGTCTTGAGGACTCCAGAATTAATTAATGGTGTCTGTGGGTCACGCTGGAGAGGTGCTGCTAGAGTGGGGTGGTGAGAGCTTACACTACCTTTCCTATTACAAAGTCTCACCTTTTCTGAGAATTAAAATTCTCCAAAATATTTTTAAAAGACCAAAGTACAAGACTCTTCTCTGTCCCTACTGCATGTGTTTAATAGCTGATGTGATTGCCATTTTTTAGTTAATCCCAAGAGAAGTGCACAGGGGGAAATGTACCTAATGTGGGAGACTGTAAAAAATCAACGGTATCGTGAGCAGGGAGGGAGGATGAAGCAGCAAATATCCTTCGCTGTGGGAACATCCAAAATGTGCCCATCCAGGAGTTACACTAACATCTTACCAGCTGGCATCTAGCTTGCATAAAACAGTTCTTTGCATCTGCCCTGGGTATGGAGGTGCAAACCATGGGTAGTAGGGGTCCCAGCATACAGTACGCCATCTTGTCCAAAGAGGAGGCCTCTGCGCAGATGTTCTGTCTGTCTAATGCCCCCTTGGTCCATGGGCTGCACTTCTGTATTCAAGATGAGGTCAGCCACAGTCCATAACACAGAATTGTGTGGCTTGTGTTTAGCCTGGAGTAACCCTGCTGCTTTCCTTTGACAAGCACAAACAGGCCTCTCCCTGCTCCCAGGGAGGTGCCAAGGGGTTCTACAGGATTTGGCCTATGATGATAAAGTGCTTGCTCCTGCTGGCAGCTGTAGCTAATTGGAGCCTCGCCCAGGCATGTTTCTAGTTAAATTTGTTGTCCTTGCTATATTAGTGCACTTCATCCCATGGTCACAGTAGGTTAGTAACCCTAGTAATGTTCTGGGCTGGAAGGAGGCGCTACATACCACCTTGGCCCCTCCACTAATTGATCTCAGTGTTTGGGGACCTTGATCTCTTGCTAAGCCCGTAGCTGCTCTGTATTTCTGTCCTGGCACATTCCTTTCATCCCGCCCTGTG
Source organism: Platysternon megacephalum (assembly GCA_003942145.1). Taxonomy (NCBI): domain Eukaryota; kingdom Metazoa; phylum Chordata; order Testudines; family Platysternidae; genus Platysternon; species Platysternon megacephalum. The sequence goes on from QXTE01000406.1 coordinate 198,068, forward strand.
CCTGCCTGTTTCCTCCCCCACACACACAGCAGCAGCATCAACAAATTTGGAGGATGAGTGGCAGAACCAAGCTGTGGACTGGAATGAAAAACATCCTGTTTACTTATGTAAACAGTGAGTCTGTGTTTTTTTGTTGTTGTTTTTTGGCAAAATGTTCAGTCTGTGGTCTTCCAGACAGAAAAGGACAAAATTGGTCAGAAAATCCTTTTTTTTTTTTAGATGCCGAAACAATGAACAATTGAATCTAAAATTATGGGAAGAAAAAAGGTACTTGACCAGTCACTCATTTAAATCATCTTCTATTACTGTTCCCTCTTCCTTAAAATTACCCAGTTAGAAACTTGCATAATATGCATCTCCTTAAATGACTATGAACTAATGTGCTGAATATAGAGGGTAAACCCAAAGCAGAGCTTTGAAGTTGGAGTTATGCTGTGAGGCTGGTGTGTTTGGGAGACTGATGTATGAGGAAAGATTAAAGGAGCTAAATGTGTCTAGTTTGGCTAAGCAACAATTACAGTGGATTAAAATGGGGTGTGGGACACGTACACTGTACACAGAATGGTTTAAGTGCCGCAGGTGGGGGAAGGCCTGAGTACAGTCCCACAGGAGCTATAATTGGAGATTATGAGCTGAAATTCAGAAAAGAGACATTGAAGGTGAACAGTAGGAAAAGCTTCCTGAGCTGGTATGTTTCTAGCTGTAGAATCATCACCCCAAGGGAAGAGACGGGAACAGTTCTGTCTTGGCCCCACTGAAGGGAAAGGGAGGTTGTTTTGCATGGCCCTTGATAAGACCTAATCTCTCTTCTGAGCTCTCTAACTTCTGATTCTTTGGTTTACCCTGGAGTTCAGCTCTCTGTTGCTCTGCACAGCGAGATGCGTGCACCTCCTGGTTATCTAGTCTGTATTTCTAGTGCACTTCCCTGTTTGAGGTTAGTCTCTTGATAAGTGTTTCTAGCAAGGTGAAGCCAAGTGTGGTTTTGTGCTCCCTGGGCTGAGAGCACTTTCAGCCTGAAAGCATAGAGGGCGAGGAGTGTATCGCTCCCTCTTCAGCCCGTGGCTGGCCCAAGGATGGGGTTGACGGGTTCTGGAGGGAGTTTGGAAGGAGATGTTAACCTTTCTTTGCTTGCTGCTGGGAGGTGAGAAACCAAGACGTTGGGGGGTGGCATGTGTTTCATGAGCAGCTTTTGCTGTTGAATTTATGAAGTGTTGGGAGGAGACAGCCCCTCTAGCTAGGGGTGAGCATGGATCTCTGGGGCTGTTGGGTACAGGCCAGAATGTCAGTGAGGGAGATGGAAGAGCCTGGGATCCAATCCATCTACATCAGCAGAGTGGTAGGCCCACATGCTGCATGTGACCCATGCTCAGATCAGTGGGGGAGAGGACCAGCAAAAGAACTAGTGTTTGGAAGCAGATTCTGGATCAGTTTCTGTTGCCATCTAATGCTATCTGAAGATGGTTTAGAAACCGATGTATCATCTGTCACCACAGCTCTTTTCAAAACTGAGCTAGTCTTCCCACCGCACCTCCTAAAGAGTCAGTTATAACAATTTGCATTTACAGTGTGTAGCGCTGTGAGGATTTGTACTTGTGCAGCTGTCCTTATTCTACAGCGGGGGAAGGAACTCTGGCACAGAGGGGGAAGTCTGTCTGCCCACAAAGCTGCAGTTATGGATTCATCTTAATAAGAAGGGCTCACAGCTTTCTTATAATAATATATGGAGATATACCTATTTCATAGAGCTGGAAGGGACCCCGAAGGGTCATCGAGTCCAGCCCCCTGCCTTCACTAGCAGGACCAATTTTGCCCCAGATCCCTTAAGTGGCCCCCTCAAGGATTGAACTCCCAACCCTGGGTTTAGTAGGCCAATGCTCAAACCACTGAGCTCTCCTTCTTCCCAGTGCACCAGCTAATAATGGCTCTGTTTGGTTTCCCAGGTTGTTTTCCTCCACTTCTCTGCGACCTCTCTTTCTCCTCAGCATCTCTCTGCTTGGAATTCTCTTGCTGGAGAGGTGGAAGCCCAGGTTCCTGTTTGACTTCTCTGGTAGGTGATGCATATTGCTGTAGCTGGGGAATCATGGGGTTACAACTGCTGGGTCGTGGACAAATGCTGGTATTCCCTGACCGTTATGGGTACTGTAGGTCCCCTCCTTCCCTTCCTTCAGGGCCTTGTTCTGCTGCTATTGCCTCCGTTGCATCGAGCGTGCTCAAATCCACAAACCAGCTTGGGCAGACTCCTTGACGGGTTGGAGCGTGTGCAAATCTGAGGCAACAATGGCTGGTGCAGTCAGAATGTCTGTCTGGGGATTGATACAACTGCCTCAGTCAGCTGGAAGTTGCTGACAGCAGTTCACTTTGATGGGGCCTGGCGAGGCCCAGCTAACTTGGATACGCATGTCAAAAGGACAGTGACTCGGGTGGTACAGTGTGTTTCTGCTGAACACTAGGATTATTCTGACTCTGGGTCTCCTCTGCCAATTCAGATGGGAAACTTCTCGGAGCCCAGGTTCTCTGAACCAACGTCACTTTGTTAATCCTCCCTTTTTCTGAACAGGTCAGCTTCCAGGGGTCTGTGTCAAACAGTGCACGGTACTGTCCTTTCCATAGGAACAGCCATCCTGGGTCAGACCAATGGTCCAGCTAGCCCGGTAGCCTGTCTTCCCACAGTGGCCAGTGCCAGATTCGTAGGGAGAGTGAACAGAACAGGGCAATTATTGAGTGATCCATCCACTCTCGTCCAGTCCCAGCTTCTGGCAGTCAGAGGTTTAGGGACACCCAGAGCATGGGGTTGTTACCCTGACCATCTTGGCTAATAGCCATTGCTGGACTTATCCTCCAGGAACTTATCCAATTCTTTTTTGGACCCAGTTATAGTTTTGGCCTTCACAACATCCCCCGGCAATGAGTTCCACAGGTTGACTGTGCGTTGTGCGCATAAATTCTTACTTATGTTTGTTTTAAACCTGCTGCTTGTTACTTTCATTGGGTGACCCTTGGCTCTTGTGTTATGTGAAGAGGTAAATAACACTTCCCTGTTTGCTTTCTCCACATCAGTCATGATTTTATAGATCTCTATCATATCCCCCTTTAGTCATCTCTTTTCTAAGCTGAACAGTCCCAGTCATTGATTTTAATCTCTACTCATACAGAAGCTGTTCCATATCCCTATTGTTTTTTGTTACTCTCCTCTATCCTTTTTTCAATTATAATACCTCTTTTTTTGAGATGGGGTGACCAGAACTTCATGCAGTAGTCAAGGTGCGAGCGTACCATTGATTTATATAGTGGCATTATGATATTTTCTGTCTTATTATCTAGTCTTTTTCTAATGGTGCCTTCTAAACACAATGCAGAGGGTGAGAGGCAGATTCCAGACACGAGTGTACACTGCCAATAACATAACAGTCAAAACCGATGTGCTTATCCCAGGCTGAGCCACAATCACCTCGTTGTTATTCAGGAGATAGGCCTGCACTCCATCAGGAACAGTCAAAACTGGATACAGCCATCTCCAGCTGCAACAGGGTAGCGGAGAGGACAGTGGCACTGAACACAACAGTATGAACTATGGCTAGGTTATTGTATTTGTACGAACCAACGTCTGGCTTCTAGCTAGTAGGTATCAGGGACCATCTTGCACATCTTGGCCAATGAATTATGGGGATTCTGTCAACATCAGACTCAGGCTATGTCTACACTACAATCGCTGCAGCTATACCGCTATAGTATAGACACTTGCTGCAGTGACAGAAGAGGTGTCTCCATTGCTGCAATAAATCCACAACCTCGAGAAGCGATGGCTAGGTCACCGGAAGAATTCTACTGGGATAGAGGTGTCTATACCAGGGCTAAGGTTGGCTTAACGATGTCTCTCACAGGTGTGAAAAATTCACACCCCTGAGCAAGGTAGCTAGGTTGATCTAAGTTTTAGGTGTACACCAGGCCTCAGAGTAGCAGCAAGGAAGAATATTCAAACAAGGTGTGATTGGTTGCCATCTACTTTGAGCCCCTCCTTCAGCTAAATGTATTAAATGCATAGACTTTAGGAAACAGTTTTGTACGAGAGGGGGCATGTGTGTGTAAGATGGGCTAGATGTGACCTGCTAGGGTGGTGACTTAAAGAGCTCTCACATGCAGCCCTGATAAGGTTATCTAGGCTGTAAACATTCTTTCAGTTGTATTAATCTCTTCATTCTTGATGTTGTTTGTTTACTCTGTGCACTTCATTCAGCTTGGGCAGTGAAAGGAGACTGGCCAGTTTCTCGAGCACTAGCGTGATGCTGATTTTCCAACACTGCAGGGAAGAGTTTAAATGTTTAAAATACCCCCCAATCCTCCAAAATGCCTATTTGCATTAGGCTTGTTAAATCCTTTTGTTTACAGAATTCTGGCTGCCCTTTATAACGGTCTTACAGAGGTGGGAGAGGGGAAGACTTTTTTCCTTCAAAAAAGACCAGATCTAAAGCCATCACCTCACACGGCAAACAGAAAGCAATGCTGGAATAGTTATAGAACACGAAGCAGTAAGGGAGCCAAAGACTGATCCCATGTCCTTGACTCTCAGTGCGATAGCCTGATGCACAGCCTCTGTCCGATTGTGCTGCCTGTTGCTGGACAGAGCTGCTTCTCTCCGAGTTGCTTTCTTCCCCACAGGTTCCATCTAAAACCAGTCCCTGGGTTGTTCTGTCCCCTCGCTGGTCACTGTGCTGCCCTCCTGCTGCTGCCAGCAAAGGGCAAATCACCTTCCTGATTTACCCGCTTAGGTCACCACCTGGATTTCAGTGTAGTCTGTTGTACCAAATGTCCTTAGCTCCTGCGAGGGAAGAGCCGTGTTCCGGCACCAAGGGGCCTCCTAGTGCGATGTGCCACAGCTGAGCGTGTAATGGCTCTTGTCTGAGTCTGGCCTCCAGTTTAAACACAGAATGGCAGCCTGGTAGCTTCATGCTTCTGTTTCTTGCTCTGCAGGAAATACGGTCAGTACGGCACCTGTAAGAGTTTATACATATATACACACACACTCCTCAAAACCAGTATGTCACAGTCTGGAGCATCATGGGAGACTGAGCGTCCTCGGTAATTCCACTTGTGGATGAAAGCTGGTACGAAACACCAGCTTTTATTCTTCAGTGACTCACCCGCCACAGTCACGGACCACAACGTGAGCACAGAGAAGCACAGCATGTTAGGAATCGTATCAGAATGGAGTGGATGCATTCTGCACCCTGTAGCCATGTACCTCCACCAAACATAGCCACTTCCCCCTCTTTCCATTCAAAACAAACTCTTGGAATGTCACAGTAACATGAAGGTGCTTCCTGCAATGAGGATCAAATAAGGATCATTACTGGAGCACTATACAGAACCGAGAGAGAGACGCTTGCCCCCAGGATCTTGTGGTCTGTTAGACCAAACACACTGGAACCACAATCTGCTGGCTGACCAGGTGACAGGCAGCGCTGAAGGAGGTGCAGATCATTCCTACGGTCTTTTTTTTTGTCTTGATATTTAAAGTCTCTGCATAAGTGTACAAGGCGGGATTTGAATAGAGTACGTGACTGACTGGGAGTAGGGGGAGCTGCATCTGGGGTTAACACCTCTGCCTCCACCCGTGAAGTTCACTTCTCCCAGGGTCCAGATCCTCTTGTGACTGGAAAACCCCTCAAGTCACACTCCAGCACCAGGGTGGGGGCCTGGCTCAGTAGCTGCATTCTGTATGGACAATAACTGGGACACAAATGAATGCCTGGTGCTCTTTTAAAAAGGGGGCCTGCTTTCTAGCCGAGTTTGCACTGGGAATTTCTAAGAGCTGAGGAACCGCAGGCGCTATCACCTGACCTGAATACTGGCAGTCGCGTCTCTTAGATGCAATCTGGTGTGTCAAGCTGTGTTTACACTGGGTTGTAGGTGTATATAAATGTTTGCCGTGAAATGTCAGCAGGCATTACTGTTCTGCACAGATGTTTAAGGCCCGCTGGCTGTCCTGAATACACACTCTAACCTCCCACTGATTTCATTGGGATGATGGCGGATGATATCTCAGGAAGGAGAGTGGGGATTTAAAAACTTGCTCATTTGAGTGGTCCCAGCTCCTGTGTGAAGCTCTCTCCAGCTTTGTGGTGAATGTAATCCCCCTCTAGGCTCTGCATCGGGGTGGGCAGCACGCAGACTGTGCTTCTGTAAGAAGGGATGGAAACTACCGCGGACCCTCACTAGAACGCGCGTCTATATAGCGTGGGAATCCCAAATGTAATGACCTTCACTGGAATCCATGGTAACACGGGACCGCGCATGGATCCAAAATCCTGCGTTCTAGCGAGGGTCTGGTGTACTAATTTTAAACGAGAGCTTGAAGTTGCCAAATATGGTAATATCTGCAGAAGATCCTAACTCTGTACAACCTGCTGATTGTTCTCTACCAGTGGGTTTCGGTTGCACTCTGGTCGGCTGCGGTAGACACCCAAAATGTGCTGCCATTCTGCATCTCCCAGAGCCACCATAGATTTGGAGCTGGTTTCAAAATCATTCAGAGTCAGCAGTTCTGGAAGGAGTCATCTCATTCCCTCTGTGACACCCTGGCCCCCCAATATTCACCAGTCATGTGGCACCCCGGGGGGAACCTGTCACACCTCCATTGCCATAGATTCAGTCACTCTACCATTGCTTGTGGCACGATCTGCTGCACTACCAGCACTGGGATCCTGGGGCATTCCACAGCCCTGGTGCTATGCCTCAGCAAATAGGAGAGGTGGCAGTGCTGGGCCAGCCCAGGATCACTCGTACGATAACAGGGCAGGCGCTGCCACCTAATGCAGCAAACAACAGAAAATGCCGGTGCCAAACACAACTTCCGGAGTGACATTGGCGTAGTGCAGATGGCAGCTGCACCTCCGAGAGCTGGATTTCTCTGTGCTGTGATGCAGCAGCACCTTTGAGACTTCTCAGCATGGGGATGGGATCGAGAGCAGGCGTTTTTGCAGCCACCACAAGAGAGAGGTAGACTCCCAGTACAGCAAAATGGCTGAATTAATGATGCTTACATCTCGCGCTGTGGCAGAAAACATAAGAACATAAGAAAGGCCGTACTGGGTCAGACCAAAGGTCCATCTAGCCCAGTATCTGTCTACCGACAGTGGCCAATGCCAGGTGCCCCAGAGGGAGTGAACCTAACAGGCAATGATCAAGTGATCTCTCTCCTGCCATCCATCTCCATCCTCTGACGAACAGAGGCTAGGGACACCATTCTTACCCATCCTGGCTAATAGCCATTTATGGACTTAGCCACCATGAATTTATCCAGTCCCCTTTTAAACATTGTTATAGTCCTAGCCTTCACAACCTCCTCAGGTAAGGAGTTCCACAAGTTGACTGTGCGCTGCGTGAAGAAGAACTTCCTTTTATTTGTTTTAAACCTGCTGCCTATTAATTTCATTTGGTGACCCCTAGTTCTTGTATTATGGGAATAAGTAAATAACTTTTCCTTATCCACTTTCTCAACATCACTCATGATTTTATATACCTCTATCATGTCCCCCCTTAGTCTTCTCTTCTCCAAGCTGAAGAGTCCTAGCCTCTCTAATCTCTCCTCGTATGGGACCCTCTCTAAACCCCTAATCATTTTAGTTGCCCTTTTCTGAACCTTTTCTAGTGCTAGAATATCCTTTTTGAGATGAGGAGACCACATCTGTACACAGTATTCGAGATGTGGGCATACCATGGATTTATATAAGGGCAATAATATATTCTCTGTCTTATTCTCTATCCCCTTTTTAATGATTCCTAACATCCTGTTTGCTTTTTTGACCGCCTCTCGGTCATGGCTCTCGGTGTGGCTCTCGGTGTGGGACTGCTGAGCTGATCGAATAGCCGCCAGAATGCAGACTGGCAAGGAGAGTGACTGGGCAGCTGACAGGGCTGATTACGGGAATCTGGGTCACAGACTCAAAGGATTGCTTCCTTGCCTCCACACGCTGTCTCCCACTCCAGTGCACAGCTCAAGAGCCTGTCGGTTTGGCACTTACGACGAAGGGAAGAGTTTGACTGACTTGCCCACCACTGTCATTTCTAGGGACAGTGTACAGCGAACAAATCTGTTCAACAGAACAGCTTCCGTCTCTGCGTCGGGACCACTGGAGAGAGTTACGTCTGAGAAGTCCACGTCTCACTTAGCATTCACCACGGGGAAGAATGCTTGTTTCCTTTTTGCATCTCACTCGGCTGGGGAGTGAGACTGGGCTAGACCAACCACTTCCACTTCCTGGTTGACAAGACTCCGGGGAGAGATTCCAAAGCCCTTCTGTTCATACAGGGGTTGGGAACCTGTTTTTTACATACAGCTTGAATTCCAGGCCTAAATTCAGCCGACAACGGCCCTTTATTTGTATTGCACTTTTTGGATGCTTGAGAAAAAAATCCCGTTGGAGCTTGGAATTGTGCAAGCATCAGGAAATGCCTTCAGCGCTGCACAGAAGCCCTGCTTCATTGTCCCTGAGTCTGTGTCCCAAACTGGGCTGGAGAGCTGCCTCGGCCAGTCAGCATTTGTCAGATTCTCAAGCCCTCCAGTAGCCTGACTTGCATCCGTACAGTGGGGCCCTGGGCACCTTGGTAGGACAAATGGTAAATAAGGTCGATTTCCCAGTGGGGTCAGTGCTGCCAGCAGGACATAGTTACACCCAGGAACCTGCAACTAGTGAATTATACAGCAGGTCTGTGCTATTTGGTACCCAGTTGTGGGTGTTTTTAGCATGCAAACATCCTGCCATGACTTGCAGAGAGGAGCCCACTCGGAACACTCTCAGCAGATGAATCTAGGGTGGCAGGTGCTAAAGGAAATGCAGCGTGTAGCTGACAGCCCAGGGCATCATATGAACCATGTTCAGGGACTTCGCTATTCAGTTTTCAAACAGCCTCTGAGCTCCTGTTTTGCCCAGCTCGGGCGCCTCATTGGTGCCTTGTCAGGAGTTCAAGGGACGCACCTGAGAGTGCAGCTGCTCTTGTCTTTAATACAGTGTTGCAGCCTATGGAAGCGACAGGCCCAGCATTCAGGACTCCAAGTCAGTCTGTATTGGTGTCCCTAGTGGAGATGGAATCTGTGGCCTGACTGCGTTGCCTGCTGGGGTCTGAGACAAGGGCAGCCACTGGCCCCATTACAGACCTCTGTGGGCTGAATAATAATAATATAATATATGGAGATGTACCTATCTCATAGAGCTGGAAGGGACCCTGAAAGTTCATCAAGTCCAGCCCCCTGCCTTCACTAGCAGGACCAAGTACTGATTTTGCACCAGATCCCTAAGTGGCCCCCTCAAGGATTGAACTCACCACCCTGGGTTTAGCAGGCCAATGCTCAAACCACTGAGCTATCCCCCCCCTACCCAGGCCCCAGTGAGAGTTGAACTCACGACCCCTGGTTTACAAGACCAACGCTCTAACCCCTGAGCTATGGAGCCAGGCCCCATTATCTGGGCTGTGTGCAATGCTTCGGCCACTCTGGTGTTGAAAGCGAACCTTTACCAGGAAGCGTTCCCGCTTATCTCTGCACATAAACACATGCAAACCCAAAAGCCATCTCTAGCCTGCTTCCTACATGCAGGGAGATCCCCTGGCTAATTCTCTGCTCAGCTCCTAGCAATTAAGCTGTCGTGTTTTATTTTTCACTTGGCTAACGAATCTCTCCTGCTCTGTCCCTACAGCACAGCCCACGGAGGAGCCGGGAGGGGACAGGTAGGCTCACTTGTGCCCTCTTAGGAAAGGGGGCAGTGGGAGTGGTGAGGTCAGTGTGGTGATCTTGTCTGTCCTTCTCTCTGCCTGGCCCCCCTCCTTTGCCCTTGCTCAGGATTGCTCCCCGCTCACACTGTAGTGTGTTTGTGTGCATGGTTCCTGAAATGCCTGTTCTTTAGCTGACACACAGCAGGGTTTGCAATGGTTCCTCCTGCCACAGTGGGAGCCGTTTGCTTCATTTGCGCAGGAACAGCATTTTGAGATTCCAGGAAACCTTGATACCCTTCAAATGTCTGTGTGCTTCTGGCACTCGGAATGTCCAGGATTTTTCCCTAAAGCTCAGGCAAAGAGGATCTGTCCCAAGCTATTTTAAGCATCCCCAGAGAGAAGGAAATCCCTGGGATTGGCTTTTGTAGAGTATATGCACCACCTGTAATTGCATGCTTCCGGCGTCCAGTGCTTAGCCATTGGTTATGGGCAGCACGGTCACCCAGCGTTCCAGGGCGTTTGTTACCCAGGACTGGATGCTAGGAGCTCCCTGAGGTTTAATCCCAGCTCTGATGTTTCGCCTCTTGACCTGTGACATGGGAATGTTGCTATTTGCAAGGAGTGTTTTGTTTTGCAAGGTGCCTGGGCCCCTGCTCTTTCAGCATGGTTCAGCTGTCCCTCGTCAGACCCTGTCTGAGGTTGGAGTGGGGTGGGCAAAGCAGAGAGGTGTCATTAGTGAAGTTAAATTTGAGATGCACCCCGGTATTATGAAGCCCTTGAAAGGGAGCCCTGCTTCCCTATGGCTGCTGTACCCCCAAATGAAGTGGGGTGCGTTGAAGATTTGTCCTCTTACACTTGTATCTGTTTCTCTAGTGAGAGCGTGACGGCCGGAGCACAGCCCCACCTTCTCAGCGTCCCTGAGCTGTGCTACTGCCTGGCTGAGAGCTGGGTCACCTTCCGGTCGTACCTGCAGGAGCTGCTACAGTACAAGAGGCAAAACCCTGCCAAGGTAAACTTGGGCCATGCCACTCCCCCTCTGCTGGAGTTGTTCCTCTTGTAGTCAGGGGCTCCTCAGATGACCTGGGGGGTGGGAGGAATCTCAGGGCAAGATTTTCACTGTTACAGCCCTTCACTGATGATTGCGGGTGCCCTTCTTTCGTCCCAGACTTCAGGAAAGGGAAGCTTTGCTAATGAATAATTGTGTTCCCAGCACCTGTGAGCTGGGGCCAAGCTTAACCCCTTATGGGAATGGCCAGCTCTTTGTTCCTTGATTTATAGTCTGAGTAGGAAGTTTGCCCGATTTATGGCTTTTGCCCTGTCATAGGCTCCGTTCAGCGCTGGAAGCTGTTTGTAGCTATCTTGCAAGCAGCACCCTCAAGCTGCTGTTCTCCAAACCCATCGTGCAGTGGTGTTCAGGGGTCCTGAATGCGTGAAAGAATCTGGCATAAACCATGGGGTTGATGGATGTGCCAGATGTCGTTCGGAGAGGAATTACCTCTTTGTAGCCAGGTCTTGGTCCTGGCCTGTATTAGGACCTCGACATCACCGAAGATCAATGACATCCACACAGGCTACCTTTGTAGCAGACTTGGCAGAATCCAGTGCGCTCAAGTTATAGAAACAAGTGGGGTTTTACTATTATTTATTTCCATTGCTGGCTATCCCCGCTTCTCAGCCAGGTGACTCCACAGTTACAATATTCAGCCAGAAGGGGGGAGAAAGCAACTCAAGACAGATGCCATAAACTTAGTCTGGTTTCCTCTAGTGCTGAGCTCGAATTAGTTAGAAGACAAAACTCAGAGTGCACCAAACTCTCCTATATGGCTTCCTTTACTTGGCGAACCAGCATTTCAGCTCACACTGAGCGCCAGTCTCTCCAGCCCTGATCCCTTTGACAGACCCCCAGTACTCTAGAACCATCATCTAACCCGTGAGAAGGGCCTGTGCCCCTTGCAAAGAGCAGAAGAGTCTGGGCTGGATGGTCACACACCCACCAATTCCAGATGAGCCATACCGGGGGGTGGACAGGGCACCATGGATTGTGAACAAATCATCTAACTTCTCTGTGCCTTGGTTTCCCCATCTGGTAACGGGAGGGACAGTATAGACTCCTCTATAAAATGTTAATTTACAAATGAACAGCACTATCTAATGCCTAATTATAATATATCCTATCTTACTTCCAGGAGACCTTGTTGAACTTCAGAAGTGAGACAGTTTAGGACATTCCCATAAAGCTTCTTTAGTCGGGGGGCGGAGGGGTGGTCACAGGTTCTTAGGTTTCCCTGGGTCTCATCTACACTGACTTGCTTTTTTGCACTTCGCTCTGCTTCTCCCCAGGGCTGGGAAGTTTGAGTTCTGACCATTAGTGCCGGGAGCTCAGCACAAAGCTAGGCCAGAATAAGTCATTGGGTTGGATCAGGCTTTTGTGTGTTAAATTTGCCTTACAATATTGTAAGGTGAGAAATGGCGCCGAGCAAGTCTCTTGCCCCAGCTGCAGGGATGGCGTCTTTGCCTCTTGTCTGTTGTTTTGTTCATCCCTCACCTCTTTGTTCCCTCAGTTCTGTGCGAGGGTCTGTTCGGGGTGCCTGATCCTGGCTATGGTCGGACACTATGTTCCGGGCATAATGATCTCCTCCATCATCTGTGAGTATAAGTGGCCCCTTCGTGACAGCTGAGACTAGTCGTGACTTGCCTGAGTCATTTGATACGCTGGTAGAAGTGTGCCCACGATTCTTCCATATCCCTCAGCCCATACCAGATAAAGTGAGGTGCTTAACCCCTCACCTCCCTGCCGCCTCAGGTCATTCGCTAGCGTACTGTTTATGTAGGACCTGCAGTGTGATGCAGTACTGCACAAAGCCAGCAGAGGGAGCCACGGTCAACCAATGAACCCTCCTCCCAGATCTGCACCGTTCTACATGCTCCGTGATTGTATGCAGTGTAGTTGTAGGCGTGTTGGCCATGGTATTAGAGAGACAAGGTGAGCGAGTGTTGGTCCAATAAAAGAGATTACCTCACCCGCCCCGTCTCTCTAACATGCTCAGGGAAGCAGGTGTTCCTGCAGGGAAGCAGAGAAATGCAGTGTCACTCTGTAACTTCAACAGAGAACAAGTCCATGTCTGCCAGATTTGAAAGGAAAAAATTGCTGGGGAAAGAAAATGTGTATTCCACCTTTCCAAAGCGTTACAGGCAGCAGGAGGTAAAATCGGAAGGAAATATAAGTACTTGGCTATCTTAAGATCACCCTAAAGAACTTCATTATAGAGTCAGAGCGACAGTTTGGAAACTTGGAATGCTGGTCTGCTTACTCTTCCCCTGCTCCAGTGGACGTCACTCAGGTGTTCGGCACACTGGCTTCCAGTTGGGCCACAGCCTTGCTTGTAAGTCCTAGGCTGCTGCTGCCCTTTCAGAAGTCAGTCACTTTAATTAACCTCCAGCTCAGAGGTCAGGAATGAGGTGTGTTGACTGAGCTACAGAGAGCTCAGGTTTGTAATAGCAGGGGTGTGACAGGGAAGGACTGCTGTGCATTGGCAAAGCTGTTTGTGGATGAAAGCAGCCCTGGAATAATCGGGCGGTGCTGCAGATCAGGAGTGAGGTACATTGGCAGACCTGTACGGGTGAAGCCAGTGCCATCAGGCTGCTCTTCAGCTGACATGAGGTTCCATTCCTGGCGCTCATGTGCCTGGCTACTGGAAGAATTGGCCTATTGTTCCTTTCCCAGTGTAAGGACAGCCACAGCGAGTCAGAGCAAAGGTCCACCCAGCCCAGTAGCCGGTCCCTGACAGTGGCCAATACCAGGTGCTTCACACAGAATGAACAGAACAGGACAATTATCAACCGATCCATCCCCTGTCATCCAGTCCTAACTTTTGGCAGTCAGAGGTTTTAGGGGTTGCACCTCTGGCCATTTTCGCTAAGAGCCATTGATGGACCCATCTTCCAGGAACTTATCTAGTTCTTTTTTTAACCCGGTTATAGTTTTGGCCTTCACAACATCCCCTGGCAGTGAGTTCCACAGGTTGACTGAAGAAGTACTTCCTTATGTTTGTCTTAAACCTGCTGCCTGTTAATTTTATTGGGTGACCCCTGGTTCTTGTGTTATGTGAAGGGGTAAATAACACTTCCCAATTCACCCTCTCCACACCAGTCATGATTTTATAGACCTCTATCATATCCCCTCTTAGTGATCTCTTTTCCAAGATGAACAGACCCAGTCTGTTTGTTCTCTCCTCATATGGAAGCTGTTCTATACCCCTCCTCATTTTTGTTGCCCTTCTCTGCACCTTTTCCAATTCTAGTATATCTTTTTTTTAGATCAGGTGACTAGAAGTGCCTGCAGTATTCAAGGTGTGGGCGTGCCATGGATTTATATAGTGACGTTATGATATTTTCTGTCTTATTGACCCCTTTCCGAATGGCTAACATGTTCTGGGTTCTCTCTGCATTTCCAGTGCTCAGCATTCTGCTCTGGCCATTGGTGGTTTACCATGAGCTGATCCAGAGGATGTACACTCGGCTGGAACCTGTCCTGATGAAACTGGACTACAGTATGAAAGCAGAGACCCTGCACCTGAAGCACGAGAAGAGAAGTAAGGCAATGCCTTTTCTCTGTTCTCTCTGCCTTGGCCGGCCGGGAAAACAGCACTGGCAAGTCGGAATCGGTGTGGAATGCCCGAGAAATGTCCTCCCCAAGGAGGAGGGGGGAATAGCTGGGGGAGGGAGGGTCATCCTAGAGGTTATGACTAGGGGTGATGGGGTAAAACTGAGCAAAGGAAAATTTAGGCTGAGTATTGGGAGTATGGGGAGAGACTGCTTGGCAGTGACCTGTCAAGCAGTGAAAGAAGTTCCTAGGGGAAGGAGTGAGAGCCCCATTACTTGGGATTCTTAACTGGGCCGGGAAGAACTCTAGCGAAGGGGCTGAAGGGAACAAACCTGGGGTGGGGATGGACTAGACGGGACCCCGCAGCTCCTTCCCTCCCTTTCCAGGATTCTGAGCCCGGTGCCGCTCAGTGACGTTTCTTCCATTTCCGCACACAGAGCGCCAAGGGAAGAGTGAACCCATGGCCGGCGATGAGCCAATGGCGGAGACCGAGAGTGAGAGCGAGGCGGAGCTGTCTGGCTACTCCCCGGTGGTAAGGGCTGCAGAGGAGCAGTGTGGTAGATAGCCCTCTCCTCCCTGCCAGCACCTCCCCATGCAGCCACCCTGGTAACCAGCAGCAGAGCTGTGCAAGTTGGCCCTGGCCAGTCACCAGTGGGTGCTAAGGGAGGGGTGCGAGCTGCCTCTGTGGAGGGGCTGTCACGGAGAGCCTGCTTGTCAGGTGGCCCCGGGAGCAGCGCGGTGGAGTGCAAAGCCCAGGGAGCCTTGTGGAACTGGGACACTTGAGCCCTGGAGTAAGGGAATGCCCTGCCCTGCTCTCCCTGACCCCTCGAGCCAGTGACTAGAGTAGCCCCGCTGGCTCTGGAGGGCGTCACGCTGCACCTGTGTCTGCTGGCCTGCAGGCAGCGGTGCTGGTGGTGCAGACGGCTTGCTATTTCCTGGAACCCTGACCACGCCCGGGGTAAAGGGTCATGGAGCTGTTCCCCGCCACCCGCGCTTGCTCAGGAGATGGGAGATGTGTCGTCCTGTTTATTTCCACGCTGATGGGGTGATCAGGGCAGGCGTCTGGTTTTGCTGCAGCTGCCAGTGGAAGGAGAAGCTGGGCTGGGAGGTGGGAAGCTCTGGGTCACATGAAAGTATGTGCAGTGCCCTCTGCTGCTGCGTGTATGGATGTCCTTTTTGGCACGGCCTGTTGGCACTAGTGTGAAAGGGGGCCCTGGCTGTAGCCACCGCAGGAGGGGGGAGAATCCCCTGCTGTGGGGAGTTCTAGGGCTCGCAGGAGTTACACACGTGCTTTTCACTGGGCCCCCCATGTTGGGCGCTGGCAGGACGCAAACCCATCCGAGCTCACTCCAGGAGCAGCAAGGATGAGTCTGTGCCTGGACAGTGTAATGATGATTCTGCCCAGCCCCTGCTCGTACAGCGTGAGAACCCTGTGTAACCGTTCATCTGGCAGATATCTTCTGCCCCTGCGGCCCTGGTCTGTGCACCCAAACCCAGCTGTCCCCTCTGCTCTCCTCCGCCACAGGTGGATGTGAAGAAGACAGCACTAGCGCTGGCGATTACAGACTCCGAGCTCTCTGACGAGGAGGCGTCCATCCTGGAGAGCGGGGGCTTCTCTGTCTCCAGGGCCACCACCCCGCAGCTGACTGATGTGTCTGAAGGTAATTCCCACCCTCACCCCACGCATTGTCCTGAAACAGCTGTCTGGTAGGAACAGGCCATCACTGTCCCTTCCTGCCCCCCCTGGAGCTGGGACAGGCCCCTGGAGGGCAGGGGGAGAACCAGGCTGTTTGCAGGGGGAAAGGGCCGGAAGGGAGCCAGGAGACCCTCACTTGGCAGTGAAGGTGACATGCCCCATCTCCCCCATCGCTGGGCTGGGAGTAGCCGGGCTGCTAGTCCAGCCCCCGTGGGGCTGGACTCTGCCCAATTGCTGCCTTGGGCGGGGAGGCGTTAGCAGCAGCACAGCTTGTCATGGCTTCCCCGATAGCCATGACTTCTCCGGCTGTCTGATCTCTGCTGCCTGGATGATCCCGCTCCATGCACTGCCCTGCTCCCTGCCTAACTCTGGAAAGGGAGGCAGCGCAGTCCTCAACGGCTCTGCCAATGAGCAGAGAGGCAGGCAAGCCCGGCCAAGTGCTGACGTGTGCCCAAGCTGGCCAGAGGCCTTGCCCCGCAGCGCTCGCTGGCTCCGATGAGGGCTGTGTGGTGGTGACCACAGGATCACGGGGCTGGTTGGGTGTGTGCAGGAGGAGTCGTGGGGACTGGGTGATCTACGGGAATGTAATAATTGGAGATATACCAATCTCCTAGAACTGGAAGGGACCTCGAAAGGTCATCGAGTCCAGCCCCCTGCCTTCACTAGCAGGACCAATTTTTGCCCCAGATCCCTAAGTGGCCCCCTCAAGGATTGAACTCACAACCCTGGGTTTAGCAGGCCAATGCTCAAACCACTGAGCTATCCCTCCCCCTCGTAGCTCGTCCGATACTTCGGGCTGGGTTTGAGGAGGGATTGAAAGGGAGAGAGTGGAAGTGTGACAGGAGCTCTAGGCAGGAACAGGCCCAGTGGCAGGTGGAGGATGGCAAGAAGGGGATGGTCAGGTGAGCCACCTGCTCTGTGGGGCAGAGCGAAGGGAGGCGGCTCCTAGGTAGGAAGAAGCTGAATTGTGGAGGAGCTTGAATCCAAACCCACGTTCCTTCAAGCACTCCTCTCGTGGGAGGACAGGGCAACCCCCTGCTTCCACACTAACCAGGGTGGAGCAGCCCCAGGGGGCAAAGATCAGCTGGGGCAGGCAGACGCGCAGCCCGGGTCTAAGGGCCTGGGACTGTGGAGAGTGGGAGAAGCACGCCAGGGCTGCTGCTAATGCCATTGCCTGGCTGTGCCTTTCAGACCTGGATCAGCAGAGCCTGCACAGTGAGCCGGAGGAGTCCTTCGCCAAGGACCTGGCCGAGTTCCCCTCCATAGAAGAGTATCATTCCAGAGACCTGGGGCCACAAAGCGACGACGATGCCTTCGGGGTGCCACTGGGCCCTGAGCTGGCCCATGCTGCCCACGAGCTGGACTCTGTGGAGAAGGAAGCTGTGGACTCTGACCTCTCCGTTCTCCATCTAGCGTCTCCTCTCCATTTTGTAAATACGCACTTCAATGGGAACGGGCAAGTGGCGCCAGGCGGTGCAGAGCCGCAGACTGCTGCCGCCCCCAGCCTGGGCATCTGCATCGATGTGCTAAGCGAGGAGATTGTCACCACTGCCATCACCACGGTGGTGCAGAACACCCTCTCGGCCCTGCTGCGCTCCTCTGAAGCTAGCGAGGGGCCTTCCCTCTCCGAGTTCCTCCCCACTGAGCCCGAAGAGAAACTGAACTTCCAGGCGCAGCTGTCAGAGACCGAGGTGGTGGGGACGGAGACTGCAGCTCCCCCGGAGGAGGAGGAGGGGGAAGTGGATGACTTTGAGCTACTGGATCAGAGGGAGCTGGAGCAAATGGATGTAGAGATGGGGCTTGGAGGAGAGCAGGAAGTGCAGGAATCGCCCGTCACTCCGGTTCCAGCTTCCTCCCAGCCTGCTTTTTCCGAGCTGCCAAAGCGAGAGGATCCAGAGGAGGCAGCATCAGCTGCGTCTTTGTCTTAGATCGTCTCTGGTCTCTGTCGCCCCCTCTTTCCTCGTCCTCCCTGGAAGGAAGGAAGGACGGACTCCTGCAGTGATGTCCAGTCCGTTTTACGTATTCATGTTGACCAGGATGGCAAAAAGGCTGTGTTCATGTGCTGTGTCTGGAATAACCCATCCTTCCCAGCCCAGCCTTCCTCAGTCTGAGTGAGGAGAGGAACCAGGCCGCAATTGTAACACCAACCCCAGCAAAAGCTTCCTAGTGATGGTGCAGTATTTTGGTCTGTCTTCTGTTTGTCTTTCGTTTTGCACGCAGAGTACTGAGCTAGATGTAGCTGTTCCTACCCCCACGTCCCCGGTAGGACAGATGCAATCTTATTTTATTGGGTTTTTAAATGGCTAAAAGTGTAAATAATTTTAACTGTCTTTGGTTGAGCTGGATGGGGGGAGGGGAAGGAAATACAACTCAGATCTCCGGGTGAGGGGGAAGAGCAGAGGCAGGCCGCTTCCTACCAGCAAGGAAAAGGTGGGTGGATGCAGGAAGGGGCCTGCGAGGCTGATACCAGATTGTAGTAGCCTCTCCATCAAACCAAGCGTCGGGCATTTCCCTGTGTGTCTGGCCTGGAGACCACTTCTGGGAATGGAGCCGCTTCTAGGTCTGGACCAGTTGCTCCTTGCCCTGGTTCTCTCCTGTCTTCAACTCTGCGGCACACAGATGGCTCCTCAAACCACCCTGCTCTAAATAAGCGTGACCAAGCCAGACCCCCGAGTGCCACTTCCTCCTGGCTAGTGTCTGGCTGTGGCAGCTGGCTGGCTTTCCAGTGGCTTGGGAGGAGTTTATAAACTTGGCTTGTGCAGCGGAGAAGAGTCTGGTTGTTTTATGGGTGAGAGTGTTTTGTGGCCCTAGTCCGAGGGGCTGCGCAGACAGTCATTGTGTGAGGGACCCCCCCCCCCCCCCAATGTAGATAACTAAAGGCTGTTTTTAGGCAGTGTTCTGTAATCTCTTACTGCACTTTACATCCCCAGTGCCCCCTCCCATGCCCAAGGCCAGGCCAATACAACTCCACTCTACCCCCTCGTCCCTGCTGTGAGCACTGGGCATCTCCGTTCCAGTCCCAGCCCAGGATCGGTCCCTGCTGCCCGGTGAACCTGCTCCTCCTCTGGCAGGGCTGCTCTGCCTGGGTCTGGGAGCTGTCAGGGCAGTGTGAGGGACTGAAGAGCCACCTCAGATCCTGTCCTCTCAAGCAGGCCTGTTGGAGGCACCTCCCATTCTAGCCCAGCTGGGTACCCAGCGCTTCCTGGGACTCTCCCAGAGTGTACTGTGGGCTAGGTTCTGGTCTCGCTTCCATCAGGAGGCTCTGCTCCCTGTATCGCAGCCACAGGCCATCCTAGCTCTAGTCCCTGCCTGAAATGGCTCCTGTTGTGTTCCTGGAGCAGGGAATGGGCGTCCTTGGCCGTAGCTCTGGCATGGGAACAAGACTCCAAGGGGGGAGCTGTAAACTGACTTGGCAGCGTCTGTGCACAGCCCAGCAGAAATGGCTCCGCCAGCGTGTGACGGCTCAGCACGCACACTTGGAAGTGTCTAGGCCTGTTCGGGCTAAGCTCTGTCCGCACAGACAGCGGAGCACCGCAGGTGTATGTGGAAAAGGCCTCTGTGAAATGGTGGGCAGTGGAACTTCGGGCTCTGTCTTGGGCATATAGGCCAGCACACCCAAGAGCAAGGCTGCCTGGAGTCCTGCCTGTCATCGCACCTAGTATGTACAATCCCTCTCACTTTCGTAACCCTCGTACTGTCTTAATGTACCCCAGGGTCTGGCTGAGACTGCCCGAGCAGGGAACTGAGTTACCGTTAAGGGTCTCTGTGTCCTCATTGCACATAGACCCTGCAGCCTGAGGGGTCCTTGGCTAGCGGAAGTGGAGGAGTGGGAATCTTATGTATTTACAGGGCAGTTGCAGCCTCTCCTATCAACTCTTACTTAGGGTGGTGCAGTCGAGGAACGTATGGAAAGTGAGAGGCTGCATGGCCGTGGCCACCAGCCCCTGGAATATGGGCCCAGGGTGGGAGTCTGTCTAGCCCAAATGCAGAGGCAGGATGCCTTGCCATGCTCCCCTGCCTCCCAGCCAGCACACACTCTTCCAGAGCTGAGCCTCAGCTCGTCATGCACCCAGGCGCAGCCCCTTGACTGGATTTCTCATAACTGACAGCAGAGCTTTGAAATCAGCAGCGACTTGTACTCCAGAAAACTCTCCTGAGCTCAGAGGGCTGAGATAACCAGGGGATGGGAGCAGAGGCCCAATGACGTCCTTGGTACGCCCCTTGGGCAGAGCATTTTGGAGAGTTCCCTGGCCCCACGACGGCAGTTGAAGCTGGGCTTCGGCTGTCCCCCTGTATTGTGTGTGGGCTAATCCCCCCTTTCCCTGTTTGTGTGGGACGGGACAGGGCAGACTCCAGAGGCGTTGGTAGCTCTGTCACTGTTTGACTGTTCAAAGCATGGACTAGATGGACACTTCTGCACTCTGTAGGACTTCCATGGAATGTTCCATTGAGCAGGGGAGTGGTGGCTTGGGGGTCTCTGAATTTTTTAATGGTAGCCCCTCCTGGCCTCTTTCGAGCTAGGACGATCTGCTTTCAAATCCCAGGTTTGGGAAGCGTTAGATTATTTATTGAGTAGATAATATAGAGGCACTTCCCGAAAACTTCCTCCTAGCCCAACGAATGCCAAACTGGCCCAAATGGAGCCTGTTCTCACCCCCTTTACCAGAGCAGTGTAGCCCCTAGCAAGCAGTGCCTTTCCTCGGAGAACACCATGTCTCATGAGGGTGGCTGCAGTCTGCTTTGATGTAAATTAGATAAGCTCCTGATAGGCTGCCAAAGCAAAATGTCGGCTCCCTTGTCCTGCATTGCATTGGGAATCCCGTGCGCAGCGTCCTGCGGTCTACAGGGTTGTGTACATGGCCCACATGGCAGCCGCCCACGTTCAAATGGTGCTAACGTTGTTCCAAAAAGCCCCCGCCAACGTATCCAGTGAACAGGCTGCCACGTCGCTAACCAAGGCATTGTTGCATGGTAGGAGCACAAATGGGTCACAACAATTTGGACCCCAAATTTTCTTTCAGGATGTGGGGAGGGGAAGGGATCTTGTATGCTTGTGCTCATATGCCCGCCCTCTCCCTGAGCACTATGTCCGCAAGAGAATTTGAGGCACCAGTGCTGGTAGGTCTGCAGGAGACCTGGTGATAAAAATGTGTTAATCTCTTCCTAAGAACATCCAGGAAAAGGGGGGGGGGATGGGTCCTTGTAACCAGTGTTCATTCTATGGCTATATTTAAAAGCAAAATGTAGAATTTGTAATAAAAAATAAAAACAAAAAAGTTAGAGGAGAAAGTTCTGGGCAATAAAGTTTGTTGGCTGTATGTGATGGAGTCTTTCTAGCTTGTCTTGCAGACATCCCTCTCCTCGCTTGGGGTGTCATTCTGACATTCAGCGCCAGGCATGGGGGGAGAAATCACTTCTTTTCAACCTCTCGGGAGACGTCTGTCAGTGGCGGTACTGTACACTCAAAGCAGAGCTAGCAGCGAGGCTCGAGGTGCGTATCAGCTACGGGGTGGTGTGAGCAGGCCCCCCCCGAGGGAGGTAACGTGTTGGGGGTGGGGTAGAGCTGGCTGGCTACCAGCTTGGATTCTCCTCTCCCACCCAGATCACTCAGTGCTCAGAAAAACCCTTTTCTGTTGCAGTTGCTCAGCCAAGCAGCCTTGCAGAGTTGTTGCAATGACAATGAGGGGATGGGTGAACATGGAGGACTCACAGCTGTGACTTTAATGCTCTCACGGTCCAGCCTCTGGCTGGCCGTTGAGCATCACTCTTCTTGGAAACCTCGGCAGCCTCTACTCTGCAGTGGCCTAAGATGCTCTAGTGTCAAGTCCCTCCTTTACTGACACCTCCCCAGTCTTTGACGCTCTGCTGGCCAGGAAATCCCCGGGACAGCTGCTACTGTCTGGAATCTGGGCCCTGTGCCTGCTGGGCACAGGCAGGAGCGAGGCTAGAGCTGATGAGATCAGACTCCAGTACTGCAGCCCTCTCCCCTTGCAGCTAAGGGAGCCTGGCGAGTACAAGCCTCCTGCTAGTTAACTTACAGCGATAGAGGGGGGTAGGACCCAGGTGACCTGGATTCTACTGGCTCTGGCGGTGGCCTGCTGGGAGACTAGGGCAAGAACAATTATCTTCAGGACTAGAGAAGGGCAGACATAGCCCCATCTTTAAAAAGGGGAACAAAGAGGACCTGGGGCTTATAGAACAGTCAGCCTAACTTTGATACCTGGAGAGATACTGGAACAAATGATGAAACAATCAACTTGTATCCACCTTGAGGCTAACCGGTTTAGAAGGAATAGTCAGCATGGCTTTGTCTAGAACAAATCATGCCAAACTACCTTGATTTCCTTCTTTGACAGGGGTACTGGCTTAGGGAAGCAGCGGACATTGTCTTGATGTCAGTAAGTCTTGACACAGTCCCACATTCTTAGACGCAAACAAGGGAAATGCGGTCTAGATTAATTTACTATCAGGTGAACATAAGAACAGCAATACTGGGTCAGACCAATGGTCCACCTAGCCCAGTGTCCTCTCTGGCAGTGGCCAGTGTCAGATGCTTCAGAGGGCATTTATCAAGTGATCCATCCCTTGTCATCCAGAGCCAGCTTCTGGCAGTCAGAGGTTTAGGGACACTCAGAACGAGGGGTTGTGTCCCTGCCCATCTTGGCTAATAGCCATTGTTGGACCATCCGCCATGAATTTATCTAATTCTTTTTTAAAACCAGTTACAGTTTTGGCCTTCACAGCATCCCCTGGCAATGAGTTCCACAGGTTGACTCTGTGTTGTGTGAAGAAATACTTCATGTTTATTGTAAACCTGCTGCCTATTAATTTAATCAGGTGACCCCTGGTTCTTGTGTTATGTGAAGGGGTGAATAACACTTCACTTTCTCCGCACCCGATTCATGATTTGTAGACCTCGACCATTTCCCCTCTTAGTCGTCCCTTTTCTAAGCTGAACAGTCCCCGTCTTTTTAATCTCTCCTCATCTGGAAGCTGTTCCATACCCTTAATAATGTTTGTTTCTAATTTAGACCCCATCATTTTATATGTATAGTTGGGTTTATGTTTTCCAATGTCCATTACTTTGCATTTATCAATATTGAATTTCATCTGCCATTCTGTTGTCCAGTCACCTAGATTATTGAGATCCCTTTGTAGCTCTTCGCACTCTGCTTTGGACTGAAGTATCTTGAGTAATTTTGTATCATCTGCAAATTTTGCCACCTCACTATTTACCCCCTTTTCCAGATCATTTATGAATATGTTGAATAGGACTAGTCCCAATACAGACCCCTGGGGGACACCACTATTTACCTCTCTCCATTCTGAAAACTGACCATTTATTCCTCCCCTTTTGTTTTCTGTATTTTAACAACTTACTGATCTATGAGAGGACATTCACTCTTATCCCATGACTGCTTAGTTTCCTTAAGAGCCTTTGAGGGACCTTGTCAAAGGCTTTCTGAAAGTCCAAGTACCCTATAGCCACTGGATCCTCCTTGTCCACAAGTTTGTTTGACTCCCTCAAAGAATTCTAGTAGCTTGGTGAGGCGTGATTTCCCTCTACAAGAGCTATAGACGTCGCATGTTCCTCTGTGTTTGTTTATAATTCTGTGAGTGCCTAACTGGTTGAAAGACGGTACTCAACAAGTAATTCTCAACAGGTCACTGTCACACCAGGAGGATGTATTTACTGAGGTCCCACCTGTGACAAAGTGGGAATGTTCTTAATGTTTTCTCTGAATACTGTGTGGGTGCCTCAGTTTCCCCTATGCATTTCTTAAGTATCTAGGTGGTGGGATAAGGGGTGTGATTGTTGCAGAGCCCGAGAGGGCCAGTGTGATGCTGTCTGCACAGAGAATGGCCGACACCCTGTCTCCTGGCAACTGATGGCCTGGGCCCCTCCTCTGCAAAGGTGCCAACTGAAGGTGTTGGAGAACAAAGAGATCAGGTGGCCTCCTGGCCCGGGAAAGAGACAAAGGCCAGAGGAGGGGCTGGAGGGGGTTTCAGTTTGGAGCTGGCTGGGGAAATGGAGGGGAGGCCAGACAGACCTCCTGGCCCCCCAAGATGGTCCTGACTGAGGGGGTCCTGTTGTCTGTACCTGCAAGACCTGTCTTGGACTGTGTTCCTGTCGTCTAAATAAACCTTCTGTGTTACTGGCTGGCTGAGAGTCATGGTGAATCGCAGGAAGCTGGGGGTGCAGGGCCTTGTCTCCCCCAACTCTGTGACACCAGGGTGTCAGTCCTCGGTCTGGCACTATTCAATATTTTCATTAATTACTTGGATAACGGAGTAGAGAGGATGCTTATAAAATTTGCAGATGACATCAAGTTGGGAGAGGTTGCAAGCACTTTGTAGGCAGGATCAGAATCCAAAAGGTCCTTGACAAATTAAAGAATTGGTCTGAATTCAATAAGATTAAATTCAATAAGGACAAATGCAAAGTACTTCACTTAGGAAGGAAAAATCAAATGCACCGTGACAAAACGGTGAATACCTGGCCGGGGGTGGAACTTCTGAAAAGCCTCTGGGGGTTACAGTGGGTCACAAATTGAGTCAACAGTGTGATGCAGCTGCAAAAAAGGCATATTTCATTCTGGGTGTATTAACAGGAGCATCCTAGGTAAGACACAGGAGCCAATTATCCTGCTCTATTTGGCACGGGTGAGGCCAAAGCTGGAGCCCTGTGTCCTGTTCTGGGCCCTGCACTTCAGGAATGATGTGGACAAGCGGGAGAGAGTCTGGAGGAGAGCAGCAAACCTGACCAAAGGTTTAGAAAACCTGAGCTGTGAGGAAAGGCTAAAAGAAGACTGGGGAGGGGGACCTGATACCAGACTTCAAATAGGTGAAGGGCTGTTATAAAAAGGACAGTGCTCACTTGTTCTCAGCGTCCGTGGCTCGCAGGACAAGCAGTAATGGGCTTAAGCTGCGGCCAGGAAGCCTGAGGAGAGATATGGGGAGAAGCTTTCTAGCTCTCTGGGTAGTCACCTCTGGCCCAGGCTTCCCCGGGGGCTGGGGAATCCCTGTCACTGCAGGGTTCCAGAAACAAACCCCTCAGGGCTGGTCTGTACTTGGGCCTGCCTCGGGGCGGGGGGCTGGACATGAGGGTCCCCCAGCCCCACATGTCAGTGACTCTACGGAGCTGAAATTGCACAAATTCAGACAAGAAATAAGGTGCAATTTTTAAACAGGGAGTGTCATTGACCATGTGGGCACAATAGAGCAGGGGCTGGGGCGCATTCTCCAGTGCTGGCAGCTTTTAAGTCAAGCTGGGATGTCTGCAGCAGCCCTGCCCTGGGCGTTATCAGCCCTGCGGTGGGGGAGCCCTGCCCCGGGCGTTAGCCCCGCGCTGGGGGAGCCCTGCCCCGGGGGTTATTAGCCCCGCGCTGGGGGAGCCCTGACCCGGGCGTTATTAGCCCTGTGCTGGGGGAGCCCTGGCCCAGGCCGCCCGGGCGTTATCAGCCCCATGCTGGGGGAGCCCTGCCCCGGGCGTTATTAGCCCTGTGCTGGGGGAGCCCTGGCCCAGGCCGCCCGGGCGTTATCAGCCCCGTGCTGGGGGAGCCCTGCCCCGGGGGTTATCAGCCCCGCGCTGGGGGAGCCCTGACCCGGGCGTTATTAGCCCCGCGCTGGGGGAGCCCTGCCCCGGCGTTATCAGCCCCGCGCTGGGGGAGCCCTGCCCCGGGCGTTATCAGCCCCGCGCTGGGGGAGCGGCGGCCCGGGCGTTATCAGCCCCGCGCTGGGGGAGCCCTGCCCCGGGCGTTATCAGCCCCGCGCTGGGGGAGCCCTGCCCCGGGCGTTATTAGCCCCGTGCTGGGGGAGCCCTGCCCCGGGCGTTATTAGCCCCGCACTGGGCGTTATTGTGGGGACGTTCCCTAGCCGGGGCGTGCGGGGGGCCAGGCTGGTCCCCCCCGGCTTTGGTCTCTGCGACAAGGGGTCACGACCCCTTCCGTGCCCCCGGGCGGGGCGAAGACAAGGGGGGCGCTAGGACCCGGGGCGAGGCCAGGAAGCCCCGTTGCCCCTAGCCCCGCCCATCCGCTCAGCGCCGGGAGGAGCCGGGAGCGGACGCGTTGTTGCGTATCGCTGACGTCATCGCGTCTGCGACGCGGAAGTAGGAGCGGGTCCGGGCTCAGGCGGGGTCGGTCCCACATCGGCCGCCGGGTGGGTTCCCCCCACCCCTCCCCCAACCCCCAGTGGGTGTCCCCCTCCCCGGAGGGTGCCCCCCCCGAGCCCGTCCCCCCCATAGCTGGGTGCCCCGCCCCCCATAGCTGCCCCCCAACCCCCATTGGGTGCCCCCCCGAGCCCGTCCCCCCCATAGCTGCCTGCCCCGCCCCCCCAGAGGGTTCCGCCCCCCCCCCCCCCCTCGGGTGCCCCCCCCGAGCCCGTCCCCCTATAGCTGCCCCCCAACCCCCGGAGGGTTCCCCCCACCCCTCCCCCAACGGGTGCCCCCCCCGAGCCCGTCCCCCCCTATAGCTGGGTGCCCCGCCCCCCAGAGGGTTCCCCCCACCCCCATTGGGTGCCCCGCCGCCCCCGGTGGTTACCCCCCACCCCGCCCCATAGCCGCCCCCGCCCCACTCACTCTCTCTCTCCCTCTCGCTGCCGCAGGGGACCCGGACCCGCCGCCATGGAGTTCCCGGACCTGGGCGCGCACTGCTCTGAGCCGACCTGCAAGCGCCTGGGTGAGGCCCCGAGCCTGGAACCACCGGCCTCCCCCCGGACGCCTCTGCCCCCCGGATGCCTGGGTTCTCTCCCCGGCGCTGGGAGGGGAGTGGGGGGGCTGGTGGAATAGAGCCGGGGGGCAGGGGTGGGAGCCAGGACTCCTGGGTTCTCTCCCCCGGCGCTGGGAAGGGAGTGGGGGCTGGTGGGTTAGAGCAGGGCGGAGCTGGGAGCCAGGACTCCTGGGTTCTCTCCCCCCTCTGTGAGGGGAGCGGGGCCTAGTGGTTAGAGCAGGGGGGGCTGGGAGCCAGGGCTCCTGGGTTCTCTCTCCCCCCTCTGTGAGGGGAGCGGGGCCTAGTGGTTAGAGCAGGGGGGGCTGGGAGCCAGGACTCCTGGGTTCTCTCCCTAGCCCTGCCACTAACTTGCTCTGGGACCTTGTGCAGAACCGCCCTGTCTTGGTGTAACTGTCAAATATGCTGCCGCTGTTTCCAGCGCGCTGTGCTGGTGCGGGTTTTGTAGCTGACTGAACTCCCCGAGGAGTTTGCCGTTGTAGCTGGCGGCTCGGGGAGCTGCAGCGGAGGTGCACTCTCTGCAGTGGTGTTGGGATCATGTGTATGATTTCTGGGGCAGTAGCCGTGACTTTCTAAAGCCCGTTGCTTAAAACCTCCGGGCAGACTGTGGGCCCCGTGCTTTGTTACAGTGAGGGGCGCAGCGCGTCCTGGGGTGGGAGCGAGGGGCAGCGACCCATGCAGTCCAGTCTGACTGTAACCCCCTAGGGGAGCAGGGGGTGATTGGAGCCCTTCATGCCTAGGAGTTGGCGATGTTGGCGTGCCCACCACAAAGCCGGTAAACAAGTGCCTTTCTCAGGAGTGGCCTGATGCTAACGAACCAGCCACAGCCCTTGTTTGTTACCCACGTGTCTCTCTTGTGGGCTGCGTCCCAAGTGTTCAGACCGTTGGAGGATGGTGGGGACCAGGCAAATGATCAGTCTGACTCCTGGGCACGGTGCCCCGGTCCCTCTAGGGCTCGTTAGGGGATGGTCGGAAAGCAAGTGCTGAGCATCGTCACGCTCCGGGCGCTTCAGCCACACAGCTTGTAAAGCGCGTGTGAGGAGCAGAAGTTCCACCTTAGTGTCTGGGGTCTCCCTGCCAAAGAGAAGGTGAAATGGTTGTAAACAGGTGCTAACGGGCCAGTCCAGGGCTTGCTCCCCTGGCATCTGGCTGTGTCACAGAGCTCGCTTCGGGGTGGGGTGGCTCCCCCGTGGGATCGCTCGTGCTGCGGGAGCTGGCTCGGCTTTGCTCTCGTCTCTCGCTCGTACTGCTCATGAGTGCTGTGTATTGATTTCTTAATGGCTCGCCTCCTGCCGCGGATCCTGCAGATCCCATTGCTGCTTCTCTTCGGTGTGTGCCCCCTTCTTATTTCAGTGACTGGCATCATTCGTCTCCTCACGGGGAGGGGGAAGGGCGGGCGCTGAGCTTACAAACCCTCAAGAGCGTGTAGCTTTGACATGAAAACTGTCTCTCCTACCGCGGTGACTGTTTCGGGGTCGAGTCCTTGGCATCCTTGACGGAGCCTGAAGAAGCTGTGCCTTTGGCTTGCTAGGAAATATTCCGGATCAGTTAAACAACTTTGAAAAGCTACAAACGTTTCGCATAGGCCATAAACGTGGGTTTTGGTTTTAAGCTGGAGCAGTGCATGCTGGGAGCGGTAGTCTGGAATGGCTCAGTCTCAGTTGCTGCAGCCCTGTGTTCCTGCAGGCTGGCTGTCCCAGGCAGTGCGTCCCTGGGCTGGCCCCTGGGCTGTGCAGTGGGAAGCGCCGACTCCTTGGCCCCTCACCTGCCTGCTGTCTCTCCTGTCTTGGCAGACTTTCTCCCTCTGAAGTGCGACGCGTGCGAGCAGATATTCTGCACCGACCACATCACCTACACCCAGCACCAGTGCACCTCTGCCTACAAGAAGGTAAGTGGGGGGCGGTGGCTGGGGGTGGCTCCGAGCCCTGTGCTCCCAGCGGAGTTGGGACTACTTGGCAGCCTCATTCTGAGACCTGCTGAGCAGCTCCTGGCGAAACCTCAGGATCAGGCCCCACATGTGCAAGTTAAGCCTGGGATGAGAGGGGCAGGTGGAGCCAGGGGGCTGCCTGAGCTGTAGCTGTGTCTGGCTAGTCGGAGAGCAAGGCGAGCATGGCCAGTGACAGAAGGGTGCTGGGCGGTCCCTGGAATCCTTGTGGCAGTCCTCCAGCAGCCGAGCCCAGCGGTGGGCCGGAGAACACGAGGTGGCGACATCTGCCAGGCCAGCTGAAGGGTTTGGGATCACAGCAGGGCTAATGCACGTGGCCACGTCGTCTCTGCTGAACTAATTCCCACGGGCTTGGCTCAGAGCGCTGCCCGCGAGGTCACACTCTGAGCAGAGGGACTGGCCACAAGCTGTTGCTCGTCTCCGGGGGGCGCTGGTATCAGGCCGGGGCGTGACCCGTAAAGCTGTGGCATTATAGGTGTGACCCTAGAGCAGTGGCCCCCAACCTTTTCCTTCTGGCGGGTGCCAAAAAAAAAAACAACCCCGAGGGCTCCGCGGGCGCACTTACACCCCCCGGCGGGCGCAATGGCGCCCCCGGGCACCGCGTTGGGGACCCCTGCCCTAGAGAGTAGAGGCAGCGTCCAGCAGCGGAAGGAGTTTTTCCATCCCCCCCGAGCAGCGTTCTTTCCTTGACCTCGCTGGAGCTCCCTCGGGCGATGTGGCTGCGGTGTTTGCCTCTGGGTTTTTACACCCCTGGGCGTTAGTGTCACTCCTCCGTGCAGCCCAGGCCTGAGCTGCGGTTCACAAGGGCCGGGGTAGCGGCTCCGTCACTTGGGGTCTTTAACCCAAGCCTGGCAGCTGCTCTGCAGGCTCCGTCCTAGCTCTGCTCACATGGCTGGGTGTGGTTCTGTGGCCTGTGTTGTGCAGGGGCTCAGGATGGAAGGTCAGAACCGTCCTTTGCACTTCAACACCTGTTCCTGAGCACGGGTTAACAAGCTGCCAGCGTTCCCAGGGGCGTGGCTGTGCCCCCGGCCTGCTTGCTTAGCAAAGGCAGAAATAATCCGAAGGGTTAGAAAATACCACATGAGAGAACCGTCGTCTGCGAGGCAGCTCCTGCCGCTGGGGGGAACGGCACGGCGCAGACAGGCCTGGGGAGGGCCAGGGAGCGTCTTCAGCCTGGCCTCTGTTGCGTTACAGGACGTGCAGGTCCCCGTGTGCCCCCTCTGCAACATCCCCATCCCTGTCCGAAAGGGGGAGATGCCTGATGTGGCGGTGGGGCAGCACATCGACCGAGACTGCAAATCCGACCCCGCCCAGCGCAAGCGCAAGGTAGGAGGCTGTGACCTCGCTTCTAGGGGCCTGTGCCTCCGGGGCTAACGCTGGCTGGGCGCATTCAGCCAAGTCTGCTGCTCTCAGCTGACTCCCCAGTGGGCCTTGGGCTGAATCACATGAGCAGCAGGGTCTGGATGGAAATGCTGGGGGCTGAGAATCGGGAGGGGGCACTGGAGCAGGCAATGTCCAGGCCTGGAATAGCTGTGGGGGGCTGTGGGTTGGGATTGGGGAGCAGCAGGAGAGCGGAGGGCAGGAAGCCCAGGTCTGGAACAGCAGGGGCTGGGGTGCTGCTGCCGGGACAGGAACTGAGGGAGGCGTCACAAAATCTAATGGAAGCTAAAGTTAGAAAAATGCATCTTGTTTTGAAGTAGCAACTTTCCCCCCAGGGGGGCGATTTGTCATGGGAACCACCGTCCCTTGGAGGCCGTGACAGGAGCCTGGACCCACCCCAGTTCAGCCACAAGCTGCTGGGCTCTGTCGTGCCCCTTACGGAATAGGAGAGGACAGGTCCTCGCTGCGGGAGCGCCTGCGTGCGGCGCTCTGGCCTGTGCCCCGCAGGTCAGATGAGGGGGGCAAAGTGAGCTCTTCCGGCCTTACCCCCGTGAATCTACCAGCTGGCAAAGCCCCTTCGTGCTGCAGCACTTGGTCCGTGCCAGCCACCCCCGGCGCTAGAGCTGAATTCCCCAGAGAGCAGCGTGGCCGGGGGCTGGAGCTGGGACACGGAGACCTGGGCTCTGACCCGGCCTTGCTGCTGGCGTTGGAGTTCCTGGGCCGTACATTGCCAGGGCTCCGCCCGCGTAGTGACCCCATAGCGGGGCCGGACGCTGCTGCTGGGCTGCTCACCGGGTGCCTCGTCTCTGGTTAGATTTTCACCAATAAGTGTCTGAAGCCCGGCTGCAAGCAGAGGGAGATGATGAAGGTGATCTGTGACCAGTGCCACGGGAACTTCTGCCTCAAGCACCGGCACCCCCTGGATCATGACTGCAATGGGGCGGGGCGCCCCCCCTCCAGAGCCGGGTAACGGGGGGGGGGGGAGTGCTTCGCCAGGGCAGAGCCACGCCCACCACAATGGTGATGACGGGAGAACTCCATAAGCTGCGCTCGCCTCGTGTCCCAGCTCCCCCCGCGCCGGCTGGGTCTGCTCCGGGCGCCCCCTGCTCCCCCCCGTCCCGCGCCGGCTGGGTCTGCTGCGGGCGCCCCCTGCCCCCCCCCGCCCCGCGCCGGCTGGGTCTGCTCCGGGCGCCCCCCGCCCCCCCCCCCCCCCGCCGGGGCCCCTCTGCCCCCCCCCCCGCCCCCCCCCCCCCCCCCCCCCCGTCCCGCGCTGGCTGGGTCTGCTCCGGGCGCCCCCTCCCCCCCCTGTCCCGCACCGGCTGGGTCTGCGTTCTGGTGCCAGGAGACCCCCTTGCAGGGCTGCAGCTGCAAGGTGCAGAGGAGAAAGTGCCCCCTCCCGTGACGCTGGTCTGTGGTGGAAGCCGCTAGCACGTCCGATGCTCCTGCCGTTCTCTCCAGCTCCTGTTCGGGCGCCGCAGCACTGAGCGTCTGCCCAGAGAGCGGGGGGTGGGGACCCACGTGGGAGATGAGCACACAGGAAAGCAGGAAGGATGCAGGGCCCACGGCTGGGGCTGAGTACCCGAGGGAGGGGCGGGGGACATCCAGGGATACAGAGACAGAGGGCTCCAAGCCCCTTCCCATGCTGAGCCCCCCAGCAGGGGGAAGCTGTTACTGACGGACGTTGTCTGCTGCAGACACGCTGCGGTCGCGAGAGCCCAAGCATCGTCCTCTGTGGCAGCCGGGACATCGAGCAGAGGAGCTTCCAGACCAGCAGCCGGCCCCCCTGCTCCAGCCCCAAGCAGGTACAGTGATGCCCACCCCTCCTCTCGCCCCCAGGGCCTGGCTGGGGTGGTGAGACCAAGCAGCCCCCCCAGAGAGCTGGTGTGTCGAAATCCCCCCCCCCTCCCGGGGGGGGGGACGGGACGGGACTGGCACATCCCCTTGGCCTGCTGGGAGCGGCACGGAGCCGGGGGGTCCCCGAGCGGCTCCGCGTGCTAGCACTAACCCTGCTCCTCCTCTTGTGCCCAGAGGCGGCGTGATGGCGGCACGGCAGCCCGGCAGCACCTCGCCCCCAGCCGTTGTGCTGCAGAATGGACTGGTGAGTGGCCCAGCGCGAACCTCTCCCAGTGGGTGCCCTGGCACGGAGAACCGGGTGCCCTCGCTCCCAGGCTGTACAGCCTCATCACCCCGTGTGTGAGGTACCCGCCAGGCACAGGAGCCCTGTTCTGGAGCCAGCTCCGTCACCCACCTCCTAGATGCAGGACCAGGCCCAACGCTCCCCAGGACGCCTAGGCTGGCGCTCGGCAATGGGGCCCCCGTGGGCTCAGTGACGCTATGCCAGAGCCTGCATGTGAGAGCCAGGGCAGGCCTGGGCTCCGCTGGCTGCTCTCTCCACCCGCCATTGCCTCCCTCGCTCTGCTGTGTGAACGTGGAGCCGTGCGAAAGCAGCAGCCCCTTGCCACAGGCCGGAGGGGCGTGAGGAGCTGCTTGGTGAGTCTGTTCCCTGCAGGGGAGACTCTGAATCCGGGCGCCTTCCCTCTGACTGTGTCCGACTCCCAGGCCTACAGCTGGGCCTAGGGTGGGAGGTCGGCCAGACACCCCCCCCATGGCTGGGGGTCAGGGTAGGACTGTCCCCCGCAGCGTGACCTCTGGGGCTTGGTCCCGCCCTCTCTCCAGGGTGTGGCTAAGCCGGGCAGTGCCCTGGGCACACCCCACTCTCGTTTCAGAGCGAAGAGGAGGCGCTGCAGCGAGCCCTGGAGATGTCCCTGGCAGAATCGGCGCCCGGCTCGGCACGGGCACTCAGGTACGGTACGGGGCGCGCCGGGTAGGGCATGCGACACGCTGACCTTCACCTGCGAACCACGCCCCACGAGCCTGCACAGGGCACCATTGTGGGGGCGAATCCCGGGAGGGGCCGAGGTGCGTTAACTGGCCTGGGCTGTGATCCCTTCACATCTTGCCAATAGGCAGGACTAGACTGGGCCAGGCCGCTGCAGGGAGTGGTGCAGTCCAGCAGGTGGCGCCCTTTTGAGCCCCGCTCTTCAGTCTGGTTCCAGAGCAGGGGTCGGCAACCTGTCAGAGGTGCTGTGCCGAGTCTTCATTTATTCACTCGAATTTAAGGTTTCGCGGGCCGGTCAAACGTTTTAATGTTTTTAGAAGGGCTCTTTCTATAAGTCTATAATATAGAACTAAACTATTGTTGTATGTAAAGTAAATAAGGGTTTTAAAATGTTTAAGAAGCTTCATTTAAAATTAAATGAAAATGCAGAGCCCCCCGGACCGGTGGCCAGGACCCGGGCACTGTGAGTGCCACTGAAAATCAGCTCGCGTGCCGCCTTCGGCACCCGGGCCATAGGTTGCCCCTACCCCTGTTCCAGGGGTTCGGTATGGGGGGGGGCTGTCTCTGGGACAAGCCTTGGCCTGGCTCGCCTGGCTCCGTCCCAGCTGGGACGCCTGCAGCCTGGCTCCCGAAGTCCCCTGTGCTGTTTGCACGGGGATTGTCCCAAAGGCGCCCCCAGCCTCGCTGGGCTCGGTTACCAGCTGCTGGGAGCTGTCCCTGGGGCGGCTGGGCTGCGGGGTCTCACCCCCCTGAACAAACGCTGTCTCCAGCAGCGCGCAGGAGGAGGAGGACCTGGCCCTGGCCCGGGCGCTAGCCGCGAGCGAGGAGGAGTACCAGAGGCGGCAGCAGCAGCAGGTGAGCTGAGCTGCTGGAGGCTCCGTGCTGAGGCCCGGCTCTCACCAGGTTCTTCCCCACTCCTCGGCGCTGCGGGCTGGAGCTCTGCACCCCTGCTTCCAGGCTGCCGTGAGCCGAGGCAGGACGGTCCCCGGGGGCAGCCTGACCTCCGGCAGTGCGGAGACCCCACTGGCTAGGGGAGCTGAGCCCCTGCCAGCTCCAAGGGGCGGCAAAGGGGCAAGGCCTGTGTTTACTGCAGCAACCCCTGGCCAGTCTGCCCCATCCCTGCCCTGGAGGCTCCCTGAGTGCTGCTGGGGGGCGGGGCAGGGGGGCGCTTGCTCACTCGTGCTGTGTTCACGTTGCAGGCCCAGAGCCGGAGTTCGAGGCCATCAGACTGCAGCATGTTCTAGGCTGGGAGCACCACAATGCCTAGGGCCTGTCCGCAGTGCTGGGTCCCATCGGCCAGCTCTGGCAGGCCCTGCCCGAGCGCCGCCGGCGGGGGCTTCTCCTGCCTCTTCCCCAGCTGGAAACAACTGACCAAACGCTGGCTGCTCCTGCTCCCCGTACAATAGACCGTAGCTGAACAGCGAGCTACCGCCGTCGCCTTGAGCTGCATGGGGCCGCCTCGGGCCACGCCCCGTTCTCGCAGACCAGAGCAGGCTGGCCTTAGCCGGGGAGGAGGAGCAGCGGCAGCAGCCGTGGGGCTTGGGATCGATGGTGGGCGTCGTGCCTCAGTCCCTCACCTGCCTGCCATAGTGCCGAGACTGGGGTGAACTGGGGGTGGGGGGGCGCCTCTGGCCTGGAGGTGGAGTGTTACACCCGGGGTGTCTTGACCCCAATACCTGCGCTTTCACCCAGGCTGGCTGCATGCTGGGTCATGTCCAGCCCCCTGCCCCACACACTACAAAGCTCAGTGCTGCCCTGCCCCGCGCAGGGGGCCCTGCTGGATGTTTTAACGGGACTGGCTGCTCTGCACTCTTCTCACTGCCCGGGCCGGAACTGCCCCCTCCCCGCCCCCCCGGTGCTAAAGCAGCAGGTCGGGTGGGGTAGGGAGGGTTGTAGCCTCAGGTAACGCTGAGTAACTCCTGGTAACGCTCATTTCCCCCGATGGGGACTCAGCCCTGTCCACATTAGCCACACGTGCTGCGCTCCCTGCGCTGGCCACGCTCTGTAGCAGAGCCCCCTGCCCTGCAAGGCCTGGCACCTTCCCCTGTGAGCGACTCCCCAGGCAGGGCTCAGCTGGGGGGCCAGGCCAGGCTTCCTCAGCCCCTCTCCTTAACTCCTCGCGTGCTGGATGTGGCGGAGGAAGCCGGGAAAAGCAGCTGCCCTGTTTCCCATGGGAACAGCCCCCGGCCCAGTCCCTCTGCTAAAAGCCCCCCCAGCCCAGCCCTTGCCCTAAGGCATCACCTGAGCTCGAAGGGGAGCCCTGGTGGAGCGTCTCCCGTGGCTATAGGGACCAGGCCTCTGGCGTCTTCTCCAGCGCAGCCCCTTCTAGTCCTGCTGAATTCAGGGCTCGGGGCCGGCCTGGTGTAAGGCCAGGGCCCTGCCAGCGGGGTGGGGGCGGGGGGCAGGGGGCCCTCCTCGGCTCGGGCCTTTTGCCGGCATATGCTGCCTGAGGCCCTCAGTGCAGACCCTTGGCCACGCTGGAAGCTGCTTCCCCTCCAGCTCTGCATGCACAGGACTCTGGGCGCTGCTGTGTCTTGCTGCAGTGGGTAACGGCTGCAGCCGGGCGGCGCCTGCGGGCGGCGTCTCTTCCTGCGCCCTGAGCTTGGGGCTGGGCCGGCTGTGGCACTGAGTGGGGGGGATGGGTGGCTACTAAGTGCTGCCTGGAGGGAAATAAAGTCCTACCCAAAAGCAGGGTGTCCTTGGTCTCTTTCCTGGGGGAGGGACGCTGCCCTGGGCTGCG
Organism: Platysternon megacephalum; assembly: GCA_003942145.1. Taxonomy (NCBI): domain Eukaryota; kingdom Metazoa; phylum Chordata; order Testudines; family Platysternidae; genus Platysternon; species Platysternon megacephalum. The sequence continues at coordinate 233,703 of QXTE01000406.1, forward strand.
CTCCCAGTCCAAGAGCCTGAATCCTCTGGCCCTGGCACAGATACCACACAAGCAGGACCGGGCCGGCCGCCAGGGCCCCTGGGCCAAGAGCGCTCAGTAGGAGCCATGTGGCCGGTAGGAACTGGCCTGAGCCCCCAGCTCTCTGCAGGCTGCCAGAGCTGCTGTGGGCCCAGCTCTGGTCTCTGTCCCCCTCCTGCTGCCCCAGCGCTGGGCTGGGCTGGGCTGGGGTGATGGCTCCCAGCCTGACACCAGCAGGGGCCCAGGGGGCTGCGTCCTGCCCCATTAGAGCCAGGGAAGGGGCTGGGCTGGGCCCAGACCAGCCCTCCCCTGCTGGTGTGTGCACGGTGCTGCTCCTGGCCTAGCCCCCTGGCCTGTGGGTCCCCCCCCAGTCCCACACTGGGAGTCGCTTTGTCTCCTTGGGCCTCGGCCTGCGTTCAGTGCAAGCCAAGCTGCTGCTGGTCTGTGCAGACTCCAGTGGCTGGTGCTCAGGAAATGTCCCAGGGAGAGTTTCCTGCCCGGCTGCGGCCAGGAGGGAGGAGGGGACACGGGCAGCCCCTCTGAGCAGCTTGTTCCCATTAGGGCTGCAGGGGCAAGCGCAGGCCTCCCCCCCCCCAGGCGGGGCGGCCCCGGGCGGCCTGGCAGGGCCTCTCCAGGAGCAGGTCACTGACCCTGGGGCAGGGCCTCTGCCTACTTTCTCCTGAGCAGTCAGTGGCAGCAGCTCCCCTCCCCGGGCTGGGGCTAAGAGCGCTGCCTCGCCCCACCACGCTCCAGCCCCTGCCCCGGTGCAAGCGGTGCCAGGGCTCTGGGCGGCCGGGCCCCGAGGGGCTGGCTACAGCCACGCACAGCGGGCAGGGAGCGCTGAGCTGGGCAGGGCCCCTGCGCCCAGCTGGCCCCAGAGGCCGTGGGTAGCTGCAGCCGACAGCCAGAGTCAGGGCTGAGGAGGAGGCTGCGGGGTGGGCAGCCGACCCCTCCAGGCCGGGCCTGTTCCAATCACCTACAGGGGAGCTGCTCCTGACCCCATTGGCAGGCGACACGGCTGCTGCCGAACTGCCCCTGGGTCCCCAGCCAGCACTGGCAGGCCCCGTACAGCCGGCGGCACCTGGCGCGGGCGGGAGGGCAGAGAACCCCGGCTAGTGGCAGCCAGACTGAGTCACTGCCCCTCCAGGGCGTGGGGCTTCCCAACCCCTCCCGCCCTTCCTGCCAGTGGCTGCCTGGCTCCGGCTGGTTGGTGTCCAGCAGGGGGGAAAGCACTGCCAAGGCTGCCCCCCACCCGCAGCCCCCCAGCCCTGGGCTCACCCCCCCATCCGCAGCCCCCCAGCCCTGGGCTCACCCCCCACCCGCACCCCCTGCCGCCCCAGCCCCGGGCTCACCCCCC
>QXTE01000406.1:238296-275864 GCA_003942145.1 Platysternon megacephalum
GGGGGGCGCTAGGGGGCGCTGTGGGCGGGGGGCGGGCGGGGGCTCAGTAGGGGACTCTCCCCGGCAGTCAGGGCTGGCCCCAGTGCCCGTGGGGGGCGCTAGGGGGCGCGGGGGGCGGGGAGTGGGTGGGGGCTCAGTAGGGGGCTCTCCCCGGCAGACAGGGCTGGCCCCAGTGCCTGTGGGGGGCGCTAGGGGGCGCTGTGGGCGGGGGCTCTCCAGGGCTAGGTGTGACGTGGCCGGTTCTGCCCCACGCCGTGACTGGCACGATGGGTCCCGGGCTCTGGCCGCGTGGGTCGCCGTGTCCCTCCCCGCCCTGGCATGCTCAGACCGGCCCCCACAGCGTGCGCTCGCCCCACAGGCAGCTACGAGTGCCTGAGCCTGGCCCTGCGGAGCCGCTGCGAGAACCAGACGAAGCGGCGCGGGCGCGGTGGGCCGGGCCCGCGGGAGGAGCCGCTGGTGGGGGTCTGCGAGATTCACTTCCTGCCCCTGGTGGTGGCGGCGCAGGACCCCAAGCGCCAGCAGAGGCTGCACTGCGTAGGTGGGTGCGCGGGGACCCCTGGGGGGCGGCACCGAGGGGCAGCGCTGGCACCCGGAGACCAGGGCGCAGCTCGACTCCTCTGCCCAGGGAATGCAGTTCCCCCCGCCCGGGGCCCTGGCCGCTGGGGCATGGGGCCCACCCCGGGTCACTGGCCCCAGCCTTCCCGGGCCCTCCGGGACTGGCCCCGCTCTGCTAGTGCAGGAGGCTGTGCCCTGGGCACCCCCCGGCGCTCTGCCCCCATTGCTCCTCTGCCCCATTCTCACTCAGCCGTCGCAGCTGCCATGAGCCTGCGGGTGCCGCGCCTCTGTCTGTCTGTGGGCCCCGCCCCACCTCTGTCTGTCTGTTGGCCCTGCCCCGCCTCTGTCTGTGGGCCCCGCCCCGCCTCTGTCTGTCTGTGGGCCCCGCCCCGCCTCTGCCTGTCTGTGGGCCCTGCCCCGCCTCTGTCTGTGGGCCCCGCCCCGCCTCTGTCTGCCTGTCTGTGGGCCCCGCCCCGCCTCTGCCTGTCTGTGGGCCCTGCCCCGCCTCTGTCTGTGGGCCCCGCCCCGCCCCTGTCTGCCTGTCTGTGGGCCCCGCCCCGCCTCTGTCTGTCTGTGGGCCCTGCCCCGTCTCTGTCTGCGGGCCCTGCCCCGCGTCTGTCTGTCTGTGGGCCCTGCCTCTGCCTGTCTGTGGGCCCCGCCCCGCCTCTGCCTGTCTGTCTGTGGGCCCTGCCCCGCCTCTGTCTGTCTGTCTGTGGGCCCCGCCCCGCCTCTGTCTGTCTGTCTGTGGGCCCTGCCCTGCCGCTGTCTGTCTGTGGGCCCTGCCCTGCCTCTGTCTGTCTGTGGGCCCCGCCCCGCCTCTGTCTGTCTGTCTGTGGGCCCCCCCCCCCCCCTGTCGGTCTGTCTGTGGGCCCTGCCCCCCCCTCTGTCTGTCTGTCTGTGGGCCCCCCCCCGCCTCTGTCTGTCTGTGGGCCCTGCCCCCCCCTCTGTCTGTCTGTCTGTGGGCCCCCCCCCGCCTCTGTCTGTCTGGGGGCCCTGCCCCCCCCTCTGTCTGTCTGTCTGTGGGCCCCGCTCTGCCTCTGTCTGTCTGTCTGTGGGCCCTGCCCCGCCTCTGACTGTCTGTGGGTCCCCCCTCTGTCTGTCTGTCTGTGGGCCCCGCTCTGCCTCTGTCTGTCTGTCTGTGGGCCCTGCCCCCCCTCTGTCTGTCTGTGGGCCCTGCCCCGCCTCTGTCTGTCTGTGGGCCCCGCCCCGCCTCTGTCTGTCTGTCTGTGGGCCAGTCCCGCCACATCTCACCTGTCGCTTTTCCTGGCAGAGCTGCAGGGATTCAGCCCGTGTCCGCGGCCGCTCCCCGTGGTCAGCCCCAGCCCGGCGGCCGCTCGCTGCGAGCTGGACAAGAACACTCGCCGGTGTCACCGGCCGCAGCTGCCCGCCCACAAGTCCTGCCGCATGTACCAGAGCTGCGACCACGCCGTGCTCATCTCAGGTGTGGCCCCTGGCTGGGGAATGGGACACGGGGCCCTTCCCCTCTGGGCCGGCAGTTTGGCTCCAGCCCCATAGACTGGGGGTTAAAGGCATTTCCCAGCCGGGGGCCCTGTGGGAAGTGGGTTGGGCTGGGGCGTCTCCAGGCCGCGAGGCTGAGTGGGGCTCACCCCCTGGCCATGCTGGAGGGCAGCTGGCCCCAGGCGCTGGCTTTTCTGGGGCTGAGCGGCGGTTGCCCTTGCCCTCTCCTGGCGCGGAGGGGCCGAGTCCTGCTGCTGGGAGCTGGGTGCCCCCCCAGAGCCCGAGTGGCACGGTGCCTCCCCCACAGCCCATTGGCGGGTGCTGCCAGGCCCCTCCCTTAGGCCTGGAGACACACTGGCCCCCTCCCTGCCCAGCCCCGTGCTGCCCCTTCACGCTGTGCCCCCCCCCCCGCAGGCGGCTGGCAGGACCAGATCACCTACCCCCACCACGCCCGCAACCTGCGGCTCTTCGCCCAGATGCTGCGGCGGAACGGCTTCCGGCAGGAGCACGTCAAGGCCTTCTTCGCGGGCGACGGCCAGGCGCCAGGTCAGAGCCTGCGGCCCCGGGGGCGGCTGGGGGCTCGAGTGAGTCCCCGGGGGTGGGGATGGGTCTAAGGCCATGGGGAACCCCCGGGAGTCACCCCCCCCGACCCCTCCAGCAGGGGCTAACTGGGGCTTTGGGCACCGGGTCTCTGCGCTGCCTCCAGGTGCGGGGCGCAGACCCCGTGGACTGGGCCCAAGTGACTCCAGGCTTAGGGCACTGATTGGCACAGCCCCTCCCCCCCCTGCAGCTGGCACCAGCCTTCTCCCTGCCCCATTCAGCCCTAGACTGGGGCAGCCCCAGGGCAGGGGCGAGGTGGGGCAGTGCCCAGGCGCCGGGGGTTGTTTGGTGCAGAAGGAGGGGGCTCGGCGGGGGCCTGGCGCAGGGTGTGGTGACAGGGTTGGGGCTGTAGTGGCAGGCAGGAGGTGGCTGGGGGAGGGGGGCTCTGGGTGGGCGCTGACGGGTGTCTGTGCCCTCTGCCCCCAGTGGCCGCGGAGGTGGGCGACGTGTATCCGGCCACGGAGAAGCTGCTGATCCGCAGCCACCTGGCGCTGGTGTGCCGGACGCGGCACTGCGCCGACTCGCTGGTGCTTTACCTGAACAGCCCCACCCGGAGCGACGGCACCATGCTCCTGTGGGACACCAACAAGAACGGCATCGTGAGTGGGGCACCCCCCAGCTGGGACCCCCCCTGCCAGGCGGTGCCCTCGCCCGGCCTCCCTGGGGCAGGGGGGGTCTCTGCAGCCGGGGGATGCGGGGTGACTCCGTGGCTCTGGGCGTCTCCCAGGGCAGGGCTGAGAGAACCAGGCGCCCCCCCCCCCATTGATCTCCAGGTGGAGGTGAGCTCGCTGCCCTCCCCCCTTGCCTCTGATCTGCTGCACTTCAAAGGCCCCGGCTTGGCGCTTTCATCTGCCCTGGGTGGGTGGGAGGGAAACACCCCCCCCCCCCCAAATCCCCCCTTTCAAGTGCTGGGCTGCTGGAATTCCCTTGATCTCCTGCCTGGAGTCTCCATGCAGCTGGTGTGTGTGTGGGGGGGCGGGAGGTCTGTGTGTGGGGGGGCGGCCCCCTCCCCTCTGTGCTGCGGGCAGGCGGAGGAAGGGCACTGACGGGCACGCTCTGCCCCCCGCCCCCACGCAGGCCGACCCCAAGGAGCGCTACCCTGTGGCCGAGCTCCTGGCCGACCTGGAGGGCTGCAGCGCCCGCAGGGTCTTCCTCTTCCTCGACCAGAGCTACCCGGGCCCGCTGGCCAAGAAGCTGCTGGCGTCCGGGCGGCACGGGAACGTGGTGCTGGTGAGCGGCCAGCGGGGCTCCGACTTCGCCCGGGGCTCGGCCTTCAGCGAGTTCTGGGCTCGGCTGCAGCCCGACCAGTGCCTGCTGCAGCACCTCCTGCAGGTGGGTCCGCGGGGCGGGGGAGATGCCCACGTCACACGGGGCAGGCCCATGCCCGCCTTGTCGGGGGGTGGCATCAACCTCCAGCCTGTGGGGGGGCGGCTGGTACAAGTCTGGGGCAGCGACACCAGGGGGTGCCCTGTCCCGGGGGTCCCCCCCACTGGGGATTGGCACAGGGAGGCAGCATGTCCAGGGAGCGGATGTCGGTGAGCAGCCTCTGGGCTCGCGGCCAGTCCAGGGGGAGCGGCTGTTTTCCCAGGCTTTGGGCACCCACCCGGGGGACTCCCAGAGCAAACTCTGCACCCCCGGGAGCCCCCTCGGCCCTGACGCTGCCTCCCTCGCTCTCCCAGGCAGGCCCGCGGGCAGCCGGCTCCTCTCCCGGGGCCACGCTGCAGCTGCTCAACGTGACCCTGGCCGGGGCGCCCTGCCACAGCACCCCGGCGCTGACGGAGGACGAGCGCACGAGGGAGTTCCTGGGCTGCCAGAACCTGCCCACCATGCTCTGGCACCAGGCCACGCACACGCAGCAGCAGCAGGATGACGACTGAAGCCAGGTCCCCTCCCTGGTTGCTGAGCCCCCCACGCCCGCCCAGAGCCAGCCGCAGGGGCCGTGCCCCCTCCCAGGCATCAGCCACAGCCTCCCACAGCGCCAGGCCCCGCTGGGATGAGCAGCCGGGGCAGGGTCTGGCTAAAGCTGCGAGTTGGGAGGGCAGCGCTCGGGCTCTAAAAGGGCCCCTGGCGCCGTGCCAGGCGGGGGCAGGGAGGGGACCCGCTGTACGTAACCCGCTCCCTCAATAAAGAACCAGTTCTGGCTGCCCGTGTGGAGCCGTTTAACCCTCTCAGCGCCTGCCCCCGGACGCCGGGGTTCTGCACATGCTGGCATTCCTCCTGCACAGCTGAGAAGCGGGGGGTGGGCAGGACTCCTGGGTTCCATTCGCAGCTCCCCCGGGGGCACTGTCCCTCACTTACTGGTTAACACCTGACAAGCGCTTTCGGCTGCCGATTGTGGGGTGTGGGGGGGTCGCTTCTGCCACGCTGCTCCCGTGAGAACTGCGCAGGGTCGGCTCGCGCTGGGGACCCTGAGAACGGCGCTGGGGGACCTGCTGAACTCCCCCCCGCAGGCTCTCCAGGAGCCCGGTCTGGAGCTGGGCCTGCCCCCCCCACCCAGACAACATGGAGCCGGAGCCCAGAGCTGGCCACAAGCAGTTTACAAGATTCAGCAACAAGAGACATTAAATCAAAACTTGAAAAACCACCAACCCCCTGCTCTGCCCCCCCAGTGCCCTGCCCCTTAGTGCCCCCCCCCCAGGGCTCTGTACTGGGGGGCAGCACCTCCCCCCTCCCCAGCGCTGCCGGGAGCCTCCCGTAACAGCGGTGCCCTGGGACACGCCAGCCAGAAGGGCCCCCCCCCCCCCGCCCTGCCCACGGGCAGCCTGGCAGTGGCCCCGGAGCCGGGCCGAGCTGTAGCAGCAATGCTGCGGGGGCACAATCCCAGCATGCAATGCTCTGCCGGCTGCACCGTCACCCCCCATGCCAGGGGCGGGTGGGCTGCCCGTGTGCCCAGCCGGGATCCAGGCTCACGGGGGGTCCCTGGGCCAGGACGCAGCTGGCGCAGTTTGGCCGCTCGCTGGACAGCAGGAACAGTGGTGCGGCCGCACCCCGGAGCCAGCCCCCCGCTGCCCCCCACTCCAGGAAGGTGCCGCAGCTCTGAAACAAGCCAAGATAACACAGCCGGGGGGGCTGGGGTGCCAACCGATGCCAGGGCAGCAAACTGCAGCCACGGCGCGGGGGCTGGGGGCAGCTCTGTGCCGCTGGCGCTGCCCGAAGTCCCCTGGCTCCTGCCTGTGCTCACGGACCCTTCCTGGGGGCCGCCGGCAGCTTCTCGGAGCTGCGGTCCTTGCTCTCCGTGTCGGAGTCGGACGCGTCCCCAGCCTGCTGCTGCTGCCACATCCCAGCGTAGACGCCACCCTTCTGCAGCAGCTCCTCGTGCCTGCGGGAGAGCCGGGACTCAGGGGGTGCAGCTCCAGCCTGCCCTGCCCCGGGCGCTGACCAGCCCCTGCTCTGCCCCCTGCAGCTCCAGCCTGGCCCCCTGCCCCGGGCGCTGACCGGCCCCNGTGCAGCTCCAGCCTGCCCTGCCCCGGGCGCTGACCGGCCCCTGCTCTGCCCCCTGCAGCTCCAGCCTCCCCTGCCCCGGGCGCTGGCCACCCCCACCTCTGCCCCCTGCCCCGGGCGCTGACAAGCCCCTGCTCTGCCCCCTCCGGCGCCCGCCGGGCCCCCCCCCCCGGGCGCCCCCCCCCCCCCCCCCGCCCCCGGCCGCCCCCCCCCCCCCCCCCCCACCCCCCGGCCCGGCCCGCCCCCCCCCCGCCCCCCCCCCCGCCCCCCGCCGCCCCCCCCCGCCCCGCCCCCGGCAGCTCCAGCCGGGCCCCCTGCCCCGGGCGCTGGCCGGCCCCAGCTCTGCCCCCTGCAGCTCCAGCCTGCCCTGCCCCGGGTGCTGGCCGGCCCCTGCTCTGCACCTGGAGCCTGCCCTGCCCCAGCCCAGGGGCCAGCTACCCCCCCCCCATGCCCTGCCCAACTCCCCGCTGAAGGGCTCTGCCCAGCCCAGGGCACATTGGCGAAGGCCCCACCCCTGCCCAGCAGCCGATGGATCCATGCTGTGACCATCCCACCGGGCAGGAGCCACCCGCCGTGGCCAGCATGGCACCAGGGAGCAGCCGGGCACCTGGTGCCAGCCCAGGGGCAGCTGCATCTCCCAGGGTGGGCGTGGGACCCGCCTGTGGTTGCGTCGGTACGTTACCTTCCGCGCTCCACAATGTGCCCGTCCTTGAGAACCAGGATCTGGTCGGCATTGACAACCGTGGAGAGCCTGGGGGGGAGACAGTACGTTACCAACGCATGAGCAGAGCCCCCCACCCCGCCCCGAGCCACCACCAGCCACACCTGGCCCAAGGTGCCCAGGCTCCCAGGCGTGCCCGTCGCAGGTCCCAGTCCCCAGGCAGTCCTGTGCCCCAGCCCATCTCGCCACCCAGAGCGCTGCTGGCACTGCCCGGCCCGGCCCATCACGCCTACGCTGCTCGCCCCACCCAGCCTGTCCTGTCAGCCCCGCTGGGGGGGGGATCGCTCAGTGGTTTGAGCATTGCCCTGCTAAACCCAGGGTTGTGAGTTCAATCCTTGAGGGGGCCACTTAGGGATCTGGGGCAAAAAAAATTGGTCCTGCTAGTGAAGGCAGGGGGCTGGACTCGATGACCCTTCGGGGTCCCTTCCAGCTCTAGGAGATAGGTATATCTCCTCCCCCACCAGGGGCACCCCGCAGAACTCGCTGGCCCCTTCCTGCACCACACAGCCAGCGGCGCCAGCCTTGCCCACCCCAGCTCCCGACCACAGAGCGCGCAGCCGTGGGCACCAGCCCCACACGCTGCTCCGCCCCAGTGACACGGCCTGGCCAGCCTCGCCGGCGCCGGGCAGCTATGGCTCCCGGCCAGCCACGGCACAGCGAGGCCCCCAGTCACCGGCGCCACGGGCTGGGGACGCCCCGTCTCTCCTGCCAGGGGCCAGGGTGGGACCCTGCCCCACGCTCCGGGCCGGGCTGTGGCCCAGGGCTTNAGCCCAGCCGTGGGCACCAGCCCCACAGAGAGCGCAGCCGTAGGCACCAGCCCCACACGCTGCTCCGCCCCAGTGACACGGCCTGCCCAGCCTCGCCGGCGCCCGGCAGCTACGGCTCCCGGCCAGCCACGGCACAGCGAGGCCCTCAGTCACCGTCGCCACGGGCTGGGGACGCCCCGTCTCTCCTGCCAGGGGCCAGGGTGGGACCCTGCCCCACGCTCCGGGCCGGGCTGTGGCCCAGGGCTTCGTGCCCGCTGCCCCCACCTCTTTCCTTTGCTCACTCCCCACCGTGCCCAGCGCCCGCAGAAGGGCACCAATACCCCATGTCCCGGCTCCGTGGGAGGCCCCATTCAGCCAGGCCCAGCGGCTCATGGGGTGACGCTCCCTCCCCCCCTCCCCCGGCCAGCACACGCCGTGGGGCCAGGCCTGGCGGAGAGGGAGGCCCAGGCAGGGACAGGATCAAAGGGGTCTGGCTCCTTCTCAGCGGGCAGCCCAGCTCACACCATGTGTTTCTCATCGGAGGTGGGGGCGGTGACAGCTGGGCTCTGTCCCCCCCCTCCACACATGGGAGCCCCCCAGCAGACACGGGGCTTTGGGCAATGCTGACCCCTGCCCAGGCTCCGGGCACCCTCCTTCCTCAGCTGCTCTCCACCCATTCACCCGGGAGACCCCTCCCCAGACAGACACCATGGCAGCGACCCCCCCCCCCCCAGCTGGCACGAGGTGCCCTGTTCCCCCAGCATGTCGGGCCCCGCTGACCCCTGCGCCAGCCCCCACTGTACAGGGCTGTTCGGAGCCCCCCCCCCCCGGCAGTGTGGTGCTAGGGGGCGCTGTGCTGCAGGGAGGGGTCACTGGGGGTACCCCCCCCCGGCAGTGAGGTGCTAGGGGGCGCTGTGCTGCAGGGAGGGGTCACTGGGGGTATCCCCCCCCCGCAGTGTGGTGCTAGGGGGCGCTGTGCTGCAGGGAGGGNGGTACCCGCCCTGTGCCACGCGGTACCTGCCCGGTGCTACACGGTACCCGCCCGGTGCCCCGCGGTACCTGCCCGGTGCTACACGGTACCCGCCCTGTGCCACGCGGTACCCGCCCGGTGCTACGCGGTACCTGCCCGGNCGCCTGTGTGCCAGGCACAGCGTGTGGGAGGGGCTGTGGTGCCCCGCGGTACCTGCCCGGTGCCCCACGGTACCCGCCCGGTGCCACACGGTACCCGCCCGGTGCCCCACGGTACCCGCCCGGTGCCACGCGGTACCCGCCCGGTGCTACGCGGTACCCACCCGGTGCCACGCGGTACCCGCCCGGTGCCATGCGGTACCCGCCCCATTGTACCCACCCACCCACCCCGCGGTACCCGCCCGGTGCTACACGGTACCCGCCCTGTGCCACGCGGTACCCGCCCCGTGGTACCCGCCCCACGGTACCCGCCCGGTGCCCCACGGTACCCGCCCGGTGCTACACGGTACCCGCCCTGTGCCACGCGGTACCCGCCCCATTGTACCCACCCACCCGCCCCGCGGTACCCCCCCCCCCATGCTGTAGCTGCCCACACTCTACCCAGCCATGGTGCCAAGCCGCTGTGAGCAGGGCAGGCCAAGGCCAGCGGCTCATGGGCTGGATGGGTCGCGCCCCCCCCCTGCCCCCCCAGTGAGGACAGGTCGGCCGCCGGCCCCAGGCCTCACGCAGAGCCGGTGCCCTGGGGAATGAGGGCGGAGATGTGGGGAGTGAGAAACACATGGGAGGGAAGTGGGGCACTCGGGGGGCCTGGCCTTCACTGGCGGGGGGCAGCGTTCACTGATGGCGGGAAGGGGAGGGCCCTGGGGGATGAGGGTTGGTGATTGCTGAGAGTGATGGGGGGGGCTGATAAGGGGAGGGGGCCCTGTGGGTGGCAGGGAGGGGGCAGGGAGAGGGGCTGATGGGGTGACAGGGGCTGTGGGGGGCAGGGAGAGGGGCCGTGGGGGGCAGGGAGAGGGGCTGATGGGGGGACAGGGGCTGTGGGGGGCAGGGAGAGGGGCTGTGGGGGGCAGGGAGAGGGCCGATGGGGGGCCAAGGGGGCCCAGTTACCTCGTCCAGCAGGATGATCTGCGGGCCCTTGAGGATCGTGCGCGCGATGGCCACTCTCTGCTTCTCCCCCCCGCTCAGCTTCAGGCCTCGTTCCCCCACCTGGGTCTCGTAAGCTGTGGGGCGCAGAGCCAGACGTGTGGGACTCGGCTCCCCGCTGCCAGGCTGGCCTCTCCTCCCTCCGTCAGCGCCCCCCGATTCAGCGCTGCTCCCCCGGGCCCTGCGCCCCCCAGCCAGGCAGGGGCAGAGCGAGGCGGGGAGTCCTGCCCCCTGCCCTCGGGCCGTGCCCCAGAGAAAGCAGCTGGCCCCACTGGAAGGGGGCCGGGTGAACGGCACGGCTCCCCGGGCGGAGCGCGATGCGGTGGGACGGACTCACCCTCGGGGAAGGAGACGATGCGGTCGTGGATGTCGGCGGCGCGGGCTGCCTGGCGCACCTCCTCATCGGAGGCGGTGACGCGCCCGTAGCGGATGTTGTTGTAGATGGAGTCGTTGAAGAGCACCGTGTCCTGGGGCACCACCCCGATGTGGGCGCGCAGCGAGGTCTGCGTCACCTGCAGGGCAGCCCCGGCCGTGCCCATCAGCGCGGGCACCGGGGGCAGCCGAGCCGGCCCCGGCCCTGCTCCCCCTCGCGGCCTGGCCAAGCCGGAGCCCTAAGGCCCTCGGTCCCCCACAGCGAGGCCGAGCTCTCGCCGGGGCCCCCCAGCCGGCCCCCCGGCTCCCAGCCCCCCGCCTCAGCCTGCCCACGGAGCACAAATGAAAGAAGCCCCCCTCCCCCCGTGGGGGGCTGCGGTAACACGGGAAGCCTTTGATCTGGCCCCCTCGGCACTTCAAAGGGGGCTGCCCGGGCCTGGGCCCCCTCCCCCTCCGCCAGCAGCTAATTGAAGCCAGGCTGGGAGCCGGCCTGTCCCATTAGCCCTGGCGGGCTGGGCTCTGCCCCCCCCCGCCCGGGCTGGAAATGGGGGGGTCCCACAAAGCAGGCCAAGTTCCTGGGGGAGCACGTGGCCCCCGACCTGCCCTTGGCAGGAGACGCTCAGACCCCCCTTCTGGGGCCCCCACGGCGTTGGCACCAGGGGCTGCGGGACAAACCCAGATGGCGAAGGCCTGGCAGGTCCCTCTCGTCCCTGTGCTGCTGGGCCTGGCCTGCCCTAAGCACCCTTGGGGGCCGGGGCTCCCGGGCGGATCCACCCCATCGGGGAGCCAGGGGCTGTCTCACCCCCTGCAGGCCGGGGCTCCCTCCCTCCAACGCTGGGGCTGCCGGGAGGTGACACCGTCCATGCCCAGCGCGTGTGGCCGGGGGCGGCTGCACCTCGGGGGCTGCGGGTGGGTGCGTGGACTCTCCCCTTGGCTCCGGCTCTAAGCGGAGCCCTGGTGCCCCGCGGTGTCCCCCCTTAGCCATCAGGGCGTCCCCGACCAGCCTGGGAAACGCGAGATGGCCAGGCCCCGACGGGGAGGGACCAGCCCAGCAGAGCTTCGCCAGCCGCCGGGAGGACGGGCGCTCAGCACCAGGGCAGATGCCTTCCCTGTACCCTGCCCCCCAGGAAGCCCCCATACCCTGCCCCAGGCACCCCCAGAGCCCCTCACATCCTCTTTGTACCCTGCCCCAGGCACCCCCAGAGCCCCTCACATCCTCTTTGTACCCTGCCCCAGGCACCCCCAGCGCTGCCCCCTCACCTTGGCGATGTCCTGCCCGTCAATACGGATGCAGCCGCCCCACACATCATAGAAGCGGAAGAGCAGGCGGATGATGGTGCTTTTCCCTGAGCCGGACGGACCCACCTGAGCACGAAGAGCACGAGGGTCAGCAGGCCAAGGTGCCGCTCAGTGTGGTGGGGGCCGGGGGCACAGAGGAGGCACCGTACGGACCGGCAGGTTCCTGAGTAAAGGGAATTTGTTGGATGGAGACCCCAGTATTCCCGGGAACGGGCAGCTCTGTACAGACCGGTACCAGACATCGTTCTGCAGACTGGCACGGGAGGGCACAGGGAGCCGGGATGGGGCAGGGGCAGGGTGGGCAGGCTCCATATAGACCGGTCCCTACTGCCATCGGCCAATCCCGTCCGCACGGAGCCCAGCGCAAAGGTCCCATTCTCACCAGGGCAAGGGTCTGTCCGGGCATCACCGAGAAGGAGACGTCCTGCAGGATTTCCCTCCTGGGGGGAGAGAGGGGTTCAGCTGCTTCCCTCCCCATTCCCCCACACAGCCTTCAGCATGGGGCACCGTGAGCTCCCGCGTCCCGCCCTGCACACCTCCCTCCACCCCGCACGCCCCAGCCCTGTACCCGCCCCACGGCCCCTCCTCCCCGCACGCCCCAGCCCTGTACCCGCCCCACCCCCACTCCCCATCCCTGTACTCGCCCTATGCCCCCTCCTCCCTCCACACCCCAGCCCTGTACCTGCCCCACCCCCACTCCACCCCCACTCCCCATCCCTGTACGCGCCCTACGCCCCTGTGACGTTGTGCAGTCTATATGGTTTTATAAAAACATGATAATAAGTGAATATAATGTAACTGGAATATGCTTCATGCAAAAGGTCTCTTGTAAGGTAACATTACAAAGCTTATAATCTACTGAGTGATCATCCTATTTGTATAAATGTACCACTCTTGTATCTAAAACTAGAAATATAAAATATAACTCTGAGGGCCTATTATAATTATGCCAAGTGTGGGCCATTAATGGTGGTTTGGAATCTTGATGACTCCCATTAACCAGAGCCATTGTCTGCAGATGACTGTATTTACCTGTGAGTCTTCCTGTATATGTGTGTGCTGGCAAGTGGGTAATGAAGTCTTACAGTGACATGTGATCATGTCACCTGAACTGGAATCCATCTTTAACCTGGTGCTTTTCCAGTGAGGGGGGGTGGAAACCCAGAGGGACAAAGGATTCCCGCCTTATGCAAAAGATATATAAAGGGGTGGAAGAGAACAGAGAGGGAGAGGAGCCATCATGAAGAATCCCCTAGCTACCACCTGAGCTGGAACAAGATCTGTACCAGGGGAAAGAATTGTGCCCAGGCCTGGAAGGTGTCCAGTCTGAGGAAAAACTTACTGAAGCATCTCTGAGGGTGAGATTATCTGTATTCAGTGTTTGATTAGACATAGATTTGCACATTTTATTTTATTTTGCTGGGTAACTTACTTTGTTCTGTCTGTTACTACTTGGAATCACTTAATTCCTACTTTCTGTATTTAATAAAATCACTTTTTACTTATTAATTAACTCAGAGTATGTATTAATACCTGGGGGAGCAAACAGCTGTGCATATCTCTCTATCAGTGTTATAGAGGGCGAACAATTGATGAGTTTACCCTGTATAAGCTTTATACAGGGGAAAACGGATTTATTGGGGTTTAGACCCCATTGGGAGTTGGGCATCTGAGTGCTAAAGACAAGCACACTTCTGTGAGCTGTTTTCAGGTAATCCTGCATCTTTGGGGCAGGTAATTCAGACCCTGGGTCTGTGTTGGAGCAGACGGGTGTGTCTGGCTCAACAAGACAGGGAGCTGGAGCCACTGAGCTGGCAGGGAAAACAGGAACAGGGGTAGTCTTTGCACATTGGGTGGCAGCTCCCAAGGGGGTTTCTGTGATCCAACCCGTCACAGCCCCACCCCCACTCCACCCCCCACTCCCCAGCCCTGTACGCGCCCTACGCCCCCTCCTCCCTCCACCCCGCACGCCCCAGCCCTGTACCCGCCCTACACCCCCTCCTCCCTCCACGCCCCAGCCCTGTACCCGCCCTACGCCCCTCCTCCCTCCACCCCGCACGCCCCAGCCCTGTACGCGCCATACGCCCCATCCCCACTCCACCCCGCACGCCCCAGCCCTGTACGCGCCCTACGCCCCCTTCTCCCTCCACCCCGCACGCCCCAGCCCTGTGTGACGAAGTGGGAATGTTCTTAATGTTTCCTCTGAATACTGTGTGGGTGCCTCAGTTTCCCCTATGCAGTTCTTAAGTAACTAGGTGGTGGGATAAGGGTGTGTGGTTGTTGCAGAGCGAAGGGCCAGTGTACATAAATGCCTGACACTTTGTCTCCTGGCAACTGATGGCCTGGGCCCCTCCTCTGCAAAGGTGCCAACTGAAGGTGTTGGAGACAAAGAGGTCAGGTGACCTCCTGGCCTGGAAAAGGGACAAAGCCCAGAGGAGGAGGGGCTGGAGGGAGTTTTCAGTTTGGAGCTGGCTAGGGAAATCGAGGGGTGCCCAGACGGGGCTCTGGCCCCCCTGGGGCCCCAAGATGGACCTAACTGAGGGGGTCCTGTTGTCTGTTCCTGCAAGCTCTGTTTTAGACCGTGTTCCTGTCATCTAATAAACCTGTTTTACTGGCTGGCTAAGAGTCACGTCTGACTGCGAAGTGGGGGTGCAGGACCCTCTGGCTTCCCCAGGACCCCGCCTGGGCGGACTCGCTGTGGGAAGCACACGGAGGGGCATATGCTGAATGCTCCCAGGAGAGACCCAGGAGGTGAAGACCTGTGAGTTTCTTGCCCTGCAGACAGTCTGCTCCGAGGGAGAGGAGGCTCCCCAGAGTCCTGACTGGCTTTGTGGGGAGCAGTTCCAGAGCATCGCCCGGGGACTCCGTGACACCCTGTATCCGCCCTACGCCCCATCCCCACCCCCACTCCCCATCCCTGTATGCGCCCTACGCCCCCTCCTCCCTCCACCCCACACGCCTGAGCCCTGTACCCACCCCACGGCCCCATTCCTGTACCCGCCCCACTTCCCAGCTCTGTACCCACCCCACCCCACGCCCTATCCCCACTCCCTAGCCCTGATCCCTGTACCCGTCCATTCCCACTGCACCCTGTAGTCCCCAGCCCTGCCCCACCCCCGATCCCCATGCTGGCTCCACGCCCCCGTACCCGTCCATGTAGCTGAAGTGCACGTTCTCGAACTCAATGAGCCCCGAGCGGAAGCGAAGGTCCCCTGCATTCACCTCGTCCTTCACCTGCGGGACAGAGACACGCGGCCTCACAGCCCTGCCCCCCCCGGGGCTGGCCCCTGCACAGTCGCTCCCCGGACGCGGTGGGGGGAAGGGAGCGCAGAGCAGACCCCGCACTACAGCTCCGTGCCCTGCCCCCTGCCCTAACCCTGCCCCCCCGGGGCCCCAGGCAGAGCAAACGGACCAGCGCAGGGGGACCAGAGCCCCAGGTGGAGCCAGAGGAGCTGCCTGAACCTGGGGGGGGGGGGGGGGGGGGGGGGGGGGGGGGGGGGGGGGGCTNGGGGCGGGGCACCCACCTCCTGGGGGTGGAGCTGAGGGCAGGGGGTGTGGCACCCACCTCCTAGGGGAGAAGCTGGGGGCAGGGGGCGTGGCCCCTCCTGGGGGGCGGAGCTGAGGGCAGGGGGCGGGGCAACCACCTCCTAGTGGAGAAGCTGGGTCAGGGGGTAGAGCAGGGGTGTGGCCCCTCCTGGGGGTGGAGCTGAGGGCAAGGGGGCGTGGCCCCTCCTGGGGGGCGGAGCTGAGGGCAGGGGGCGGGGCACCCACCTCTTGTTCCTCGTTGAAGAGCTCGAACATGTTTTCCATGTCGATGAAGGAGCTCTGGATCATCCTGCAGGCGGAGGGCAGGGCAGGTGAAGATGGGACAGGGGGCCACCGCCCCACTCAGCCCAGACGTTCCCACCCCCATGGTGTGGGGAGGGAGGGAACTACCTTGGTCACACCGCGAGGGGGATTTCACCAGCAAAGTGCCAGCAGCAGCAGGGTGGGCTGGGCAGACCAATGGCCTGATGCAGTACAGCAGGAGGCGGGGCCACAGGCTAGATGGACCAATGGCCTGATCCAGTGCAGCAGGAGGCGGGGCCACAGGCTAGATGGACCAATGGCCTGATCTGCCACATGGGGCGGAGGTACCAGGTTAGATGGACAAATGGCCTGATCCGATGCAGCAAGGGGCGGGGCTACAGGCTAGCTGGCCCAATGGCTTGATCCAGTGCAGCAAGGGGCGGGGCGACAGGCTAGCTGGACCAATGGCTTGATCCAGTGCAGCAAGGGGCGGGGCGACAGGCTAGCTGGACCAATGGCCTGATCCAGTGCAGCAGGGGGCGGGGCTACAGGCTGGCTGGCCCAATGGCCTGATCCAGTGCAGCAAGGGGCGGGGCTACAGGCTGGCTGGCCCAATGGCCTGGCTCGGGGGGGTTTCTCCCACGCTGGCGTTACCTGTAGTAGGTGCCGAACCAGTTGAGCGGCGTGTAGAGCTGGATGATGTAGGTGCCGAACAGGACAAAGTCCCCCACCTGGCAGAGATGCGGAGAGACGCCCATCAGAGCTGGAGCCAGGGCCCCCACCCCGGGCTCCCCCAGGCCGGCAGGGGCACCCAGCTGGGGTGCAGCGCTGGGGGCTCACGGCCCAGAACGTGCCCGGGCTCCTGGGGGGCACGGGCTGGCCCCAGGCTCACCTGGAACCTCTTCTCAGTCACAAAGTAGGCGCAGAGCAGGGACCCCGCCAGCAGCCCCAGGCCGATGATCAGGTTCTGGGTCTGGTTCAGCAGGGCCAGCGAGGCGTTGACCTTCCACTCCGAGACCTGCCGGGGGCCGGTGAGAGGGAGTGTCAGGGCCCCCCTTCCCCCCGGGGCCACATCCCCAGCAACAGGCCATGCCCCACGGGGAGGGATCGCTCCGTGGTTTGAGCCTTGGCCTGCTGAACCCAGGGTGGTGAGTTCAATCCTTGAGGGGGCCACTTAGGGATCTGGGGCAAAAATCAGCACTTGGTCCTGCTAGTGAAGGCAGGGGGCTGGACTCGATGACCCTTCGGGGTCCCTTCCAGCTCTGTGAGACAGGTATATCTCCATCTATTATATTATTATAACCCAGTGCCACCCCCCAGCCCCCCCCCACCTCTGAGCTGAATTTGCCCCCCCTACAATGTATCTGCTGGAAGCCCCATGGGGGTGCAGGTGGCTGGGGCTCCCCTTGCAGGGCTGCCCCCCTGCAACGCAGAGGGGCAGGCTGGGGTCATGCTTAGCCCCCTGGGGCTGCCAACTTACCCCACCCCCCCGTGCAGGGCGGTGAGGGGAGCTAGGCACAGGGATGGGAGCCCCCCCCAGCCCCCCAGCACCTGGTACTTGAGGATGGCGTCATTGAATCGATTCACTTCATAGCCCTCCGCGTTGTAATACTTCACCTGAAACACACGGAGCCCGAACTCAGCACCGGCATCCACCCGCCGCTCCCCGCTGGGCTCACGTCCCTGGAGACTCCCAGCCCCGGCCCCCCACCTGCCCCCAGGGCTCAGCACCTGCACGCTCTCTTCCCCATGCTCCCTCCCGGGAGAGCCTCCCCCACGTCCCCGGAGCCCCCACACTCAGCCAGCACCTCCCCCCCCCGGCACCCCAGGCCAGAGCTCAGCCCCCGGGCGGGTCCCCCCAAGGCCCCGCCCACGGCTCGGTACCGTCTCGAAGTTGAGCAGCGAGTCCACGGCCCGGGCCTTGGCCTCGTTGTCGCGGGAGTTCATGTCCCGCCGGTACTTGGTTCTCCACTCCGTGATGATGATGGTCAGGGCTACGGGGGGGAGGAGGTCACACGTCACCCAGTCCTGCCGCCCGGCCCCCCCACGCCCAGTCCCTCAGCCGCTGCTCCCCCAGATCTACGCCCCAGGGTCACCGAGTGCGGGTGGGGGAGGGATCCCAGCACAACCACCCCGGGGAGCGCCCCCGTTGCCCTCCCCCCTCCCGCCGGGCCGAGCAGCGCAGGGCCCCCCCGTCCCCCTCCCCCCTCCCGCCGGGCCGAGCAGCGCAGGGCCCCCCCGGTCCCCTTCCCCCCTCCCGCCGGGCTGAGCGGCTCAGGGTCCCCCCGTTGCCCTCCCCCCTCCCGCCGGGCCGAGCAGCGCAGGGCTGCCCCCCCCCCCCTCCTCTGCCCGCCCATCCCCCCCCCCCGATCCACCTCCCCCCACCCCCCCCGCCCCCCGGTCCCGGCCCCCCCCCCCCCTCCTCTGCCCGCCCATCCCCCCACCCCGATCCACCTCCCCCCACCCCCCCCCCAGCTACATCACCTTCAGGATCTTCCCCCCCCTCCCTGCCATCGTCACCCGCATCATCTACTTCAGCTCAGCCTTCAGCCTCTGGTTCGGGCTCATCATCTTCGTCTGCATGAGCCTCTACCTGAGTGCGTGCGGGGCCCGGCGGGGGGGGGGAGGGGGAGGGCGGGGGGGGGGGAGGGGTGGGGGGGGGGGGGGGAGCCCTGAGCCGCTCAGCCCGGCGGGAGGGAGGCGGGGGGCCGCCCGGCGCCGCTGGGGCGGGGGGGTGGGGGGGAGGTGGATGGGGGGGGGGGGATGGGGCAGGCAGAGGAGGTGGGGGGTGGCCAGGACCATGGGGCGGTGGGGGGAGGTGGATCGGGGTGGGGGGATGGGCGGGCAGAGGAGGGGGGGGGTGGCCAGGACCATGGGGCGGCGGGGGAAGGGGGTAGGGATGGGCAGGGTGGGGTGACCCTGGGCTGACATGACCCTTCCTGTTCCCCCCACCCCCCCCGCCCCCCCGCCCCGGGGGCACCGCGCGCGGGTGGGGCCCCCACCCCCGCAGCGGCGCCGCGAGGGGCCCCCCCGTTGCCCTCCTCCCTCCCGCCGGGCTGACCGGCTCCGGGCTCCCCCCCTCCCCCCTCCCCCCGGGCCGAGCAGCGCCGGGCTGCCCCCCTCCTCCCTCCGGGCTGAGCGGCTCAGGGTCCCCCCGTTGCCCTCCCCCCCCCCGCCGCCCCCCCCCCCCCCCTCCTCTGCCCGCCCATCCCCCCACCCCGATCCACCTCCCCCCCACTGCCCCACAGCCCTGCCCACCCTCACCCCCCATCTCTCCTTCTGCCCCATAGCCCTGCCCCCACCTTATCCCCCTTGCACCATCCCCTTCTCACCCCTACCCGGGTCAGCCCCGCTCCTGGGACTGGTGACCCCGCTGGGCGGGGCAGGGGCTTTGCTGGTGAAGCTGCAGGAGGTTCCCCTGGCTGGCCGGACCCCTCGGGGAGCTCCCCTGCCCCCCGCGGTACCTGAGCAGGCTGTTGACGCTGCTGGTGCCCCTGTCCACGCTGCGCAGCACCTCGCCCGTCTTGCGCCCCAGGTGCCAGCGCAGGGACAGGCCGTGCAGGTGGGCGAAGAGACACACCTGCACCTGCCGGTTGGTGAACTGCTGCACCCGGATCCACAGGAAGGTGCGCAGGTTGCTGACGAAGCCGGTGGAGCCTGCAGGGGGGATGACACGAGATGAACCAGCAGAGACCTCCCCCACCCACTGCCCAGCGCTGCTACGCCCAGGGCCCACCGGGGCGAGGGGGTACGTGGCACCCAGAACCACCCCCTGGGCTCGGCCTGGGGCAGCTCCCCCCCCCAAGTGCCAAGGGGCCCCTGGAAATCAGAGAATATCAGGGTTGGAAGGGACCTCAGGAGGGCATCTAGTCCAACCCCCTGCTCAAAGCAGGACCAACCCCAACTAAATCATCCCAGCCAGGGCTCTGTCAAGCCGGGCCTTAAAAACCTCTAAGGAAGGAGATTCCACCACCTCCCTAGGTAACCCATTCCAGTGCTTCACCACCCTCCTAGGGAAATACTGTTTCCTAATATCCAACCTAGACCTCCCGCACTGCAACTTGAGATCATTACTCCTTGTTCTGTCATCTGCCACCACTGAGAACAGTCTAGATCCATCCTCTTTGGAACCCCCCTTTCAGGTAGTTGAAAGCAGCTATCAAATCCCCCCCCCCCCACTCTTCTCTTCTGCGGACTAAATAATCCCAGTTCCCTCAGCCTCTCCTCGTAAGTCATGTGCTCCAGCCCCCTAATCATTTTTGTTGCTCTCTGCTGAACTCTTTCCAATTTTTCCACATCCTTCTTGTAGTGTGGGGCCCAAAACTGGACACAGTACTCCAGGTGAGGCCTCACCAATGTCGAATAGAGGGGAACGATCACGTCCCTCGACTTGCTGGCAATGCCCCTACTTATACAGCCCAAAATGCCGTTAGCCTTCTTGGCAACAAGGGCACACTGTCGACTCATATCCAGCTTCTCGTCCACTGTAACCCCTAGGTCCTTTTCTGCAGAACTGCTGCCTAGCCACTCGGTCCCTAGTCTGTAACAGTGCATGGGATTCTTCCGTCCTAAGTGCAGGACTCTGCACTTGTCCTTGTTGAACCTCATCAGGTTTCTTTTGGCCCAATCCTCTAATTTGTCTAGGTCCCTCTGTATCCTATCCCTACCCTCCAGCGTATCTACCACTCCTCCCAGTTTAGTGTCATCTGCAAATTTGCGGAGGGTGCAATTAATCCCATCATCCAGATCATTAATGAAGATATTGAACAAAACCAGCCCCAGGACCGACCCTTGGGGCACTCCGCTTGATACCGGCTGCCAACTAGACATGGAGCCGTTGATCACTACCCGTTGAGCCCGATTACTAGACACCAGCCCCCAAACCCTGGCACCCAAGGGGAGCTGGGACCCACCCCAGGGGAGCTGGGACCCACCCTGGCTGGGCCAAAGCAGGGAGGGGCTGGGCACGGGCTGGCTAATCTGCTCCCTCTGCTGGCCTGTTCCAGGGAATGCCCCAAGCCCCGCTGCTGCCCTCCAGCGTGCCCCCATCTCTGTGCCCAGCACTGGGTCAACAGAGCTGATGCCCACGCCCCTGCCATAGCAGCCTCCGGTCAGGGCAGGACAGCGCCCCCAGGACTGCCCGAGGGACCGCCCCCTGCCAGGTCCAGAGGGTTGGGGGGCCCAGCCGGGGGATCGTCCCTGGCTAGGGGGTTAAGGACGAATTGTGTGCAGGGCACTGCCCGTTACCCTCCCATGGGACAACATCTCCACCCAGCCGGGAGCCCCCCAGGCCCAGCCCCAAGGCGGGTCCTACCGGCGCCTCCACCCTGCAGGAACTTCAGGAACACGTAGGTGCAGATGGTCCAGGCGACGGTGTGCCAGGCAGCGCCCTCCGTCAGCTCGTTCACTGGGGAGACGGGAGCCCCGGGTCAGAGCGCTGGGGGCGGGGCCGGCTGGCAGCACTTCCCTGCAGCCGAGGGAGGGAGCTGGGGCCTGCGTGGCACCCCAACCCCCGTGCCGTCCCCCCCCCAGCTTCTCACGGTGCTGCTTCCCCCCACGTGCCAGGGTGCCACTGCCCAGCCGGCGCCCGCCCGCTACAGCCCCGCCAGCTCCCGGGGCAGGAGCCTGGGCTCCATCCGCCCCCTACCTCAGTGGTGCTAGAGAGAACATGGCCCACGCCCCCAACCACCAGGAAGCACCACCCAGCGCTGAAATGCAGCCTCTTCCGGGGTGGGGCACGACAGCCACTGTGCGGTTAGGCCAGGTGAAGGCGAATCCTGGGCCCTTCGGCACTGTGGCTGAAGGGGACACCAGGGCCAACTGTGACCCTGGGGAAAGGGCCCCGGGCTGGGCAGTGAGTGCAGGGGCGTAGTGGGGGGCCCTGAGAGACCGTGCCCCCTAGCACCATGTGGGGGAACTGCTCCAGAGAATTCCCCCCAAGCGCGTCACCCCCCGCAGCCTGGGGAGGCCTCCCCCAGTAGCGGCAGCAGGCTGGGGGGCAGGAGGGGTCTGGCGTGTGTGGGCTCGTTATCATGGGGCAAAGCTAATATGACTGGGGCAGGGAGGTCACTCACTGGGGCAGCTGTGGGGGAGAGGAGGGCTGCCCCCCACTCCCAACCCAGGCCCCAACCCGGGCACCAGCCCTGCCCCCCAGCCCAGGTCCTAGCCCTGCCCCCCACCTTCTACCAGGGTACTCATTCCCCACCAATGAGAAACGTGTCAGTACATACCCAGCCCCCCTCCCGTCACTCCCCCCTTTCTTTGCCCCCCCAGCTAGCCCTGCCCCCCTCCCCCCGCCCCCCATTCTAAGGTAGCTGCAGAGCCTGTCGGGTGGCAGGGGCCTGGAGCGCACACAAAGGGCCCTTGTTCCTGGCTCGGGCTTTGTCCGCCGGAGACGGGGCGAGGGCTGCCCTAATCCTAAGTGACAGGGGGGGACCCTTGCGGGGAGGGGGGGGGCACACTGCTTCCACTGCTCAGAGACGGGCCCCTCGCCCCCAGCCGCTCCTCTGTCCGGCTGCCCGGCACGGCTGGGGGGAGCCCGGGGACAGGCGGGGACACCAGCTGCTGGCTCCATGTGGGAGAGGTCGGGGTGCCTGCCCCACTGCACGTAACCCAGGGGCCCAGCGAGAACACGGGGTGGCCAGAGGAGGCCTGCAGGGGGCAGCCAAGCGCCGGGACTGGGCAATCTGGGGCCAAGCTCCCCCGAACCCCCAGGGGAGCCCCCCCAAGGGGGGCCTTGGGGCCCCAGCCAGCGCGGTGCAGGGCTGGGATGTACCCCAGGGGCCGTGGTTGGGATGGGGAGACGGGGCTGCAGCCTCCGGCCTGGGGCTGACGGGAGCTCGCTGCGTAGCCCCTGAGGCCGGAGAGCACCCTCCTCCCCGGCCCCCCAGTAGCAGGGGGGAGGGGGGCAGGTGTTTTGTATGCAGGCCACGGGCCGCTCCCCCCCATTCAGACCCCCCCCTTATCTGCCCCGGAGCCTCCTGCCAGCACCGCTTAGCGACGCCTTTGTAAGTCTAGAAGTCAAGGCTGAAAGGCAGACACCAGGCCGGCCTCTCCCATTCTCCAGGCCTGACCTAGCGCCGGGAGCTGGCACCCGGGCCGCCCTCCGGGGCCTGGGAACCTGGCACGCAGCAGCCCTAGCAGCAACAAAGGAAGGGGCCCCGCGCTCTGCCAGCCCGGCCCCACCAGCTGGCTCTGGCAGCGAGCCGGCCAGGGACTCCCACCTTCCAGCCCGGCCCAGATCGGAGCCACTCGGAGCAGCACGAGCCCATCAGCCCACCGAGTCAGGGTGTCGGGCCCAGCCTCCTGCTTCCCCGAGCCCCCTGCAATCGCCACTGGACACAGACCTCTCCTTCGCCTCCTGTCCCAGCCTGCTGTGCAGCGTCGCTGTTCTGCTGCTGCTGTGCCCCACCCCAGAGATGGCTGCATCTCAGCGCCGGGTGAGGGATCCCAGTATAAACAGCGCCCTCGCCCCACCCCACAGGTGGCTGCATCTCAGCGCTGGGTGAGAGACCCCTGTATCAACAGCGCCCTCGCCCCACCCCACAGGTGGCTGCATCTCAGCGCCGGGGGAGGGCCCCACCCCAGAGGTGGCTGCATCTCAGCGCCGGGTGAGAGATCCCTGTATAAACAGCGCCCTCGCCCCACCCCACAGGTGGCTGCATCTCAGCGCCGGGTGAGGGCCCCACCCCAGAGGTGGCTGCATCTCAGCGCCGGGTGAGGGATCCCTGTGTGACAAGTGTGTTGGGCGCCTGCGGGGTGGAGGCACCGGAGAAGCAGCACCCGATTGAGGGTGCAGAAGGCAGGTCCCCTCTCAGCCCCAGGACACACTCTCCTGCCAGGCCGGGTCTGAGACTCCAGACCCCGGAGCTGCTGCCTCTGTCCCGCAAGGCCCCTGCGACAACCCCCCGGGCTGGCTGGGCCCCAGGGGCTGCCCCAGGCTGGAAGCAGGGCAGGGACTGAGCAGAGCCTCCCAGCGCTGCCGCGGATCCTGGCTGGCCTTTGGCTGAGGGCAGCCTCCCCTCATCCCGCCCAACACCGGGCTCATCCCAGCCCCCCTATAAAGCCCCACAGGGGAGCACCCCCTGGTGGAGAAGCCCAGGCATTGCCCAATACGTGCAGCAGCTCCCCTCCACACAGGGCCTCTGCCCATGGGGCTGCGGACAGAGCACGGGCCACGGGAACCAGCGTGTGCTGGGGCAAGGGGGGGGTCCCCTGGGCCTGGCCACCAAGCTTCAGGCACCCCTCCCACACCTGCTTCCCGGCGGCCCCGTGTCTGCCAGAGGGGGTCACTGCACAGCGGCAGGGCCGTGCCAGCCTGCCCTGCACTGGGGGCGCGACCCCTTCCCCCCCCCGGGCCTCACCGATGTTCTTGTAGTAGATGGGCACGAAGACGTTGATGACGCGCTCCAGCCCCATCAGCACCATGCAGAACAGCACCAGGCCCTGCAGCAGGTGGCTGCCCCGCGGCCACACGTACTGCACCAGCAGCCGCAGCTTCCGGCCCAAATCCTTCCAGGTGGAGCGGCTGCCGCGGTCGCCTGCCAGGAGGGGCTGCGATGGGGAAAGGGGGTGAGGAGGGGTGTGTGCCCAGGGGGATCCGTCCCTTCACCCCCGGCCCCAGAGCAGCACGAGTCACTAAGGGACGGGGATACCTGGGCAGGGGGCAAAAGCTCCCAGCCGTGGGGTGCTGATCCCATTGGGCTTGGGGTGACCCTGGCACCGGGGTGACCCTGGCACTGGGGTGAATGAGGCACTGGGATGTGGGGTGACCCTGGCACTGGGGTGTGGGGTGAACCTGGCACCGGGGTGAACCTGGCACCAGGGTGTGGGGTGAACCTGGCACCGGGGTGTGGGGTGAACCTGGCACTGGGGTGAATGAGGCACTGGGATGTGGGGTGACCCTGGCACTGGGGTGTGGGGTGAACCTGGCACCGGGGTGACCCTGGCACTGGAGTGTGGGGTGACCCTGGCACCGGGGTGAACCTGGCACTGGGATGTGGGGTGACCCTGGCACCGGTGTGAACCTGGCACTGGGATGTGGGGTGACCCTGGCACTGGGGTGAACCTGGCACCGGGGTGTGGGGTGACCCTGGCACCGGGGTGAACCTGGCACTGGGGTGTGGGGTGACCCTGGCACTGGGGCACGGATGCTCCTAGGCCTTGGAGGAGGAGGCTGAAGTGTGAGTCCTGCTGCTCGGATGGGGCCACCCAAGGGGGGCAGTGGGAGGAACCCTGGCACAGGTGCACAGCGCCCCGGGCTTGTGGGAGGGGAGAGGACTGATGGGGGGGCCCTGACCTCAGGGGTGCAGACCGAGCTGTGCTCAGGCATGGGGGAGACCGGGGGCTTGACCCCTGGGTTCCGATCCCGCAGCGCCAGGGCCGGGAGCCAGAGTCCGGCTGCCCCCCGCTGCGCCGGAGTGACCCGCAGCCTGCTGGCGACACAGCCCTGGCAGCTCGCATCCCCTGCCAAGGGACAGGCCAGTTCCCGGCCGGCTGTGGGACACCGCAGAGCCAGCAGCACCATCTGCTGGCAGCTTCACTCCTCGGCCAAACCCATTCTTTGCTGGGTCACGTTTACACACTAGAACCAGACCCTGCCAGGGTCACCCCTGGGCTGCGGGGGCCCCCACGCCTGGGCACTGCGGTGGCAGGATCAGGGCCACGGCTGCCTTCCCCCCTTGCTGCTGTGGCAGCCCCAGGGTGGGAGAGACGAGGTGGCCGCGGGAAGCCCTTCTCGGCCCAAGGCCTGTGGGTGGAAGGTGCCCGCTGTCGAGCAGCGCGGAGCTCCAGGCCTGGGACAGATGCACCCTCTGCTTCCCTCTTCGGGCCGGAGGAAGAGCCCGGCGGGGCTCGGCAGCGGGCACCTGCCACCAGCAGGCGCTGGGCCGAGGCAAGAGATTCCCCCCCCCCGCCGTCGCTTGCTCTTTGCTCAGTTCTGCCCAGCGGGCTCCAGCCCAGGGCTCTGGGGTGCTGGTGTCCACCCCCGCCCGGGACCCCAATCCTGGGACTGAAACGAACGACAGAATAAACCCTGTGGACAGCTCCATTCCCACCACGGTTCCCCCTCCAGAGCCGGAGGCCTGGGGCCTGGCAGAGCCTTTGGGCTACGGGGGAGTGGGGGGGGCTACTCAGGAGCAATGAGACAAACTGGCCAGCAGGCCCCGCGGCCTGGACACGGGGAGACGGCTTCTGGTCGGCGGAGGGAAGCTCTGGGACAGGCCTCGGGGCCACCTGTCTGGTTTGAAGATGGAGCGTGATGCGTGTCTGAATGGGCTGACCCGTCAGGGTGTGACGTTATGAGTGTAATGTAATATCTCATGACAGGGCCAGAAAGAGTTAATTAACTCAGAGTAACCTGACCTAGGAATAAACCTTAAAAACTGGTTAGAAAGATAGGTAAATAAATAAAGCTTTAAAACGCAAGTCTGCATTGTTAGAGATCTCAAGGGTAAATGTTTGCTCAGGTCTTGTGGTGTCAGCAAACAAGGCTTGTCTATATGTCTCTTTAAAGGTTGTAGTAACCTGTAGCTGAACTGTTTAATGGATAAATTACCCTGTGCTAATTGCCATGATGTTTAGAGGAAGGAGAATTAAGCCTGTTGTTTTCTCAGGCCAAAAGGCTGCTGGAAATGTATAAGAACCCTGGGACATGATCATACATCATCTCAGATCTGCTTTGGTTTCAAGAGGGAGGAACCTTAAGCCATAAGGATTGAGATCCCCAGTCTTTGACTGGAGCCACCCTGAATATGGACATTGGACTATAACCTATGGACTATTTCTAAAAGGACTTTTGGCAACTACAAGCTCACCTCTGCTATGTATCTAAACCTCAAGAATTGAATTCAAGTCTGTCTGTGTATTGATCTTTTAACCAACACTCTCTCTCTTTTCTTTTTTAATAAATTTTAGCTTAGTTAATAAGAATTGACTATAGCGTGTATTTTGGGTAGGATCTAAGTTATAATTGAACCTGGGTATGTGGTTAATCCTTTGGGATTGGAAGAACCTTTTCTTTTATATGATGAGGTAAGATTCTCAATAATCATCATCATATCTGACAGGTGTGTCTGGACGGAGGCCTGAGGCTGGGCACTTTAAGGGAACTGCGTTGTTTGGACTTCTGGGTAACCTGTATGGTAATATAGAAGTTGTTTTGTGCTGGTTTGGAAAATCTAAGTATTGGAATATCCACCAGCGTTTGGGGTTTGTCTGCCCCGTTTTGTTTGCAGTTCACCCTGATTGAGTGACCTCAGCTGGCTCCAACAGGCAGCACCGTCACACAGGGTTGCCTGCACGAGCAGTGGCTGGACTCGATGCTCCCCCCGGTCCCCATCCTAGGCACGGGACTGACAGCACTGAGGCAAGTTCCAGGGTCTGGTCCTGATCTCCATGGGCCGGGCCCAGGGAGCCAGGCTGGAGACCGAGATACAGCCCCTGAGCCCCACGGCCGTTCTGCTCTCGGGGAAGAGCTCGGCTGGGCAGGGGACAGCGGCCTCGGGGCCGGACCCAGGCCGCGGGCGGAACTCCCTGGAACTAAGCTCACCCCAGCCCTTCCCGATACAAACATCCCGCAAACCCTACCAAAACAACCCCCCCACCCCAGCTCTCCGGCACACCCAGCGCTCCCCCTGGGCCGGGGATGAGAGAGAGAACAGACCACCCGGGCCAGGCCAGAGACAGGACGGCCCAGTGGGTAGGGCAGCTCCTCGCTGGGCCCCAGACTCCCTGGGGCACGCACGGTGCCTCCAGCCCCTCTGTACAATGGGGCGCTAGCTGGCCGGCCCCCCAGCCCTGGTGTGGGGCTGAAGATGGTGAGATGCCCCCATGCAATGGGGATGGGGCCCGAGAAGGACTGGGACAGGCGCCAATCGCGGGGTTTAACGCAAGCGGGAAGGCTCTGGATGCTGGTGAAGGGGGCAGAAGAATCTGTCCGAACAGAACAGCGGGCGGGTGGATGAGCCCCAAGGGGGTGGGGCGGGGGGCTCAGACAGAGACCTGAACGCCTGCCCCGAAGGGACGAGGAAAGTCTGGGTGGGGAATGGAGGGAGTCTGACCCAGGGGGACGGCCCTCCCCAATCTCAGCCGGCCACGAACTTCTCCAGCTCCGTCGTCACCCCAGGCAGGGCATCTGCCCCCCACTCCTCTTGGAGGGCTGGGGCGGGGGCACCTTGTACATGTCTGTGAAGCTCCCAGCATGCTTTGCGGGTGCAGTGCCCATCACACCAAGACACGGGCGAGCGGGGGCCAGTAATCCATACTGAGCGCCCAGGCGATGGGGGTCTTAGAAGAGATGACACATACCGGGGTGCAGCAAGGGGGGCCCGGCCCCCCGATCCCTGACCAGAGCTGGGTGGCTTAATGCCAGAGCCCCTTCCCTCCTGCCATGACGGAGGGGCGCCCGGCCAAATCTGAGCGGTGCTGCGACCCTGTGCACCGGCTTCCCCCCCTTTGCAGTCCTTCAGTGCCCATGGGCACCGGACACTCCTCGCCCCAGGGAGAAGTGGAGCAGGGGGCACCAGGCACCCCCAGGAGGGGTGAGGGCTGGAGCCGGGCTTTGGGTGCTTCCTGGGGAAGCGAACAGCTGGGGGTGGGGCAGCAGAAGGGGAATGAGTGGGGGGCTGGGGGCAGGGCTGGGCGTGGGGCAGCAGGAGGGGAGTGTGTGTGTGGGCTGGGCGTAGGGCAGCAGGAGGGGTGGGTGTGGGGGGCTGGGCGCAGGGCTGGGCGGGGGGCAGCAGGGGGGGGGTGTGTGTGGGGCTGGGGGCAGGGTTGGGCGTGGGGCAGCAGGAGGGGGGGGTGTGTGGGGCTGGGGGCAGGGTTGGGCGTGGGGCAGCAGGAGGGGGGGGTGTGTGGGGCTGGGGGCAGGGTTGGGCGTGGGGCAGCAGGAGGGGCGGGTGCGTGGGGCTGGGCGCAGGGCTGGGAGCGGGGCAGCGGCGGGGGGGGGGAGGGGGGGGAGGGGGGGGGGGGGGGGGGGGGGGACGGGGGGGGGGGGGCGGGGGGGGGCGGGGGGCGGCAGGAGGGGAGAGTGTGTGGGGCTGGGGGCAGGGCTGGGCGTGGGGCAGCAGGGGGGGAGTGGGTGTGGGGCTGGGCGTAGGGCTGGGCGTGGGGCAGCAGGGGGGGAGTGGGTGTGGGGCTGGGCGTAGGGCTGGGCGTGGGGCAGCAGGATGGGAGTGTGTGTGGGGAGCGGGGGGTAGGGCTGGGGGTGGGGCAGCAGGGGGGGAATGAGTGGGGAGCTGGGGGCAGGGCTGGGGGTGGGGCAGCAGGAGTGGAATGAATGGGGAGCTGGGGGCAGAGCTGGGCATGGGGCAGCAGGAGGGGAGTGTGTGTGGGGCGGGGCGTAGGGCTGGGCGTGGGGCAGCAGGGGGGGAGTGGGTGTGGGGCTGGGCGTAGGGCTGGGCGTGGGGCAGCAGGAGGGGAGTGTGTGTGGGGCTGGGCGCAGGGCTAGGCGTGGGGCAGCAGGAGGAGAGTTTGTGTGGGGAGCTGGGGGTAGGGCTGGGGGTGGGGCAGCAGGAGTGGAATGAATGGGGAGCTGGGGGCAGAGCTGGGCATGGGGCAGCAGGAGGGGAGTGTGTGTGGGGCTGGGCGCAGGGCTGGGCGTGGGGCAGCAGGAGGGGAGTGTGTGTGTGGGGCTGGGCGTAGGGCAGCAGGAGGGGAGTGTGTGTGGGGCTGGGCGTAGGGCTGGGCGTGGGGCAGCAGGAGGGGAGTGTGTGTGTGGGGCTGGGCGTAGGGCAGCAGGAGGGGAGTGTGTGTGTGGGGCTGGGCGCAGGGCTGGGGGTGGGGCAGCAGGAGGGGAGTGTGTGTGTGGGGGGGGGGGGGGAGTGTGGGGGGGGCTGGGCGTAGGGGTGGGCGTGGGGCAGCCGGAGGGGAGTGTGTGCGGTGCGGGGGGCAGCGGGGCGGGGGGGCGTGCGGGGGGTGGGGTGTGGGGCAGCAGGTGTGTGGGGGGCGCGGCGCAGCGCATGGCGCGGGCCAGCCGGAGCGGCGGGAGCGGGGGGCGGGGCGGGGGGTGTGTGTGGGGAGATGGGGCCAGGGCGGGGCGTGGGGCTGGGCGCAGGGCTAGTCGTGGGGCACGAGGGTGGGAGGGTGTGTGGGGCTGGGTGCAGGGCTGGGCGTGGGGGAGCAGGGGGGGGGAGAGTGTGGGGGGGGGAGAGGGGGTAGGTGTGGGGCGGCAGGAGGGGAGTGTGCGTGCGGTGCTGGGCGCCGGGCTAGGCGTGGGGCGGCAGGAGGGGGGTGTGTGGGGGTGGGCGCAGGGCTGGACGTGGGGCAGCAGGAGTGGAATGAATGGGGAGCTGGGGGCGGGGCTGGGTGCAGGGGTGGGCGTGGGGCAGCCGGAGGGGAGTGTGTGGGTGGGGCTGGGCGCAGGGCAGGGGGTGGGGCAGCAGGAGTGGAATGAATGGGGAGCTGGGGGCTGGGCTGGGCGTGGGGGAGTTGGGGGGGAGTGTGTGTGGGGCGGTGGGCGGGGGGGAGCAGGAGGGGGGTGTGGGTGGGGGGGGGCGGGGGTGGGCGGGGGGAAGCAGGAGGGGAGTGAGTGGGGGGCGGGGGGCGGGGTTGGGCGGGGGGCGGCAGGAGGGGAGGGTGTGGGTGGGGCTGGGGGTGGGGCGGGCGGGGGGTCGGCGGGGGGCGCGTGTGTGTTTGAATGGGACGGGGACCGCCCGGAGCGCAGCAGGAGCCCTGCGCGTGGCGGTCTCGGCCTAGGGCTGGGCGTGGGGCAGGGGGTGGGGCAGCAGGCGGGGAGTGCGTGTGGGGCACGGCGTAGGGGGGGGCGCGGGGACCGGGGGGAGCCTGGGACGGGGGGGGGGGGGGTGGGTGTGGGGCGGGGGGCAGGGCAGCGGGGGGGGAGTGTGTGGGGAGCTGGGGGCTGGGCTGGGCGTGGGGGAGGAGGAGGGGAGGGAGCGGGGGGAGGGCCGCCGCTGGGAGTGGTGGGCCCCCGGGGCGGGGTGGGGGGGGGGTGGGGAGGGGGGGGGGCGCCCCGGGGGGAGGGGGGGGACTGGGGAAAGAGGAGGGGAGTGGGTGGGGAGCTGGGCGCAGGGCTAGTCGTGGGGCACGAGGGTGGGAGGGTGTGTGGGGGTGGGCGCAGGGCTGGGGGTGGGGGGGGGTGGGCGTGGGGCAGCAGTCGTATAACTTCGTATAATGTATGCTATACGAAGTTATTACGCCCTCCTGCTGCCCCGCCCCCAGCCCCACACCCACCCTCCCCTCCTGCCGCCCCCCGCCCCGCCGCCCCCTGCCCACCCCCCACCCTCTCCTTGCCCCCCCCCCCCCACACCTACCCCCTCTCCCCCCCCCACACTCCCCCCCCCCGGTCCCCCCCCCACCCAACCCCCCGCCCCCCCACCCCCCCCCACACTCCCCTCCTGGTGCCCCACGCCTAGCCCGGCGCCCAGCACCGCACGCACACTCCCCTCCTGCCGCCCCCCCCCCCCGTCCCCCCCCCACTCCCCTCCCCCAGCCCCGCGCCCCGCCCCACACCCCCTCCCCTCCTGCCGCCCTACGCCCAGCCCTACCCCCCACCCCCCACCCCCCCCTCGCCCCCCCCCCCACCCACACCCCCCTCCTGGCGCCCCACGCCCCGCCCTGCGCCCAGCCTCACACACACTCCCCTCCCGCGGCCCCCCCCCCCCCCAAACACTCCCCCCGCGCGCACCGCCCCCCCCCGCCCCCCACCCCCCCCTCGCCCCCCCCCCCACCCCTTCCCCCCCCCCCACACACACTCCTATCTCTTATACACATCTAGATGTGTATAAGAGACAGCACTCCCCTCCTGCTGTCTCTTATACACATTGAGAGGGTTATAGGGGACAGGGGTGGGGCTGGGGGCAGTGCTGGGCGTGGGGCTAGGCGGGGGGCCCCAGGAGGGGAGTGTGGGTGTGGGGCTGGGAGTGGGGCAGCAGGAGTGGAATGAATGGGGAGCTGGGGGCGGGGCTGGGCGTGGGGAAGCAGGGGGGGAGGGTGTGTGGAGCTGGGCGCAGGGCTGGGGTTGTCTCTTATACACATCTAGATGTGTATAAGAGACAACCCCAGCCCTGCGCCCCGCTCCACACACACTCCCCACCTGCTGCCCCACACCTAACCCCACGCTCTCCCCCCTCCTGCTGCCCCACTCCCCGCCCTGCCCCCCCCCCCGCCCACCCCCGCCCCCCCCCGCGCCCTGCACCGATCCGGCGCCCCCCGAGCTCCCCCCTCCCCCCCTCCACGCCCCCCCCCCAACACACCCCCCCCCCCTCCGGCTGCCCCGCGCCTCGCCCTGCGCCCAGCCCCACACCCCCCCCTCCTGCCCCACCCCCAGCACCCCGCCCAGCCCCCCCCCCCACCCCCCACCCGCCCCCCCCCCCCCGCGGCCCCCCCCCCCCCCAAACACTCCCCCCGCGCGCACCGCCCCCCCCCGCCCCCCACTCACTCCCCCCCCCTGCCCCACGCCCAGCGCTACGCCCAGCTCCCCACTCACTCCCCTCCTGCTGTCTCTTATACACATTGAGAGGGTTATAGGGGACAGGGGTGGGGCTGGGGGTAGGGCTGGGCGTGGGGAAGCAGGGGGGGAGGGGGGGGGGTGTGTGTGGAGCTGGGCGCAGGGCTGGGCGTGGGGCAGCAGGAGGGGAGTGTGTGTGGAGCTGGGCACAGGGCTGGGCGTAGGGCAGCAGGAGGGGAGTGTGTGTGGGGCTGGGCGCAGGGCTGGGCGTGGGGCAGCAGGAGGGGAGTGTGTGTGGGGCTGGGTGCAGGGCTGGGCGTGGGGCAGCAGGAGGGGAGTGTGTGTGGAGCTGGGCGCAGGGCTGGGGGTGGGGCAGCAGGAGGGGAGTGTGTGTGGGGCTGGGCACAGGGCTGGGCGTGGGGCAGCAGGAGGGGAGTGTGTGGGGTGCCACGGGGTATAACACGGCATTCAGACCTCCGGGCTCTGGGACGTGCCCGATGCCGACACTGTGGTTTGTAGCCCCGCAGCCCGCTGACCCGGGCCAGCCGTGGGGCTGAGTGCTGTGTGGACGTGCCCTAGTGAGGGGTCAGCCAGGTTCCGCTTGGCTGCCCGGGGGACACGAGCCCCTGCTGTGCACTGGGGCTGGCGGGATTCATGCCCTCGGGAGGGAGCTGCAGCCGGATGGCAAGGCCGGGTGACCGGGACACTCTCAGAACCATCAGAATTGGGTGTCAGCAGCCCCAGTCCCCGTCCTGCAGGGTCCCACTGCCCCCAAAGCCTGGGGCTGGGGAGGGGTCAGCACCCAGGGAAAATTCAACTCAGTCCAGGCTGGGCTGGTGCAGGGCTGTGACGTTACTGACATGAACTGGGACCGTATAGATCGTTGTTGCAACCCAGGTCCTGTAGTGGCACCAAATCTTGTTCAGAGGAGGTCATGCGAGGTGTCTATGGATAGGNCTGGCAAGGCCGGGTGACCGGGACACCCTCAGAACCATCAGAGGTGGGTGTGAGCAGCCCCAGTCCCCGTCCTGCAGGGTCCCACTGCCCCCAAAGCCTGGGGCTGGGTAGGGGTCAGCGCCCAGGGAAAATTCAACTCAGTCCAGGCTGGGCTGGTGCAGGGCTGTGACGTTACTGACATGAACTGGGACTGTACAAATCGTTGTTGCAACCAAGGTCCTGTAGTGGCACCAAATCTTGTTCAGAGGAGGTCATGCGAGGTGTCTATGGATAGGTTGTCAGTCGCTGGTTATGATGATGCTGACTGTGTGTGTGTGTCGTTTGTGTAGTTGAATTTATGAATATTGGCTCTGTCCTTGTATCTCAATGTGTTTGATTCTAAGTAGCCTCAGTGCAGTATTTGGGCAGCTTCTTGAGAAGGGACAATTCTCAGTAAGTGCCCAACCAAGAAACACTAAACTGACACTGGACTTTGGGAGACGCCGAACCACATCTGAGCTTTCCTGGGAACGTTCAAACTAACATGTAAACAATGGCGTCGGCCTGAAAACTGAGTCATGCCTGGACATGTGACTTGCCCGTGTGACTCCAGGCTCCATCTTGTTGCTGTGATTTTTCACAGTAAGAACAAAGGGGTCCTTCCACAGGGCAGAGAATATAAAAGGCCCTGGAAACCCCATCTTGTCTTCAATCCTGCTTCTGATCTCTGGAGGGACTTTGCTACAAACTGAAGCTCTGAACAAAGGACTGAAGGACCCATCTCAGCTGGGGATGTTCGAGAGACTTGCCTGGTTTAAATCAGCAGTAATCCCACCAAGCCTGAACTAAGAATTTTGCCATAACTGTATATATTTGATTCCCTTTAACCAATTTTAACTCATCTCTATTTCTTTCTTTTTATGAATAAACCTTTAGATTTTAGATACTAAAGGATTGGCAACAGCGTGATTTGTGGGTAAGATCTGATCTGTATATTGGTCTGGGTCTGGGGCTTGGTCCTTTGGGATCAGGGGAACCTTTTTTCTTTTACTGGGGTATTGGTTTTCATAACCATTCAACCCCATAAGGAGCGGTGCTGGTGGTGATACTGGGAAACTGGAGTGTCTGAGGGAATTGCTTGTGTGACTTATGGTTAGCCAGTGGGGTGAGACCGAAGTCCTCTCTGTCTGGCTGCTTTGGTGCCTCAGTAGTGAAGGACCCCCAGCCTTGGGCTGTGACTGCCCTGCTCTGAGCAATTTGTCCTGAATTGATCCTCTCAGTTGTGTCCCGCCAGAGGCAGCTTTGTTACAAGGGCTCCTCCCTCTGGCCTGCTCAGCCCACACCCTAGATCCTCTCCGCCTCATGGAGCTGCTCTCACCTCCCTTGTGCCCAAGTGGGGCACTGAGCCACCACCCCAGTGAGCCAGCAGGATCCACTGAACCCTTTCCCAGCAGGATCGACCCCTCACAAACCACTGCGATAACCCAACACTGCCCTGTTGTGGTGATGCCCCTCGCCCCCCTGCAGCCCCCCCGACACCTGCGAGGGACAGGGGGACCCACCTGCCTGTTCTCCACATCGCGCTCATCCTCGTTCACCAGCAGCATGTAGGGCTTGTGCGGCAGCCC
Source organism: Platysternon megacephalum (assembly GCA_003942145.1). Taxonomy (NCBI): domain Eukaryota; kingdom Metazoa; phylum Chordata; order Testudines; family Platysternidae; genus Platysternon; species Platysternon megacephalum. The sequence goes on from QXTE01000406.1 coordinate 272,359, forward strand.
GGGGGCCTTCATCCCCAGCACGAAGAGGGTGAAGGTGCCGACGTATCGCAGCACCCACAGACTGAACTGCACCTGCGAGGGAGCCACAGATCAGCCACTTGCACCCCGAGATCCCAGCCCCCCCGCAGGTGGGAGCCCTCGGCTTCGAGCCAGAGAACCTGGAGACAAGCGGCCCCCGCAGCAGTGGGAGGGGGAAGGGCCCAGGCAGGCCGTTTGGCTGAGCTGGCTCGTGCCTGCGTGGATGGGCTCAGACCGGGGCGGCAGGCCCACGAACCAGGAGGTGAGCGGAGGCTGAGATACAGCCGGGCTCTGGACAGAGACAGCAGCTCTCGCCAGGGCCGGACAGACAGAGAGGGAGCCGGAGCCCAAACGGTCCTGCCGCTGGCCGCTCTGGCCTCGTCCGAGCCTCCGCTCCCCTGTGCCGACCCGCGGCCTTCCCCAGGCTGGCTGCAGGGCACTAGGTGCTGCCGGTGTACGGATCCCGCGCAGCGCGAACGTCTCCGACCGTGGCCTGCGCTCGCTGGGCAGAGCTGACGGACCAAGCAGGGGGGCTGGGGCCAGAGGCTCAGCATCGGAGGCCGCGTGGGCTGCCCTGAGGGGAGTGGGACTCTTGGGGCCTGGCGCACTGATGGATCCTCCCAGGGACTCTTCGACGGCTGGGGATCCTCGGGATCCGGGACTGTGGGTCCCGCTGAGGACCAGGCCCCGGGGGGCACCAAGCCATGGGGGAGGGGGGCTCATGCCACGTCCTGGCAGCTCCCCCTCCGGCTAGTCTCTCCGCTTTGTGTCCGGTGAGGTCTGGGAGCTCCGGGATCTGGGGCGCTGGGCAGTCACCTCCCCCCTAGTGCGGAGAGGGGCCCCACGGCCCAGGCTGGTGGGAGCCGTCCTGCCCCAGCCAGCGGTGGGGGAGCTTGGCCAGCCAGAGCTCTAGGATGCGGCGGGGGGTTCCCCTCGCCTGGGAACTGGTACCCCTAGCACCCCACAGCAGGGGACTCCACAGCTGCCCCGGTGACTCCCCCCTCCACAGCTGCCAGGTGAGGCTGGGGGAGAGGAGCCAGGGTCCCACCCCAGGAGGAGCTGTGGGGAGCGAGGGACCCCTAGATGAGGTATCAGGGCTGGGTTGAAGGGGGGCAGCTGTCTGGCTGGGGGGGAGGGGTATCTAAAGCCCCCCCTTCCCCTGGGAGCTACCCCCCATCTGAGCAGTGGGACCAAAGAGGGACGGGACAGATATCCCGACCCACGGTGGGGGGGGGGCAGGGCCTGGGGATTCAGTGCTGTGTGACTGGCCCCGGGAGTAGGATGAGCTCCCTGCAGGAAAGGGGGCCCCACATCCAGTCCTGGGGCCCCAGAACGCAGACACCCCCCCTCCCCTCCCCCCCCGCCAGTGACTCAGCAGAACACAGCCAGCGGGAGCCCTGCCCCCCCCCCCCCCCCCCCCCCCCCCCCCCCCCCCNGCTGCCTCTCCCCAGGGAACCCAGCGTCCGCAGGGTAAACGCCCTGGAGGGGGAGGCAGTGCTGGGGGGGGATTCCAGGGGGCTGGATTATGAACAATACGGACCGGAGAGCAGGACAGACTCCCCAGCCGGGAGGTGGCTCCGCTGGCCCTGGCGTTCGGGGCATTCCAATCCAAGCCGGGCACTGCCCTCCCCACGGCTGGACGCTGGCAGTGACTGGCACAACCAGCCCGGTGCCACCGCACACAGCTGCCCAGTGAATGGCCCTGGTAATGGGGGAGGGACATCTGGGACCAGCCCCCAAGCTCTCACTGCAGGGCTGCCTGGGGAAGGGGGTTCAGAGGCAGCCAGCCTGGCAGACCGGGGATCCTTCGGGCTCGGCACCGGCCCCAGGCCAGACCAGCTCCGGTGCCCTGGTGTTAGGGGCTGGACCAGCCAGCACCAGTGACATCTCTGGGGCCAGGGGGGGCTCCAGACCCTGGGCAGCAGGGCTCTGCTCTGCCCTGGGCTCGGGGGGTGCAATCGATGGGCTAACCCGGGTGTGGCGGCTGGACCCTGCTCAGGCTGGGGGGAGGCTTCCTGTCTCTACCCCAAGAGGGACTGGGGTGCACTCCGGGCTCCACCAACCCTCCCTGCCTCGCCCCCCGACCTACCTTCTGAGGGGCGTCTCCCAGGGACCACCACCAGAGGGGGCTCCTCCAGGACACCAGGGCCAGGTTCTCGGCGGCAAAGGCCAGCCCCCAGAAGAGCAGCAGGACGGTGCCGTGGCCTCTGGTGCGGTCCTGCGCCAGCACCTGGGTGTGCTCCAGCTGCAGGAGGCCGAGGGCGCAGCCCCAGCCCACGGCCGAGAGGCAGCCGTACAGCAGCGCATAGCCGCACAGCGGGCCCGCATCCAGCGCCTGCCACAGGAGGGCGCCGAGGGGCTGCACCGCCAGCAGCAGCGAGAGCAGCACCTGGCCGTGGTAGAGGCGTGAGCGGGGGATGTGCTTGGGCTCCATGGCGCGGCCGAACCGGGCGTAGCAGGCGCACTGCAGGGCGCCCAGCAGGAGGCAGACACTCAGCAGCACCGTGGGCACCAGCGTGAAGTAGAAGCAGGGGGAGAACCCCTGCTGCGTCCATGGCTGGGAGAAGGTGCCGTTCCCCGGGCAGTAACTGCCCAGCACCACCATCCTGCCGGGCGAGAGGCTGCGGAGACACAACGGCACAAACACAACCGCTCAGCCGGGGTCTGGCACCGACACGAGCTGCTATGCACCAATGCAGGCTGGCACGGCTGGGCATGGACACCCATGCACCAGGGTGTGCAAATACACACTGACGGCTGTGCAGACACACGTGTGTGAGCGCCCATGCACCAATGCATGCTGGCACGGCTGGGCACGGACACACGCGTGTGAGCACCCACGCACCAATGCAGGCTGGCACGGCTGGGCACGGACACACTCGTGTTAGCACCCACGCACCAGGGTGTGCAAATACACACTGACGGCTGTGCAGACACACGTGTGTGAGCGCCCATGCACCAATGCATGCTGGCACGGCTGGGCACGGACACACGCGTGTGAGCACCCACACACCAATGCATGCTGGCACGGCTGGGCACAGACACACGCGTGTGAGCACCCACACACCAATGCAGGCTGGCACGGCTGGGCACAGACACACGCGTGGGAGCACCCATGCACCAGGGTGTGCAAATACACACTGACGGCTGTGCAGACACACGTGTAAGCACCCATACCGAGGTGTGCAAATACACACTGACGGCTGTGCAGACACATGTGTGTGAGCGCCCATGCACCAATGCATGCTGGCACACCTGGGCACAGACACGTGTGAGCACCCACGCACCGAGGTGTGCAAATACACACTGACAGCTGTGCACAGACATGCGTGTGAGCACCCATGCATGCACTGATGTGTGCAAATATACACTAACACGGCTGTGCATAGACACCCACATGTGAGCACCCATGTACCGAGGTGTGCAAATACACACTGACACAGCTGTGCAGACACACGAGTGTGAGCACTCACATGCACGCTCACACA
>QXTE01000406.1:276719-310788 GCA_003942145.1 Platysternon megacephalum
GCTTGGAAAAGAGAAGACTAAGGGGGGACATGATAGAGGTATATAAAATCATGAGTGATGTTGAGAAAGTGGATAAGGAAAAGTTATTTACTTATTCCCATAATACAAGAACTAGGGGTCACCAAATGAAATTAATAGGCAGCAGGTTTAAAACAAATAAAAGGAAGTTCTTCTTCACGCAGCGCACAGTCAACTTGTGGAACTCCTTACCTGAGGAGGTTGTGAAGGCTAGGACTATAACAATGTTTAAAAGGGGACTGGATAAATTCATGGTGGCTAAGTCCATAAATGGCTATTAGCCAGGATGGGTAAGAATGGTGTCCCTAGCCTCTGTTCGTCAGAGGATGGAGATGGATGGCAGGAGAGAGATCACTTGATCATTGCCTGTTAGGTTCACTCCCTCTGGGGCACCTGGCATTGGCCACTGTCGGTAGACAGATACTGGGCTAGATGGACCTTTGGTCTGACCCGGTACGGCCTTTCTTATGTTCTTATGTTCATGTAAAACCTCAGAGCCTGCAAGTCCACTCAGTCCAACTTCGTGTTCAGCCAATCGCTCAGCAAACCACTCTAGTCACAATGTCCCCTGAACGTGAGCCCAGGCGTTCGTTCGCACGGTACCGTTGTCGCCGGCGTTGCGAGATAGTTACGTGCCGGATGCGCTAAACATTCGTACGCCCCTTCGTGCTTCGACTTGCAGATCCCACTCTCCTCGGTTCAACTTTTTTTACAGTGCAACTCTTTGTAATGAAAAACAACATGAAGTGAGCCCCGTCGTGCCCTTTGTATCCTGCGTTGTCACTGAAATCAAAATACTGGAAAATATGGACAAACCTCCACAAATATTTATAATAATTCGATTAAAGCTGCGATTACTCACGATTCATTTTGTAATCGTTTGACAGCCCTAGTTGAGACAAATCAAACCAAGCCAGCAGCGGGTGCAGGACGCAGCTGCTTGCAGGGAGAATTCCCCGTCCGCCTCAGCCCCCCCCCCGGGGGGAACCGCCACCCCAGCCCCACATGGGGGGACCAGCCCCCTCGCCTCCCCCATCCTCCTCAGCCCCCCCCCNGCCACCCCCCCATGGGGGATCAGTCCCGTCACACACCCCGCCTCCGGCCCCACAGGGGGGGACCGGCCCCCCAGCCCCTCAACCCCCCACGGCCCCGGCCCCACACGGGGGCTCTGCCCGGCCCCTCTCACCTGCCCCGCTCCGGCTCCAGCTCCGGCTCCCAGCCCAGCTGCGCACACACTGCGGCCCTGCCGGCTCCCGCCGGGTCCTAGTGCCCGGACTGAGACTGGCCTGGCGTATGGACCCCCCCGGGACCCCCGAGCCCCCAGCACCCTCTGCCCAGACACCCCAGGACCTGATCCCCGAAGTGTCCCGCCCCCCGTCCCAGGAACCCCCCGAGCCCCCCTACACCCTGTGCCCAGACACCCGGACCTGATCCCCGAAGTGTCCCGCCCCCCATCCCAGGAACCCCCCGAGCCCCCCTACATCCTGTGCCCAGACACCCGGGACCTGATCCCTGAAGTGTCCCGCCCCCCGTCCCAGGAACCCCCCGAGCACCCCTACACCCTGTGCCCAGACACCCGGGACCTGATCCCCAAAGTGTCCCGTACCCGGTACCCCCCGAGCCTCCCTACACCCTGTGCCCAGACACCCCGGGACCTGATCCCCGAAGTGTCCCGCCCCCCGTCCCAGGAACCCCCCGAGCCCCCCTACACCCTGTGCCCAGACACCCGGGACCTGATCCCCACGTGCCCCTGTGACGAAGTGGGAATGTTCTTAATGTTTTCTCTGAATACTGTGTGTGTGCCTCAGTTTCCCCTATGCAGTTCTCAAGTATCTAGGTGGTGGGATAAGGGTGTGTGGTTGTTGCAGAGCCCTAGGGGGCCAGTGTGACGGTGTCTGCACAGAGAATGGCCGACACCCTGTCTCCTGGCAACTTGTGGCCTGGGCCCCTCCCCTGAAAGGTGCCAACAGAAGATGTTGGAGAACAAGGAGATCAGGTGCCTCCTGGCCCGGGAAAGAGACAAAGGCAGAGGAGGGGCTGGAGAGTCTCAGTTTGGAGCTGGCTGGGGAAATGGAGCGGGGCCCAGGCAGGGCTCTGGCCCCCCAAGATGGACCTAACTGAGGGGGTCCTGTTGTCCGTACCTGCAAGCTCTGTTTTAGACCATGTTCCTGTCATCTAATAAACCTCTGTGTTACTGGCTGGCTGAGAGTCACGTCTGACTGCGAAGTGGGGGGTGCAGGACCCGGTGGCTTCCCCAGGACCCCGCCTGGGCGGACTCGCTGTGGGAAGCGTGTGACGAAGTGAGAATGTTTTGTTGTGTTATGTGAATACTGAGGGGGAAGATTGCAGGGGAGCTGAGCTGGGACTGTCTGCATGGGGGAAGGGAGATACCTGAGCATGTAACATGAGAACCCAGGAGGGGAGTTGGAGACCAGGTAACACCTTTGACAGGGAATTCGGACAAAGGAAAAGGCTGGGGGAGGAGCCGGGGGAAGGGAGAAAGGAGACGCCTGGAAGGGTTTTCAGTTTTGGGAAGCTGGCTAGGAATGAAGAGGGGACTCTGACGGGGCTGGGGCTTCCCAGCGGGGAGAGTGGCCTCCCTGGGCCCCCAGATGGACCTAACCAAAGGGAATCCTGTTGTCTGTACTGGCAAGACCTGTTTTGGACTGTGTTCCTGTCATCTCAATAAACCTTCTGTTTTACTGGCTGGCTGAGAGTTATGGTGAATCGCAGGAAGCTGGGGGTGCAGGGCCCGGACTCCCGCACACTCCGTGACAAAGCGCACGGAGGGGCATATGCTGAATGCTCCCAGGAGAGACCCAGGAAGGTGGAAGCTGTGGAAGTTTCTTGCCCTGCAGACAGTCTGCTCAGAGAGAGGCGGCTCCCCCAGAGTATGGAGTAGTTCCAGAGCATCGCCCAGGGACTCCGTGACAGCCCCGCCCCCCCGTCCCCGGGACCCCCGAACCCACCTGCACCTTCTGCCCAGACACCCCGTGCCCCGCCCCTCCGTCCCCAGGACCCCCGAGCCTCCCTGCACCCTCTACGCAGACACCCGGGACCTGATCCCCCCCGTGCCCCATCCCTTGGACCCCCAAACCCTCCTGCACCCTCTGCCCAGACACCCCGGGACCTGATCCCCCACATGCTCCGTCCCTGGGACCCCTCGAACCTTCCTGCACCCTCTGCCCAGACACCCCGGGACCTGATCCCCGAAGTGCCCCAGCCCTCCGTTCCTGGGACCCCCCAAACCTCCCTGCACCCTCTGCCCAGACACCCCAGGACCTGATCCCTCACACCCCCACACTCCCCCAGTCAATGGAGAGTCCATGCAGACGGTGGCAAATCCAGGCACCGGGACATTTGGTACCTGGCAACTAATGACCATGGATGGCCACCCTCGACAGGAGGCCGAGGAGCGGCCAGGAGGGACTGGCCTGGGAACTTGAACAAAGCCAGGGGGGGACACCGCTGGCTGGGCTCTGGGCTAACCCGAATGGACCAGAGGCTGTAACTTTCTTGTCTCCGGGCTCCCCTGGGCTGGTCCCGGTGACTAATAACCCGCCTGCCGGCCCGCGCTGGCTGGGACCCTGCAGACGCTGGCGGAGGGGGGCTGCCCCCCAAGATGGTACAAGTCTCCGTCGGGGTCTGTCTCAGGGGGACTCGCTGCCCGGGGCTCACGGGGGGGAGGAGCAGGGGGGCTGCAGGCCCAGGGGTCCAGCCCCAGGAGGCGATGAAGCCGCGTGGCTTCCCCTGCAGGAGGTGTGAGACCCCTCGGGGGCCTGGCCCACTGACGGGGCCTCCCAGAGCCTGTCCCCACGCTGGGGCCGGGGCCCCGATCCTGTGAACACAATAGGGACGAGGCTCCTGCTCTGGCTTAGACCCCAGGCGTGGTGGATCCTGCAGCCCGGATGCCAGGGGGCAGGCGCCGGGGGTTGTGCACATTCATGCCTGGACAGAGCTCCCCAGCAGGTCCCAGCTGTGCTTGGGGTGGACTCCAGCGACGCCAGGTCCCAGCTTGTCAGGCTCCCACGCGCGGGCTGGGGCTCCCGGAGCCGCTCTGGCGGGCCTGGGGGCAGGACGTTCTCCAGGAGCCCTGCCCAGGGCGGTGGGGCCCCGTGCCAGGGGTGTTTGTTCAGCCGGGCTTGGGCCCAGCGCAGTGGCCTCTCCTTCCTCAGGGTCTCAGCTTTGGGCTGCTCGCGAGCCGTGCGCTCAGCTGGCCCCACTCCTGGTGCTCTGTGGGTGTTTGAGCTGCAGGCAGGGCCTTCGGCCCCACAGATCTTGGCCCAGACTGCTCCCAAATCCCTGAGCGAGGCTGAGGCAGCCCCCACCCCACCAGGAGAGCGAGGCCCAGGCGTGGGAGGCAACACACAGCACACCCCTGGGCCCTGCCCTAGCGCTGTCAGACCAAGGCTCACAGCACCTCGTAACTACTAGTGAACTGAGCCTCACAACCCCCCGGGCTGAGCCAGGATCTCCAGCCCATGGCACAGATGGGGAAACTGAGGCACAGAGTGGGGGAAGGGGGCCAACCTCACCCAGAAAGCCAGTGGCAGAGCCAGGAATCGAACCCTGGTCTCCCAAATTCTAGTGTCCCCCGTCCCCACCCCGTGCTCTAACCATTAGAGACCCCTCCCCTCCCAAAGCTGGGAATAGAACCCAGGAGTCCTGGCTTCCAGTCCCCTGTCCACCCCCGCCACCCAACCTCAAGAGCTGCAGCTGTGTGTGGGGGATGGGACTTATCCCCTTCGTGTGCCCATTCACACCAAGCCACCCACGCCCATTGGCGCTGGCGCAGGGCCAGGTTAGCGCACAGGACACCAAGAGACTCCCCAGGCGCGCGTTGTAAACCGGTTACCACCACGGGGCAGCCTGCCCAGAGAAGCCCCGTCAGAGCCCTGCTCACCAGCCCCGGCTGACCCAGCCCCAGCAGGGAACAGCTGCGATTGCCCGTGTGCAGAGCGTGTGGGGAGAATCCCTGCTGGAGCCCACCTCACCAGCTCAACCCCAAGGCTGCGTCATCGCGGCACGGGGCAGAGGCCGGGACATCACCCTGAGCCTTGTGGCCAAGGGACTCCCAGGAGAACTCAGGCTTCCCAGCCTCCAGGTCCCTGCTCTACCCACTAGACACCATTCCCTTCCCGCTCAGCCTGGCACGCTCGCTGGACAGGAAATCCCGCGTAGGTCATTTGCCCCCAGTTCAGGGGTGGGCTAGGGCAGGGCCCATGTGCTAGCGCCCTGTGGGCAGAGGGGGCAGTGGGGCAGAGCCAGGGACGGCAGTGGTGAGGGCACGGGCGAGCATAGCCAGCCGTCTGTCTGTCCGTCTGCTGGGGAGGGGCTGGTTTTGCTGCTCCACGCTGGAGGAAGTTCACGGACTCCGGAGTGGGAGGAAGGCAGAAAGCCAGGGACCGGGGGTGGCGTTAGGGTTAAGGTTGGGCTTGGAGGAGGATGGGGGAGCAGGGAGAGCACCACAGCCCTCAGCCCTGTCCGCCCCTTCATGCACCTGGCCGGGGCATCAGCAGTCACTGGGGAAGTCACCAGGGGCAGCTCTACCAATTTTGCCGCCCCAAGCAGTCGCTGCCGAATTGCCGCCGCGCCCGGAAGAGCGCCGGAGCTGCCACCGCGGGACACGGCCGTGCCGCCCCATTCTGAACGCCGCCCCAAGCCCCTGCTTGGAAAGCTGGTGCCTGGAGCCGGCCCTGGTAGTCACACCAGAGCAGGGAACTCGTCCGGGGGAAGGGCTCCTGGTTAAAGCAGATCCCTGCTCCGACCAGCCTCCACTGATCCCAGCCAGACACCGACACACCCGGGACCCACACACCCTCCTGGAGAAAGGTCGCCTAGGGCAGGAGGCACCCAGGCGCCGGCCGGGCTCCCTGCCAGGGTATATTTAGCTGCCCTGCCCCCACACGGCAGGCCCAGGGCATTGCTGCAGTTTGTGTCTCGTTTAGGGACAAGGGACTTGGTGTCTAAGAGGGCTCTGTGTGCCAAGCAGCCATGCCTCTGTCCCGGAGTCCCCGGGCGATGCTCTGGAACTGCTCCCCACCAAGCCAGGCAGGACTCTGGGGAGCCTCCTCTCCCTCGGAGCAGACCGTCTGCAGGGCAAGAAGCTCACACGGCTTCACCTCCTGGGTCTCTCCTGGGAGCATTCAGCATATGCCCCTCCGTGCGCTTCCCACAGCGAGTCTGCCCAGGCGGGGTCCTGGGGAAGCCAGAGGGTCCTGCCCCCCCACTTCGCAGTCAGAGGTGACTCTTAGCCAGCCAGTAACACAGAGGTTTATTAGATGACAGGAACACGGTCTAAAACAGGTCTTGCAGGTACAGACAACAGGACCCCCTCAGTTAGATCCATCTTGTGGCCCCAGGGGGGCCAGAGCCCCGTCTGGGCACCCCTCCGTTTCCCCAGCCAGCTTCAAACTGAAAACCCCCTCCAGCCCCTCCTCCTCTGGGCTTTGTCCCTTTCCCGGGCTAGGAGGTCACCTGATCTCTTTGTCTCCAACACCTTCAGTTGGCACCTTTGCAGAGGAGGGGCCCAGGCCATCAGTTGCCAGGAGACAAAGTGTCAGGCATTTATGTACACTGGCCCTTCGCTCTGCAACAACCATACACCCTTATCCCCCCACCTAGTTACTTAAGAACTGCATAGGGGAAACTGAGGCACCCACACAGTATCTAGAGGAAACATTAAGAACAGTCCCACTTCGTCACAGCCTCTGATTGGGAATCCTCCCGCACGGGGCCCTGCACCTGGAAACGAGGGAATCGCATGGGACGGACATACCTAGGGCAGCGCGGAGGCAAAGTCCAGGCACCCACGTGCTCTCCTCCCTAGGAGCATGGGTAATCAGTAATGAGAACCAGCCTGAACAGAGCCACACCTCTCATCCCCCTTAGGGCCTAGACTCCACCACGCGTCGGCCTCGCTGAATGTCCAAAACGTCCATCGCTGGGACATCGAGGCAGGAAGGGTCTGATTTGCAAAGATGCTCAGTGCCCTTAAGCAAGCTGGCCCTCCCCTTCCAGGAGAGAGAGCCCAGAAACCCCCCTGTGAGGAAGTGGGAATGTTTTGTTGTGTTCTGTGAATACTGAGGGGGAAGGATGCAGGGGAGCTGGGCTGGGACTGTCTGCATGGGGGAAGGGAGAAAGGAGACGCCTGGAAGGGGTTGGTCAGTTCTTGGAAGCTGGCTAGGAATGAAGAGGGGACTCTGACGGGGCTGGGGCTTCCCAGCGGGGAGAGCGGCCTCCCTGGGGCCCCAAATAGACCTACTTAAAGGGGATCCTGTTGTCTGTGCTGGCAAGACCTGTTTTGGACTGTGTTCCTGTCGTCTCAATAACCCTTCTGTTTTACTGGCTGGCTGAGAGTTATGGTGAATCGCAGGAAGCTGGGGGTACAGGGCCCGGACTCCCCCACACTCCGTGACACCCCCCCTCTCCTGGGGGAACCGGAAATTGAAAGACTAGAAACCGACTCGTCTACTTCAAAAAAAGTAAGCAGAGATCACACTGAAAACAAAGCACAATCCTGGGGCTCAGCTGTCAGCACAAGGCAGGGAAGGGATTGGGGTTTATTTAACCCTTTGTAGGCATTATACGGCATCATCCCTCTAGCCCAGGGGTCGGCGACCTTTCAGAAGTGCTGTGCCGAGTCTTCATTCATTCACTCGAATTTAAGGTTTCACGTGCCAGTCATACAGTTTAATGTTTTTAGAAGGTCTCTTTCTATAAGTCTATAATATATAAACTATTGTTGTATGTAAAATAAATAAGGTTTTAAAAATGTTTAAGAAGCTTAATTTAAAATTAAATTAAAATGCAGAGCCCCCCGGACCGGTGGCCAGGACCCGGGTACTGTGAGTGCCACTGAAAATCAGCTCACGTGCCGCCTTCGGCACCCAGGCCATAGGTTGCCTACCCCTGCTCTAGCCTCTGAGCATCGATGAATATTAACGGAGCTGGCAGGACATTATATTTGTGCCTAATCCTGTCCCTTACAGAGAACTGCCCTTGTGCAAAAGCACCATGACATTCATTGTCTAACGCCAGTTCATATTCTGGCTGTAGGCCCAGCCTCATCCAGTGCACAGGTGGGACACACGAGGGGACAGAATTACGACTGCGGGAGCAGCTGCTTATCTGCCATCTCCCCACTTTCGAGTGCTTGACCTTGACACCTACCGAATGTGCTTTTCACGGCGGCTGTGTGTGCATGTGTTTTTAAACATGACGCCGGCCTTGATGTGGCAGCTGAGGGGGCAGGGTTGAGAACGCAGGCGGGTTAACGCCTCTGCATTGCCTGTGTAATAAAACCGAGAGCAAACGGAGGCGGCAGCCAGGTGTCTCCTCACAGGAGGGCAGGTCACTGGTTTGTCTCTTAGTTAGCTGGTGGCTCCTTGCTGGTGGCTTGTCACGCTGCGAGCTGAGTCCCCCAAACGCCTTGCCAGGGACCCATTAGCACCGAGGGATCAAGAGACGGGCCCCTAAGAGCAGAGACTCGAAGGCAGCTCTCTGGCCTCCCAGAGCTGCCCCCATGAGCCCAGCCTCCTGCTCTCCAGCGCTAACTGACCAGCGAGCACCTCGGGGCTGTCTCGGGATGAAGTAAAGAATCAGTTTGCGTTGAAGCAGCGTAGTGTGCAAGAGATCTGGGTGCAGCACGGGCTGCACTCCTAGGCTGGCAGGGAGCGGAAGAGGGAGGGGGCTGCAGTTTGAATCCCCCCAGGCCGAGCCCCGGCAGAGCAGCCTCAGCCTGCGTACCGAGTGCTGGGGGGCCCCGGGAGGAGGTCCGGCGTGGCCCAGGCCCCGCTGACCTTCCCTAAGCAGCAGGCTGAGAGAAACGGGACAGGCCGCAGCCAAGCTGGGCTCCAGGGCACAGACTGGGACAGTGTTTCTAGCTCTTCCGCCCAGAGCAGCACATCAGAGCCACCCTTTGCTGCCTGCAGCTCTCGGGTGTTCCTGCTCTGCCCCCAGGGTACAGACGGAGCCCTGGTCTTGCTCCAGGCTCCAGCAGAGATCCCCAGCCCTGCAGAGCTCAGCTCCCGCCCTGAGTTCATGGCTGGATAGCCCTGCACACCCAGAGGAGGCAGGTTCCAGGGGCACACACCCCGTGAGCATCCCAGTACACAGGGTGAGCAGCTTCCCCTGGCAACAAAGGCCCAGACACCAGCGTGAATGAAATGCCCCCTTTATTAAATGGCTCTACAGCGAGGGGCGCGAGCTCGGCTAGCCAGCACATGCCCAAAGAGCTCCGCGCCCGCACACACCCCGCTGGTGTCACAAGCGGAACAGGAGGGGGAGGGCAGCTTGCCATGCACACGGGCACACAGGAGACGGACAGACACAAGCACAGCACGTGGCAAGGTTCTCCGGCTGCTCCAGGCCTCGCCTCCCTTCCCCAGCCTGGAGCAGCTGCCAGCCACCCCTTCGCAAAGGCCCAGCGGTGCCCGGGGCTCAGAGCTCTCCCGTGGGGGCTACGGCTCGGGCTTGGAGACGCTCTGTGATAAGAGCAGGAGCTCCGGGCTGAGTACATCCCCGAGAGCCTCGGCGGGGGGACACGCTCTGCCCAGCCAGGCTGTCACCCAGCAACCCATGGAGACGACATTTCCCAGCACATCGCCCCAGCCACACTGGCCTGAGAGAACTAACTGCCCGCTGGGCCCTGCCATCTCCCAGGGCTGCACCTCTGCAGCGGGGCAGCAGCCCAGCAGGCTGGGCTCTGGCCGTGCCTGGCTCCTGCTGCGAAGGGAGCCTGAGGTCTGTCTGTCCTAGGCCCCAGGGCAGAGAGGGGCCGGCCTGGCGCTGGGTTGCTGGAGACTTGCCCCGTTTCAAAGGCCACTGAAGCACTTTGTCCCTCATCAAACCTGTAAAGCACCAATAGGCCGGGCTAGTAAAGCTCAGGGCTTGCGCCACGGAGAGGAGGGGGGTCCCAAGCCCCTTCAGGAGATTCGGGCGGGGGGATTAAAGGAACAGCCAGCAGAGCCCCCCCCCGCCGGAATAGTCAGTGCTCTGCCCGACAGGCAGGATGTCAGAGCCGCCCGGGATCTGCCCCCAATCACACAGCAAGCCAGTGGCAGAGCCGGGGAGAGAGCCCAGGAGTCCTGCCCCCCAGGCCGACCCCTAGCACGGGCTCGTAGGAGGTGCTGAGCGCGGTGGGAGCGCGGCTGGGGGGCGACCGTCAGTTGTGGATGCAGGGAGGGGGTAGCAGGCAGCCTGGCCTCTGGGAGCTGCTGCTGTCACTCAGAGCTGTACTCTGATTGGCCGAAGCCGCCCACTCCCCTGGGCTGTGATTGGCTGCCCATGTGCTAATGATTTATAAGGAGGGAGGCGCAGCCTGGCCCCAGCCCCCCAGCAAGGGGCCCTGGCCCATGCTAGGGGCCCAGGCCAGACTTGCCCTTGGGCTGGGCCTCCCCATAGCAGCAGGGATGGGGGAAAAGGGGGGACAAAGCTACTTTAGGCACCTGATTCTTTCCTTTGCCTTGCTACGGTAGTGTAGGGTGACCAGACGAGGGGAAGAAAAGATCGGTCGGGACGCGGGACAGAGACTGAAATATCGGGACGTCTGGTCACCCTACGTTAGTGTTGAGTGAGGGGGCCGGGGCAGAGGAGTGGGCCTGTCCCCCCTGCTCTGCCGTCCAAGGGGAGGCTGCTGGAGGGGGCTTGGTGTAGCTCCCAGAGGGGCAGGGCCAGTATGAGAAGGAGCTCGCTGGCCGGCAGGCTCAGCGGAGGCCCTGGAGACGGGGCTCCCCTCTAGCCCCGAGACAGCAGGGCTTTGGCACGCCGGGAGGGGCTCACTCTGCTGCTGCCCAGGCTGTCTGTGCGCTGAGGCTAGAGGGGTTGAGGCGCCAGGAGCCACGGACAATAGCAGCAAGTGGGGTGTGGGATCCCTTGGGGGGGGGGGGAGCACTGTGCCAGGAGCAGTGGCACCCCCCACACAGGACAGTTCGGGGCAGAACACACGGAGCTGCATGGGCTTGGGGGGAGGGCGCGGCCTTGGAAAGGCCCTAGCAGGGGTCGGACTCCAGCACGCTCGTCCTCGGGGGAACCCAGCTCTTCACCCTTGTTACAAAAATAGATTCTGATGCGTCCCTCCCCCCCGCGGGAACCCGGGCCGGGCCGGCTGCAGCTCGAAGGAGGGTCTTCATTTGGACTGTGGAAGAGGCGTCGCTGGCTCTGCTCAGGGACTCCACAGTAGCCTCTCCCGCCGGCAGCTGGAATCCGTGGAGCTCTCCCCTGCCAGCCGCGGGTCTCTGGCCTCTGCGGTGCTCCGTGCAGCTCTCGGCCGATTCCCTCCGACACGGACAACACATATGCGGACACGGATACACGTATGTACTCACACACGCATTCACCCAACATGAGTACGAGTCAGAGTGATGTTGGCTTGACACACGTCTGTACAGAAGCTTCCACCGCAAGGCGCTGACGTGGTGGTTCTGTCCCTTCGGCATGAACACCAGCGCTAGGCACCTCTGCCCGCCCCACCTCTGCGGGACAGGGGAGGGGGCCGGGACCCCGGGTCCTGCTGCCCAGGCTGCTCCAGAGTCCGGAATCCCACGAGATCCTCAGCCCCCAGAGTTACACCTGGAGGAGAGAGCCATGCCGTTACCTAGGAACGACCATGCCGGGTCAGGCCAGTGGCCATCCATCCCCATGCCCTGGCCAGGACCAGGTGCTTCAGAGGAAATGAACAGAACAGGGCGATTATCGAATGATCCTGCCTGTCGCCCATTCCTAACTTCTGGCAATCAGAGGCTAGGGACACCATCCCTGCCCATCCTGGCTAATAGCCATTGCTGGACCTATTCAGTTCTTTTTTGAACTGTTATACTTTAGGCCTTCACAACATCCCCTGGCAAGGAGTTCCACAGGTTGTCTGTGTGTTGTATGAAGAAGTACTTCCTTTTGTTTGTTTTAAACCTGCTGCCTGTTAATGTCACTGGGTGACCCCTGGCTCTAGTGTTCTAGGAAGGGGTAAACAACACTTCCCTAGTCACCTTCTCCACACCAGTCACAATTTTATAGACCTCTACCAAAGACACCCTTAGTCAGCTATTTTCCAAGCTGAAAAGTCCCCGTCTTTTTAATCTCTCCTGGGGAGGGAGTTGCCTGCCAGCAGCCCCAGCCCCACCCCACCCAGTCAGGGCAGCACTCACTACCCTGCTCACACCGCTCTTCCCCAGCAGAGCCGGGCGCCTGGGCCGTACCTTGTGTATCTGAGGCGGAAGCTCATCCTCCGAGCTCTCCTCTGGAACCGGCTCCGGGTGTCGGGCCGACTGTCCATCCTCAGCCCAGCCCCCTAGAGGCAGGCGGGAGAAGTGCGACGCGGCTCTGTGCACGGTGCCCGGATCTGCGGCGTGGGCACAGAAGAGTCAGCAGAACGTGAGACAGGCTCTGGTGCCAGCTCCCAGCAGGGCTCCAGTCAGGGGGCTCTAGGCCAATCTGTCTAACCCCCCAAGTGAGAGGGAGGGGCTGTTACTGGGTGGGAGCCTGTGCAGCCTTCCCCAGCCGACAGCTCCCCTGGTAGGGGCTCCTCCCCACAGCCCGCAGGGGGACATGGGAACATCACAGCGGGAGCCGGTGGCACTCTCCTAGACACACACTGCCAGCCACAGATGAGCAGGGCTCCCAGGCGCCTCCTGCAGGCGCCACCGCGCAGGGGCACCTGCCAGCCGCCAGCCGATCGCCTGGCATGTGGGGGGGGAATCTCAAATGCTTCACTGGCCTTTAATCAATCAGCCAGCGACCCGACGATGACAAGCCAGCGTGGCAGCGTCCCTTGGCCAGGGGGACAGGGAATGCGTGGGGAGGCTCCATCTGGAGTGGGGGACCCTGTCTGGAGGGGAGTCCCACAGCACGAGGCTGCCCCAGCATGTACCTGTGATGCCGCCGTATCGGCGCTGGAAGCCCGTCTGCAGGGTGGCCGACTCCTCCACAGCCTGGCGCGGTGAGGAGAAGGGGTAGCTGGCAGAGCGGGGGATGGCGGCGGAGGCGCCCTTCTGAGCATCCGGCTCCTCCGGGGCACTCTCCCCGCTCTCGTCGCTCTCCCGCCGGTGCCACACGTGCCGCTCGGGCTCTGTCTGCGTGTGCTGCTTGTGCAACTGCGCACCACACACAACACAACGGGGCGGGTCAGACAGAGCCGCAGCCTCACCCCACATCCAGCCTGCAGGAGCCCCCGTGCCAGCCCCACAGTAGTTCTGGCTCCTTCCCTCTCCCCCTGCACTGCCAGCTCCCGGCGCCGCTGCTCCCTCTGCCACTCCAATGCAGGATGGGGGCCGTTCTGCACCAGGCCCTCCTGCACTTTGGGGTGGCATGCGGGGCCCTGCAGAGACAGCCAGCAATGGGGAGCGCTGCAGGGGAAGGATATGGGCCTGGCTGCCTCTGCAGGACCTTCCTTGCCCCCTGGGTACAGCACACCTCTCTCCAGCTGCCAGGCCGCCCTGCACCCCCAGTGCTGCCCCCCCACACGAGCTGCCCTCTCTCCCCCTGGCCCGGGGCGCAGGCCGCTCACCTCGTGCATGTAGAGTGCGTGCAGGCTCATCTCGGTGGAGGCGTATTCCGACAGGATCAGGCTCTGTAACTGGCCCTCCCAGGCGCTGCTCCCTGAGCTCGCTGTTCTGGCATCCGTGCTGCAGCCGGGACAAAGAGAAGGGCTGGGGGAGGGAGTCTGCTGCCCAGGGGCATGGCCCTAGCAGGCCCCACATCGGATCCACACAGCCCTTCTCGAT
The DNA here is from genome assembly GCA_003942145.1 of Platysternon megacephalum. Taxonomy (NCBI): domain Eukaryota; kingdom Metazoa; phylum Chordata; order Testudines; family Platysternidae; genus Platysternon; species Platysternon megacephalum. The sequence continues at coordinate 290,456 of QXTE01000406.1, forward strand.
CCCCTGCCCAGCCCCACTGCACTGCTGGGCTATGGGGTGTCCCATGGTGCCACCTCACCCACGCCCTGACCTGGGTTTAGAAAGGGCCCCTCTGCCCCCTAGATACGTGGGCTTTGCTCAGTGGGGTCCAGCCCCAACACAGGCGCCCCCAAGGGCCACAGATCCCCATCACAGGGGGGCAGGAGCGCTCCAGCGCCCCCTCCTGGGGCGGAGCAGTCACTTACAGAGTCAACCCGCGGGGGCAATTCCTGTTCTAGCTCCATTGCAGGGGAAGGTTCAGAGCAGCCCCGTTTCCCTGCCCCTGCAGGGACTCCTCCCAGCATGTGGGCAAGGAACGGACTGCAGAGCGTGCCAGCAGGAGGCGCTGTGAGCTGCTCTCAGCAGTGCCCCGGAGCAGCACAGGCCCAGTGAACCAGGGGAGCAATCCCTTCGGTCTCAGGCACACGAGGGGCACCCAGCACCTCAGGAGCAGGGCCTGGGCTTTGCAAGGTCCCTGGCGCAGCTCAGCAGGCTCTTACCCAGAAGCCGTCATGGTGCTGTGGGCCCGGGGCGGTGCCCCCTCCACGTGGGACCCGGACGGCTGGAAGCCGCTGTGAGTTTGCTGGCCAGACTGGAGAGGGGAGAAGGAGCGCAGGGCAGAGGCCACCTCGGAGAGCTGGCGGGAGGCCTGCAGCTCGTGGCTTGCGTACCCCAGGGCCGAGGAGCCCGCGATCACGTTGGCAATCAGGCTGTGAGGCTGCAATGGGAAGTGAGGGGAGTCACAGCCCTGGACAGGCAGCCACCAGACAACAGGACAGGGCCCCTCCCCAATCCAGCTCCTCGGGGGAACTCCAGACCCTATAGCCCCCCCATGCCGCAGGGCAGAACCCCAGAACACCCCACTCTCCACAGCCCCACCCCCCCTCAGAGGCGGCCCCTCCTGCCTGATCACAGGCCAGAACATGCTGACACCCTCGGAGACGGGCCCAGCCCTCCCTGGAAACCCAAGCCCAGTTCAGACCCAGCAACCTCCCTGCACCGGCCGCCTGAGCCAGCCCCGCTGGGCAGCTGCAAGACCCCTGCCCACCAGGCAGCCTTGGAGCACCAGAGCCCCTTCCTCTCCCGCCCACCCGCGACCCGCCGCAGCCGGGGCACCTCGGACTCCGACTGCAGGGACTGGATGGAGGTGAAGAGGGCGTTGTCAGGCAGCACGGCCTGCTGGGCCAGCGCCACGCTGCTGTCGCGCAGCACGTGCTCCTTGAGGAAGCCGATGAAGGCCGTGCTCTCGCGGGGCGGCTGCCACTTGGGGTTGGTGATGGCGAAGTGCATGAGGGACAGCTCAGTCTTGCCATCCTCGGCCTGCTGGTAGATGGAGGCCTCAGTCTTCCCCGCTGACATCCACTGCAAAGCACACAGGCGAGGTGAGGGGGGGCCACTCCAAACCCACCCTGGACCCCCCCAGGGCCTGCCATACACCCACCGGGGGATCTGGGGAGCCCCAAAGGGCCAGGCTGCAAAAAACCCATCAATGCACAAAGCCAGGAACCCCCCAGCAGCTGCAGCTCTGCCTCCCGCAGATGGCCTGGGACATTGCTCGCTGGAGGAGACACGCGCCATAGCCAAGCACGCCCAGCTCCAGGGCCTTCCAATGCCCGGGGTAGCATCACATGCCCCCACTCCAGGGCACGAGCCCTCACCTGGCCAGCTGGGCTCATGCACCCATTGAACATAGGGTGACCAGACAGCAAATGTGAAAAATCGGGACAGGGGGTAATAGGAGCCTATACAAGAAAATGACCCAAAAATCAGGACTGTCCCTATAAAATCGGGACATCTGGTCACCCTAATTGAACAGGACACCCCACAGCACATGCCCGGATGTTAGATACGAGATTGCAACAACACAGCCCACTAAGACTACAGGCCCCAGCATGCAACACTTCAGCTTGATTGGCACAGCCTGGACACAATGCATTCTGGGACTGGCAGCCGCAGCAGAGGGCGTAAGATCTCTCTCACTACGGGCTGCTTGGCAGAACTCCGTGGGGGACGTCAGCCACGGGCAGGACCCCCCAAGTGCGGGGGGAGGGGGAAGGGACCACGCCAGCACACGCCCGTGCTGCAGGCAGGCCCTACCGCCGGGTGCCCGTGCTGGCGCACGTCCATCTGCGCGAAGGAGCAGGTGTCGCCCACGCCCACCACCTCCACGGTGAAGTTCCGGAAGAAGTCGATGATCTCCAGGGACTTGGGCCGCAGGCAGAAGATGAGGATCAAGGGGGTAACGATGGGGCTCAGCAGCTCCTCTAGGATGAACACCTGGGAAGGGAGAGGGGGGCACTGAGCAGGCAGCGCCGAGAGCAGCCCGAGGGGGCTGCTACACCACGACTGGGAGGGGCCACCCAGGGAACGTTCCCGGAACAGCAGCCCCATGTCAGTATCGCCCCCCCAGTGCTCTGCCCCCCCACCCACGTCCCTTGCTCTGGGGAACCACACAGGAGCCGCTGAGCCATCACACACACGGCCCTGGGGAGTGAGGCACACGCAGGTCCCCAGTCCAGCCCCTTCGCATGCACCAGCCTCTCTCTGGGCATCGCAGCCCGACAGACAGCGGCCCTGAGGTGGCACCCGTGTGTCAGAGACCCCCCCGGGCGCCGCGAGTGCCCCATGCTGAGCGGAGGAGCCGGTCCAATCCCGCCCCGGTTCCAAGCGAGCCAGAGGGGCCGGGCGCACCGCTTTGTACTGGAAGAGCTGAGAAAACTCGTCCCGGGTCTCGTAGCGGTGGGCGTTGGCCTGCCAGTGGTCGGGCATGTAGTGAATGTGCGCCAGGATCACCCGCAGCAGCTGCTCTGGGCAGAACACCAGGTGCTGGTCCGGGATGAAGGACCTGCAGGGGGAGCAGGACAAGGATAGGAAGGACGGCACTTCCCAGAGAACCCCGGCCCGGAGTCTCATGCCGGGGGGGAAGATCATGCCTAGAGAAGGGCTGGGAGAGCTTCTCCCACGGCCCTGCCGGTGCCCCTCAGTTCTGACCCCCCCCCCCCCCCAGCCCTGCCAGTGCCCCATAGTCCCGACCTGCAGCCCCCTGCTATCCCAGCCCTGCCTCCCGCCAGCCCTGCTGGTGTCCCTCAGCCCCAACCCGCAGTCCCCTGCTACCCCAGATGTGGCCCACACTAGCTCTGCCGGTACCCCTCAGTCCTGACCTACAGCCCAGCTCCCTGCTATCCCAGCCTCTGCCTCCCCAGCTCTGCCGATGCCCCTCAGTCCTGATATGCAACCCCCCCCGCAACACACACAGCACTTTGGCCCCAGGCTCTTCCTTCCCTACCCCCGGCAAGATTTCTGCCAGTGCCCCTCACTCCTGGCCTGACCCACTGCTCCCCATTTCCAGTCCTGGGCCTCCCTAAGCAGACTTACGTTCACTTGTGGCCCAAGGACAGACCCACAGCCTCCCCCTTCCCCCCAGGGCAGGCCGGCCGTGCCGGCCCGTCTCACCGGCAGATGGTGACGCCCACACCCAGCAGGGTGACGGTGGTGAGGACGTGCTCCACGGCCAGCACGTCCTCGTCGTAGATGGTGAGGGCGATGAGCACGGCCAGGATGGAGCCGGCGAAGAAGGCCACGTTCTTGGCCACGATGGTGAGCAGGGGGGAGATGAAGCAGTTCATGTACTTGGAGGCCGGCTTGTAGCCCTTGCTGAGGCGGGAGTGCAGCTCGTGGTCCAGCTCGTTGAAGTGACGCAGGTAGCAGCGGCCGTAGAGCGACCAGCAGCGGGCGCCCAGGCTGCCCGGCTCCCGCTTCAGGATCTCGGTGTAGCTGAAGAAGGCATAGAGGATCTGCCAGATGAGGATGAGGGGGCAGAGGATGAAGTTGGCGATGCCGATCCAGAGGATGCGGGCGCTCAGCTTGTCGGCCAGCTCCAGGCGGTTGCCGCCCCGCTTGTACTCCGCCTTGAGGCTCCACTCGTTCTCGAAGAGCGAGCCGGGCCCCCAGAAGAAGATGAGCTCGAAGTTGTACTTGAGGCCGCGGGTGTAGAAGATGGTGTCGCCCAGCCCGGGCAGGTGGAAGCGGATGGGCAGCAGCGACTTGTTCACCATGGCCACCATGTAGTTCTTGAAGCGCAGGATGCGGTGGTAGATGTCCAGCTCCGTCAGCTCCTTCTTGTGGATGCAGATCTGATGCTCCTTCTGGATCTGCACGATGCGAGCCTGCACCTCCTGCCAGGTGTAATAGGGCAGGTTGGACTGGCCGGGAGGAGAGGAGGCAGTGTTAGAATCTGGGGGCCCGCCGGGCAAGTGCTGCAACAGAAACTACAGGTCCCAGCATGCACTGCTCCAACGTTCCACAGACACGGGCCATGCTGCATGCTGGGAGTTCCAGTCTCACATCAGTGCTGCACCCTGCTCAGCATGATGCTTGCTGTGTGCTGCTCTGGGGTTCCCAGTGAAAGATAAACGCAGCCCTTGGGGCGGGGGGGGAGGGGGGGGGGGCTCATTCACCCCACCTGGGCTGGCAGGAAAGAGCTAGAGAACTACATGGGTCATCACCACACACACCCAAAGGGTGGCGCTCTGATGTCTCCGTTACCGCCGAGGCACTCGTCCCTCCGAGAGCTCCGAGCCCTTCCCAGCTTCGCCCAGTGGGGAGCCTGCAGCCAACTGGGAGGGAGTCCCAGGCCCTTGCCCTATTCCACAGGCTCATGGTCTTGCAAAAAAATGAATGTAAAGGATCCTGCTGTTACTCGACTTACCCACGTTCTCTCCGAGGGAGACCCTGGGCTGGGACTCAATACCCAGCTCTGCCAGACTCCCCCATGGCCTTGGGCAACGCCTAGCTGCTCTGTGCCTCAGTTTCCCTACCTGTACATGGGGAGAGAGACCTGACTCTGCCCCACCTCCCAGGGAAGGCATGAGAATAAACTGCTTTACACCTCTGAGGCTAGGACACTGCAGTGAGCATGGCAAAGAAAAGCCTAGAGGTTATAAAGCAAAGTGATTGGCTGGCAGATAGTCAGCAGAACACAGCTGTCCCGCGACACACCCAGACACACACACTGTGCAGGGGCGGGTTTGCCAGAAAACAAGCTGTAAGGAGATATCCCGGATTATGTAACCCCCAAGGGAGGTCCGAAAGAGGGAGAGACCAGAACCCCTGAGGGCAATGGGATGGTGAAACCCTCTCCTACAGCTTCAGCAAGGCAGCCCCAAGCTGGGGGGCAGAGGCACGGGGAGCTCCCTGCTCAGCCACAGCAGCCCAGTCCTCCAGCCCCAGGGTCGCTCACCATGGGGATTCTGAGGGCGTTGATGTAGAAGGAGTGAATCTCCCAGTAGCAGCAGATGTTGTAGATAAATTTGATGAGTCGATGGATCCAGAAAACCCCTGCTATCACCAGGATGGAAATGAGAAAGCCGTTCTGCTGGATTCTGCAAAGGAGAAGAGACTCACTGCAACGCTTGCCTTTCGGAATGCCCCACGGCCGAGCCTCATCCCATAGGAGCCCAAGCTATACGCACTGTCAAGGGATCGCTTCACCCACCACCAGAACGTAGCTACATCTGGGGAGGTATGCACCAGCTGTGTAACAGCACACAGCAACACTGCCATCAAGCACCAAGTACATACCCAGAGACGCAACTCCTGGGGATTACATGACCCAGAATACAACGCAGCTTGGCCACTCAGACCAAGACAAACCAGGGACTTGCAATCTTGGCAGGCTACATGCCTCTACTGATGATGAGGGCAAGGGCTGCGTACTGCACGTGGGTGAGGTTTGGTCACTCCCACTGTCCTCCTTCCGGAAGGAGTCCTGGATCTTTAGCTCCCGTCTGGAGACGGGCAAAGAGGGAGCTCGCACTAACATGGCCTTTGGAGGGTGGCAGGCTGCCAGGGCTGGGGGCGGACCTGTGGCTGCTGCCCTTACCTGGCGCTGCACACGCTGGGAGGCAGAAAGGCATCTGGCAGTGTCACCTTGACAAGCTCGCTGGAGTGCTGGCTGTGATTCACCATCTTGTTGGCAAACAGGATGTCATAGTCGACGCAGCTGACGAGGAAGGTGGTGAAGGCCACCACGAAAATGAACTGCCTGTGGGAAAGGCAGCAGCCATGAGGGGCATGCTCCTCCTGCCCCCAACTCCTAACATACCACAGCCAGGAGTGGCTACTGGGTCACACCCCACTGCCCGTGGCATGAGGGGGGCAGATTCTGAGGAGAGGGAGACAAATCCCTGGGGATGGAGATGGCCAAAAAAGAGAGAAGGGGAGAGGGAGACAGGTACTGATTGAAAGGTGAGTGGCCCTGACCGCCTCCCACCTCACCCCCTGAAACCCAACTCTCAGCCATGGCTGTACAGGGATAGCGGGAACACTGGGGCCCAAGCCCCTTCGCCCCAACGGCAGCAAGAGCATGGGGAGAACCTGCCCCCTCCCTGGCCTCCCCACCCCCAGGGTAGGGGGACTCAGACGTACATGAGCTCAAAGATCTCGCCAATCAGCATGCAGGTGAAGCCGTTCTTCTGATGCAGGTTATAGACGTGGGAGCTGCAGTCAAGGAGAACAGCCTGGCAACCCCTCCTCTCCAGCCACCAGCCGAGACCCCCTTCCACCAGCTGAGAGAAAACCCCTCCCATGCCAAGCCACCCCCTAGCCATGGCTGCAAGGCAAGTGCACTCTCTGCTTAGCTACAAAATGCTCCTGGGGCTTGGCCTCCATGCCCGTCCCAGGCTGAGGGTAACGCTAGCCTGTCAAAGAAACCCAACCCCCCAGCACACCCCGGCAGGGGACTGCGAACACTCCATTCACAGACCCCCCTGAGCCCTCTCCAAAGTCTGCAAGGGCAGGACCTGGCCAGCACAGAGGGAGGTAAAGACATATCCAGAGCAACAAAGAACGGGCAGGAGGCCATCATCAAAGGGCTGGAGGGACCCGTTTCTGTCCCCCTACAGCCCCCTCTCCCAAGGGAAGAGGTGGAAACGCCACTGCTTGGCCCGTTCGGACTCCACGGGGCAGGGAGCAATCCAGCCCCGGATGAGATGGGACCTGCGCCGGCTATTCCAATTCTGACCTGCGCCAAACAGACAGACTGTGTCAAGCTGATGCTGGGCTGGAGCAGCCGCCTCCCTTCCCCCCGCACGCAGCAAGGATATGCGAGAGAAGAAGAGGTCCAGGTTCTCTATGTGATGCCAGGGAGCTGCAGGAAAGAGAGGAGGCAAAGGGGGTGACTGGGGCTCGCTACGCAGCAGTTTGCCCAGCAGCAGGGGTCAGTTGGTTGCTGCTGGCTAGTTACCCTTGTGACACAGCCCAGGGCACAGAGCGGGCTGGGTCCACCCGGTCCCCCCAGACTCCAAAGGGCTGCTCCTGGGTTTACACGGTGCAAGGAAGAGGAGTCGCCGCTCCAGATCAGACCCGGTGTCTGGCCTGCAGCAGTGGCCAATGCCCAGGGACACAGAGAGGATCCCCCCGCCCCGGCCAATGGGGGGGAAGGACTTGGGGGGATCCCCCCCGCCCCGGCCAATGGAGGGGAAGGACTTGGGGGGGGGGGGGGACCCCCCCCCCCCCGGCCCATGGGGGGGAAGGACTTGGGGGGAGGGGGGGCTCCCCCCCGCCCCGGCCAATGGGGGGGAAGGACTCGGGGGAGGGGGGACCCCCCCGCCCCGGCCAATGGGGGGGAAGGACTTGGGGGGCAGGGGAGGCCAATGGGGGGGAAGGACTTGGGGGAGGGGGGACCCCCCCGGGCCCCGCTCACATTTGCTGCCCTCGGGGACGTGCACCAGCAGATCCTCCTCCCCCGGGGGCGAGTCGCTGTAGGAGGCCTCCAGGCGCTGGTACTGCGTGTCGAAGTGCGCCATGGCGCCGGGAGCGCGGGGCCCTGCGGGGAGAGGCGGGTCAGGGCGGGGGGCGCCGGACCGGACCGGACCCGCCCCTGGGGGCTCGGCCCCCCCCGGCCCAACAGCCCTTCGGGGCCGGGACCCTCCTGCGCGGGCCGAGCCCGGCCGGACTCCTGGGTTCTCGGCGGACGCAGCCCCCCCCTCACCTGCCCGGTCTCCCCGGTAACCGGCCCCAGCCGCCCCCTCCCTGCGCCAGGCTGGGCCGCCGCCTCCTGGGTCACTACCGCTGAACTGGCGGCTCCGGCGGCCAACCGGGGCCTGCGGGCGGGGCCGCGGGGGCCAATCCGAGGGTGGGGGCGGGGCGACAGGGTTGTCCTCCACGGCGCTCCGTAGTGGGGCGGATGTGACGTACGGTGCGTCTGTCGTTAGCGTCCGGGTGAGGCGCTACCCTCTTCGCTGCCCCCCGCGACAGGTGAGCGCCGCCCCCGCGGCCTGGGGCTCTCAGCGCCCCGCCGGCCCCGTAGGGGGCATGGTCGGAAAGTGCTGGCCAATGGGGGGGCAGGATCCCCCGGCTGCCCTGGCCAATGGGGGCAGGATCCCCTGGCCAATGGGGGGGGCGGGATCCCCTGGCTGCCCTGGCCAATGGGGGCGGGATCCCCTGGCTGCCCTGGCCAATGGGAGGGGTCGGGGGAATCCCCTGGCCAATGGGGGGTCGGGATCCCCTGGCCAATGGTGGGGGGGCGGGATCCCCTGACTGCCCTGGCCAATGGGGGGGCGGGATCCCCTGGCCAAGGGGGGGAAACGGGGGATCCCCCAGGCTCTGCTGGGCCGTCAGGGCACACGGTGGCCTGCGCTGACCCCTCTAACCGCATTGCCACCTTCAGGAGATCGAGAATCGTGCGTCGGACCCTCAGAAACCCGGAGATTGGCCCCCAAATCGTGACATTTAACCCAGATTGAATTGTGTGTTTGGGGCCAGTCTCGCCCCCCCCCCCTTCCCAAGCTGCGTGTGAGGGACAATTAGTGTCGCCCGCTCCCCCACATGGGCTGGATATGGCTAATTCCCCCTGATACCCGGCTGCAGGAGCTCTCACCCCCACAGCTGCTGTCTCCTGCCCAGCACTTTACCCTGTCCCCCAGCCCCCCCCCCCCAGTTCTCTCCCCACCCAACCCCCCTTCGACCCTCCTCAGTTCAGTCCCCCTCACCCATTGCCTCCCACTGCCCTCAGTTCACCCTCCCAGCACTCACCCCATCTGCCCAGAACCCCCATCAATACAGCCCCCCCCTCACTGCAGCCCCCAGTCTCACCTCTGCTCCTTACGGTTCTTCACCCTCCCCAGACCTGGGGGGGGGAGGACTGCAGTGGGGGCCCCTCTCCCACTTCCCAGGCTAGCAGGGGAGCAGCCACCTGGGCTGACAGCTGGAGCCCCAGTCACGCCCCGGGGTGGCTGACAGGATTTCAACGTAAAATTAAGCCGATGAAGTGGGTTTTAGCCCACGAAAGCTTATGCTCAAATAAATTTGTTAGTCTCTAAGGTGCCAAAAGTTCTCCTCGTTTCTTATTCTAGTTGATTCAATTGTTTATTTGAGGGTTGCTCTACGTCAGATGAAGTTTCTCTTCCCTGCTGGAGTGTAGGCTCCTGTCTCTTGTTAGCTTGACAGCTTTGTTTATCTCAGGTGTAAATGAATTCTCATTGTCTTTGAAAGTACTTTGTAATTAGCTGCCTGGTGGAGGAACCACATTCCTTTGTTCAGGGCGGGGTAACTCCTGTTTGACTGGAAAAAAACACCCTGCTATGTGAACGGTCTCTTACTCAGAAATCCCGACTCCCAAGGGTTGGCACGTCTGCGGTGGGGCGCTGGCCTCACGGTGCGCTTGGTGCCTGATGTCCGTGGCGCAGCCCGTGGCAGGCGTGCCAGGCACTCGGCGGTCACATGGCTACAGGGCTAGAACTTGGGACCTTTCGCTCCAAAGCCAGCGCCTGGAGGGGGACCTCCATCGCCAAGAGCAGCACTGCCGGTTCTTTGCCCCGTGTCCCCCAGCTAATGGGGCGGCACAACTGCCCGTGCTGGAGCAGGCTGGCCATGGCCCATCTGCACATCCGCTGTCTGCTCCAAGGCATGATGCCAAATGCAGTTTTGCTCCTGCCCATCCCCTGCCAGGTCACAGGTGCCAAGTCACAGGAGCCTGTCGATGGCTCTCTCTACCTCACTCTCATTCCTTCTTCAGACTCCTGCTGGAAACAATGCAGCCCCTCGAGGTCAGGTCTGTGTTTGAGGCTGCCCAAGACCCCACCTTCCTGCATGGACTCTCCCTGGTCAATGGCTTTTCAGAGGACGTACCATCCACAGACTCTAATGCCATAACGCAAGGTAGTGTCTAAAAGCCAGTGAGCTGGCTAGAGGGGCAGTAGAGCCAGCCAAGGGGCTTCCTGCAGGGAGGGCGGGAGAGTGTCCGGGTGGGGGGGGGTATCCCACTCTCTGGGGCTTGGTGGGGTGATGGGCTCTGGTTGTGAGCTGCTTTGGCCCAGTCAAGAGCCTTCAGCCTGAGGAGCGCAAAACGCTTCACATGCTGAAACTAATCCTGTTTGGCGGGTCGGTATCATCCCTGTGTTACAGGTGGAGAAAATGAGGCACAGAGATGAAGTAACTTGCCCAGGGCCATGCATCAAGTGAGTGGCAGAGTCAGGAACAGTCAAACTGACTCTTCACCCTTTGCTCTAGCCACACTTTGGAGTGATCTGTCTGTCCTATAGCCCTCTGTCCCACTCAATGGAAGTGGCATATCTTCCCTGAGTTCCGCTCCCTCTTTCAGAGAAGCCAGTGGCAGCCGATGGGGAGGAGAGAGCCCGCGGGGTCCCAGAGATATCGGACCGGATGTGCTGCTCATCCTGCTCCCGGGTGTTTGACAGCAGGGAGGAGCAGGTAGGCAGCAGCCTGAGGGGTGGAGGTGGATGGGTGGTGTGTTTTCCATTGCCACCAGCAGGCAGCGCTGTGAGTGAGCAGGGAGCTGGGGAAGCAGGCTGCTGTGAAATGGGTATGTGAATGGCCAAAATGGGGACCATGGAGCTCTGTAGTTGTGGCCTGGATATGTGGAGATGCAGCCCAGAGACTACTGGTCCTGAAATGCAGTGCTCCATTTTGGGCTTACCCACCTGGCACAAGGTGGAGTATTGCATGCTGGGATTTGTAGTCTCCATCAGCCGTACCCACAGGATGAGGGAGGCTGCAATTGATTCTATTTTAAGCCAATCAAGTGCATTCCTCAGGCCCCTGGTAAATTGCGGATGCAGCTCTCAGCTGGGCAGGGTCTGGGTGCTCTGGCATAGCCACATTACCAGCTTCCCCACGCTGCAAAGCCCTGGCCCAGGGGGTCAGACCATCTCATAAAGCTGGTGCCATGTCTCTGCAGCCCGGGGGGCAGGATGGGAACTTGGCGGTAAGGGCATTAGCTAACCAAGTGACCATGACATGGAAATCAGCAGAAGCTGCCTTGCTTTTTTGGCAAGTCCCCGGCAGGCTGGCATCTGGCTGAGGGGACCTCTGCGCTGTCCAGTCCCGGGGCGTGGGTTGGTGCACTTCCATCCATCTGACCTGGGGGATCATCAGTATGGGATGCCCCTTCTCACTCCGTTTCCTTCCCAGACTGAGCATTACCGCCTGGACTGGCACCGCTTTAACCTGAAGCAGCGTTTGCTGGGGCGCCGGGCACTCGCAGCAGAGGAGTTTGAGGAGAAGACCCGTGCAGGTGAGAGGGGGACAGATGGGAAGGGCTGCTGTCATGGGCTCACTTCAGCTGGTGAAGTGCCGCACGAAGCAAGCACACTTTAATTATCAGTTGATATCCAACTCCTGGTGTCACCTGTGCTGTAAATTCTGCAACATAAAACAATCTGTCACGGGCTCAATCCTAAGGTGCGGTTGGGGTTAGGCCCCTGACCAGACCAGCTTTTGGGATCAGCTGGAGCAATCCTTCCTCCCCGTCCTAGCTTCACCCAGAACTGGCCACTGGAGGAGGCAGCTAGCTGTTTTTATCTTGCCTGCTGGGCCAATTGGGTTTTGTCCACTCCTGGCCTTTCTACCTGCCGGAGGATCAATTCTTGTTGGTTCCACTAGCAGCTGATCCTGGGGTGGCCTTTCTAGGCAGCTCTTGGACGTCTAAACTCACTGCTTTTTTCTCCCCAAAGAGGATGCCTTCTTTGGATGGAGAGGTGACAATGTGGTGGGGGCATCAAATGTGTGGTACACCCCATCACAGCAGCCTTTCAGCGGGGCCCATAGGCAGCGGGAAGCCTCTCTGCTGGCACCTGACCGGGTGGAGAAGCTCCGAGCACCAATCACACTTACCTTCTCCCCAGCAGCTGCCTGCTTCCCGGGTCCCTTTGTTTTCCTGTCCCATGTGGGAGGCTTCTCTGGGATGAGTTCAAGTCCTGTCATGTCATATTATATATTACCTCTATATAAATCCATAGTACGCCCACAGCTTGAATACTGCGTGTAGATGTGGTCGCCCCATCTCAAAAAAGATATATTGGAATTGGAAAAGGTTCAGAAAAGGGCAACAAAAATTATTAGGGGGAAGGAACAGCTGCCGTATGAGGAGAGATTAATAAGACTGGGATTTTTCAGCTTGGAAATAAGATGACCAAGGGGGGATATGATAGAGGTCTATAAAATCATGACTGGTGTGGAGAAAGTAAATAAGGAAGTGTTATTTACCCCTTCCCATAACACAAGAACTAGGGGTCACCAAATTAAATTCATAGGCAGCAGGTTTAAAACAAACAAAAGGAAGCATTTTTTTCACACAACGCACAGTTAACCTGTGGAACTCCTTGCCAGAGGATGTTGTGAAGGCCAAGACTATAACTGGGTTCAAAAAAGAACTAGATAAGTTCCTGGAGGATAGATCCATCAATGGCTATTAGGCAGGCTAGGCAGGGATGGTGTCCCTAGCCTCTGTTTGCCAGGAGCTGGGAATGGACGACAGGGGATGGATCACTTGATGATTCCCTGTTCTGCTCATTCCCTCTGAAGCACCTGGCATTGGCCACTGTCGGCAGACAGGACACTGGGCTGGATGGACCTTTGGTCTGACCCACTCTGGCCGTTCTTATGCTCTTTGTGGTGAGGTTGGTTCTAGCCCCTCTGCCCCCTGGAGCTGGCTGGCTCTGACCTGTCAAGTGGGCCCAGGCCATGGGCGGGTACCTCAGTGAGAACTGCTGCACCCCATAACGCAGCGCACTCCCCCCACAGCATCTGCCTGGCTGGCTACCCCTGGAGCGTCAGATGGGCTGTCTCCACACTGCTCACGTTGGCTGGGCTGCGAGAGGCCATCGCACGTGACCTAGAAGGCTGGGGGGGGCGAAGGGGGGCAGTGGACATTCGGGGGATCTCTAGGTCTCCAGCTGGGACGTGGAGGAGGTGGCTCTGTGATCCTAGTGGACTGGGAGTTGGTCCCTCCTCTTCATTTTAGGACTCGTGCCTTCCTCGGGCGCCTTAGCATCTGACACCCCTGTCCCCCTCCTGCCCGGTTTGCAGGTGACGTCTCCAGCATCTCTGGGTCCGATTCTGATGACTCCGATTCGGGCAGCGAGTCTGATCTGCTCCCTCCCCGAGGCCACGCCGACCCGGGCAGCGGCCAGCAGAGCCACCGCCCAGGCACCCGCTCGGCTAAGGTCCTGTTCCGCAACTCCCAGGGCCAGCTGCTCTCCGCCTACCGCTGTGCGCTGGGCAGTAAGAAGGCAAGTGACGGCCCGGCAATGCCGGGCCCCATCCCCAGTGACCTGGAGCAGGTCGTGGTCCAGGATAGCCCTGTCGGGCCGGCAAGCGGGGTTTGGCTGGGACCCCGACCCCTCCTTGCCCCCTGTGATCCCGCGGGCAGCTGGATGCGTGTGCAGGGGAGCCGGGTGCCGGCTCTGTCGGGATCTGGCTGTTCCAATATAAATGTGGTCTGGGTTTAGCTGGAGCGGTGCTGGCCAGAGGATCCTTGCCCAGGTGCGGGTGGTGGGGCCCAGGCTTTACTTGGTGCCTGATGAGCCCTGTTCAGACGGGAGCTGCCGCTGCTGCCATGATCACCTGTCTGGCCTCAGCAGGAAGGGGCAACCCCTGCCACGTGGGTCAGCCCCCAGACTGCCCCTTCCCCCACTGCCTGCAGAGCCCCTGGCTAATGGCTCCCAGCTGGCAAAGCATCGGCTCCAACAGGGGGAGGTCAGGGAGGGTGTGTGCCACCAGGCTGCTAACAGGAGGGTTTCCTTGTGCCAGGGCGGTGGTGAGCAGCAGGCAGAGCTGGTGGCATCTCTGCAGAGCCTGGGCGCAGGCACCTGTTGGGTTATCCTGATGACAGGCGGTGGACACTTTGCAGGAGCCGTCTTCAGGGGGTGAGTGTCCCAGGCTGGCCCTGAGCCTGGGGCTGGGGCAGGGTCTGCTGCTCCAGTGGGCAGAACCCGGTGTGGGCCTTGGCGTGGGAAGAAGTGCTCTGTGGCTTGCAGGTGGTTTGGGGATGTCTGCCCCTGGCAGAGGGGATCAGAGGGGACGTGGTGAGATGGGCCCTTGCCCCCTGTCTGCTTGGGGGGCTGGCCCAGAAGGTGTCTCTCCTCTCCCCAGGGACACGTGGCCCTGCCAGAGCCTTCACGGGCCCCTGGCGGCAGCAGCAGCTCCTGGGATACCCTTCTTGTGCCTGTCCGTCCCCCGAAGCTGGCAGCGTGCTCTGGCTGGAAGAGGAGTGTTCATTTCCCTTCTGTGCGGAGGCCACGGCAGGGGAAGGGGCTCACCCACCCGGGTCCCAGAGTGAGTTGGTGCCAGAGCTGGGAAGAAAACCCAGGAGTCCTGACACCCAGCCCAGCGTGTGCCACACAGACCCACGGCCAGGCCTGCCCTCACTGAGTGGGGCTTAGGCCCTGTTCCCCCACGGCAACGAGGGTCCCGCTCCTGCTGCCCTGGCCCACTCTGAGGTTTCTCTCCCCCAGGCCTGAGGTGCTGGATCACAAGACCTTCCACCGGTACACGGTGCGTGCCCGCCGGGGCACGGTGCAGGGAGTGCGCGATGCCCAGGGCCAGGCCTCCATGCCCAAATCGGCCGGCGCCTCGCTGCGGCGGTACAACGAGGCAGCTCTGCTCAAGGTGGGGGCGAACGCACGGGCCCAGTTCAGGATGGGCCCTCGCTGCTGGCCACACCACAGTTCTGGGGCAGCCTCTGGGTGGGGGCTGCCTAGGCCATGAGCAGCCCCTCCAAGGCCTTGGCTGCAGCTGGCTCTGCGTGTCCTATGGCTGGGGCGCCTGGGAGTGGGGATGGAGGGGGCATGTGGGGCCTGGCGGGGGGGCTGGTACAGTGTCACGCTCCCCACTGGATGCCACCCTGGTTTTCAGTCCCTTTGCTTAGGGGCTGGGGCATGAGATAGGCGCCCCTGTGCTTGGGATCCCTCTCCCCTACCCCAGGGTGCTCCCTCCCCAGGCTCTCTGGCAGTGCCTGAGAGGGGCATTTAGGGATAACCCCCCCCACCCCTTGATCCCAGGCCAGCCTGCCGGGCACGTGTCCCAGAGCGCTGACCCGGCTGCTGTGAGGGATTCAAACGCTGGCATCTGAACAGGCCGGGCGCTGCCCTGGCTTGGGGTGTCCGGCACACAATGGAAATGCAGAGCTCTCTCTAGCGCCCCCTCCCGAGAGCTGAGACCTCACGGGCCCCTGCTCAGCCCCCAGGGACTGCTGCTGGCCCCTCAGACGTGCCCCATTGCTTAAACTCGGCCCCTGGCAGACCTCCACCCGCCGGGCGCTCTGGGGTCACCCCACGCACAGGATCCTACCCCACCACTGCTCTTCACTTCACAGCACGAGAAATGGCCAGATCTAGACCTAACCGATAATCCCTACGCGCATCTCCCTGCCCCAGCTTCCTCCCCGCTGCAGCGCGCTCTGTGGGGCCCTGGTCCTCGGGGTCCAGGTTCCTCCTGCTGCAGAGCTTGGCTTCACTTCCAGGCCGGCGCCCTCTCCCCGCCACGGCCCGCTTGCTTTCGCAGTCCTCGGGTGGTCCCACCGCTGCACCGGGCCCCCCTGCTGCAAAACCTGCCTGTCCCTGTGCCTCTCCTGCCCCGTCTTCCTGGGTCTCTCTCCAAAGCTTCTCCCCAGGAGTCCTTTTGAACCCTCCTTTGTCACCTCTGCCTCTGGGAAGTGCCCACTCTCCAAACCAGCTGTGGAGAAAACCTGCGCCTGGCTTCAGCCAAGCCCCTTCGCGTACCCATTAGGCATCAGAGCAGTCGTTAAGGTTAACGAGTCCCCATTGTCCCTAGGCTGGGGGTGTGTGGCGGCAGGCAGCACATTGGGGGGGATCCTGCACGTACCCCCTGGTATTCCACGATGCAGCGAGCACCATACTGATGCCTTGCTAATATCAGAACCCCTAAGCTGTACGGCTGTATCCCCTGAGTCCCCGTCCCCACCGCCCCAGCACCCCACAGCTGCCCAGGGCTGGCTGTGCTTGGCCACACCCCAGTGCAGAGGAGGGCTGGCACGTGGGGCCTGGGAGCTAGCGGTGATCCCTCCCCTTCCACCCCCAGGACATCCAGGACCTACTGGCCGGCTGGGTGCAGCATCTGCAGGGAGCCCAGCGCATCTTCCTGCGTGCCCCCCGTGCCAACCGGGCACTGCTCTTCGGCGGCAGGAACCCCCCTCTGCACCAGGACGACCCCCGCGTCTGCAGCATCCCCTTCAGCACCCGCAGAGCCACCTTCAGGGAGGTGCTGCGGGTGCACGCAACCCTGGCCACCCTGCAGGTGTATGGTGAGAACTGGGGCGTGGGGACACTGGTGCTGGGGGGCCAGGTGTGAGCGGTCTGCTCCCCCGTGGTCTGTCCCCCTGGCCACCAGGCCGGGCTGGCATTGCTTCTAGACTCTGCCCAGGCCGGGCTGGCAGTGCCAAGCTGCCTACTTCAGAGGAATTCACCTCGGTGGGCGGCAGTGGGTTCCTCCCCCAGGGATGGTGGTTGGCTGCGATGCCCCCTCCCCCTCTATCTGCAGCACCTGCCCTGCCCCATGCGCTATGGGGGGGTGAGGGAGGGGGCTCCCTGCTCTCGGCTCTGTCTGGGGATGGTCTCTGCGGGGCCCAGCTGGCGGCCCGTGGACCCAAGGCTCCTGTCCCGCAGGGAAGGACACAGCGGTGGCGGATCTCGCTGGCTCCCCCCGGAAGGGCTGGAGGAAAGTGCCGTGTGCGCGGGTGGAAGAGCCCCAGCAGGGTGACGCCAGCAGTGAGTGAGGGGGAAGGGCGCCGGCATGTGGGGAGGGCACCGGCTGACTCGCCCCCCACCCCATGGGGGTTTCCTGGATGGGGGAGGGGGGGTGCCCAGCACTGGACCCGTGTGGCAGTAGCTGGGCACCCCGTAAGAGTGTGCTGCCGCAGGGCACGGTCTGGGGGTGGGGGGCAAGCGTGGACAGCTGATCCGGGCACAGTCAGCCCCAGTGGGCCCTTTCCCCAACTCGCCTGCAGAGCAGGGTGGGGCCTCTCTGGCAGAGCGCACTGGGGCGGGCCCACCAGCCCCAATCC
This sequence comes from Platysternon megacephalum, assembly GCA_003942145.1. Classification (NCBI taxonomy): domain Eukaryota; kingdom Metazoa; phylum Chordata; order Testudines; family Platysternidae; genus Platysternon; species Platysternon megacephalum. Next base: position 307,794 of record QXTE01000406.1, read on the forward strand.
CACCTGTCTCCCCCAAAGCCCCGTCGGAGGAGGAGGAGAGCCAGGCTGGGGAGCTGGAGACGGTGGAGGTGACGCTGAGCACGCTGCAGCTCCGGGAGTTCGAGGTGACACCTAAGCGAAGCTGCAAGAGGAGGAGGAAGAAAGACAAAGTGGGGAGAGGTGAGAACGGGGCTAACATGGGTGTCGTTTGGGGGGGGGTGTATGAGCAGGTGGAAGCTGCTGGCTTCCCTGCCTTTGCCCTGGGGGCTGGGGGCAGCTGCCCGCCCCCGGGATGGCGGGGAGGGGTTGGCCCCGGACCGTGTTTCTATCCCTCTCCCGGTCCTTCCAGGAGCAGGGGCCCGCGCCGAGGGGCCAGGAGGCCAGGAAGAGCCCGAGGGCTCAGCACCCCAGCCAGGAGCAGAGACGGTGGCAGACTCTCAGGAAGGGCCTGGGGCAGAGCCTGCTCCCTGGGGGAAAGGAGGTAAGTCAGGCCGGGCCGTGCTGCTGTCTCCGCCCTGCCCGCGTGTGCCACGTTGGGGCTGAGTGGGCTCAGGCCGCTCCTCCCCCTGCACCCCCCAGCTCACCCCTCCCATGTGCTGCTGGGTGCGAGCAGGGGTCAAAGCGGCAGAGCGGGGACCGTACAGAGCGATCCGGATCGCCCAGTCTGCGCTGGAATACAGGCAGGTGGAAAGGCCCACCCCCCGGAGCGAGGGCTGCAGGCCACGCCGTGCAGTGGGGGCTGTATCCTGGCAGCCGGGCCTCTGGAAAGGGCTCGGGGCTCAATGGTAAATGACTGAGCCAAGGGCTAATGTGAGCCTTGGGGTGTGAACAGGGCAGAGAGGAGGGGATTTTACCTCTGTACACGGCCCTGGGGAGACCGACCCCGGGGTCCTGGGTCCAGTTCTGGGCTCCACATTTTAAGTAGGATGTCGAAAAACTGGAGAGGTGCAGAGAAGAGCCCCAGAAATGATTGACGGCCCCTTGCACTGAGACCTGTAGGGAGCGCCGTCTGCATCCCTTATGGAGAGGTGGTGATGGCGGTGTGTCACCTCGTGGGGGAGAGCCCAGCCGAGACAGGCAGAGCCAGAGCCAGAGCCCGGACAAACGAGAAGCTGGTGCATCTCGCTAACCCTGCGGGTCGTTAACCACGGCGTCTCCTCTCTCACCGGCTTCGCATCCGGCCTGGTGCCATCCTGGAGCACGCTTTAGCCACACCCGGGGTGACGGGAGGGGGGCGCACTCTGGTGTGTGCCGCACAGGGGTCAGACTCTGTGGGTCCCTGAGCAGGTTGTTCCCTGAGGGGATTCCTGGCTTTGGGGTGGGGGAGGAGCTGGGCCAGGCCCTGTGCTGCTCGGGCTGGTGGGGGGCCCTAGGGCTGGCTCTGATCTCATCTGTCCCTTCCTGCCAGAAACGCTCCTGGGCCCGCTCCGCGACGCCCTGTTCACGGCCTGCAAGACGGGGGACGTGGGGACGCTGCGGCGCCTCCTGGGTGTGGCGGAGAGCGGGGCACCCCCAGCAGGCAGCGAGGATGGTGCCATGGGGCAGCCCCAAGGCCACCCTGGCAGGGTGCAGAGTGAGGGGTCGGAGCCCAACCACGCAGCCCCTGGGCTCCTCTCACTGCTCAGCGAGCCCCTCGACGGGACCGGCTTCACCCTGCTGCACGTGGCGGCTGTGGCAGGGAAGGGGGCGGCTGTGCGGCTGCTGCTGGAGGCTGGTGCCGACCCTGCGCTCAGGTACAGCCACCGTCATCCACCCCTAAAGCCGGCCCCGGGGGTCTGCAGCTTCCTCGTTCACCCTTCAATGTCCTGCCCTGTCTGGTCTGGTCCCGGGGGCCTTCGGGAAGCTGCCCTCTGCCTGCAGCGCTCCAGCCGCTGGACCACGCTGCCCCCCAGCCTGTTCCCCCTCCCCTGCCCCAGGACATCTAGCGAGCTGGGGGGGTGGGCTGGTCCTCTCCCCAGGACTCAGCGGCTCGTGGGGCTGCCCGTCCTGCGGGGGGTGGGGGGGAGGCAGCCTGCCAAAGGGAAGCAGCAAGACCTGGCCTATCCCGGCCCTGAGCCGCTCTCCGCTTGGCTCCCAGGGACTGGCAGGAGCGGCCCCCGTATTGCGTCTCTGCCGACAAGTCGACACGCAACGTCTTCCGCAAGTTCATGGTGGATCACCCAGCCAAGTACGACTACGGACGGGCCAAGGTGGGTGCCTCCCGCTGCCCTTCCAGCCCTGAGATCCCTCCCTGGCACCTTAGGACAGCTGGGAGGGGCTCAAATCCCCCCACCCCAGGGTGCCTGAGCCCTCCCTGGGGAGCACTGCTGGTCCCCCTCCCCCACTCTGGGGCCCTGCCCCTCGGCTGCACCTGCCCCGCTCGGCGTTGGGGGAGGGAGCCAGGCGAGGAGCCAGGAGGGGGCCGTAGTGTTAAGGCCCCCGCGTAAAAGCGAGGAACCCAGCCCCTGTCTGGTGCAAGCCAGCTGTGGGGGTTGTTAGCAGAGACAGGGAGGGGCTGCCAGGACCCCCCCCCCACACTGCCCGGGGTGACAGAGCCCGTCCTGCCCAGGTGCCCGGGCCCCTGACGGCAGAGATGGAGGCCAGGCGGCTGGAGAAGCAGCGGGCGCAGAAAGCGCAGCGGAAGCAGCGGGCGCAGGAGCTGAGGGGGCAGCAGCAGCGGCTGGCGCAGGAGCAGGAGGAGAAGCGGCGCTTTGCGGCCCTGCCAGACCGGGAGAAGGTGAGTCCTGGGGGTGCCCAGACACCCCGTCCCCCCGTGGGGGGCACCCTGCCCCGGCTCTCAGGGGCTGCTCCCATGGTGGGGGCTGCTCAGACCCAGCCAGGGCTCGCCCCACTCACTGAGGCTCTGGCTCTCTGCTCCTCAGAGGGCCCTCGCGGCCGAGCGGAGACTGGCTGCCCAGCTGCCGGACACGGGCGCGACTCTCGCCAACACCAGGTAACGGGGCCCTGGGCACTGAACCTGCTGCGGGGCTGCGGGAGGAGGTACCTGGGGCCACCGGGGGGGGGGGGGGGGGGGGGC
>QXTE01000406.1:317694-332800 GCA_003942145.1 Platysternon megacephalum
CTGTCCTGCCCCCCATCTGAGCCAGCCCCCTGCCGTCCTGCCCCCCATCCGACCCAGTCCCCCACCGTCCTGCCCCCCATCCGAGCCAGCCCCCCACCGTCCTGCCCCCCAACCTGCCCGAGCCAGCCCCCGCCCAGGGGCACCTGGCCCGAAGTCCACGGTGGCGTAGAGGCCCTGCAGGGTGCCGCACCGCAGCTCGGCGGCGCTGTTGCCGTCGGTGGTGAAGAGCAGCACGTCGGGCCCCAGGTGGGCGCGGAAGGCGGCCAGCAGGTGACGCAGGTAGTCGTAGTCGCAGGCGGAGTAGCTCCCATACTCGTTCTCCACCTGCGGGGCGGGCGGCCGTGAGGGGGCGGCACCGCGGGACCCTGGGCCACCCCTGGGGGGAGGGGACAAGAGACGGGACGAGTCCCCCCCACTCAGCCCCCCGACCCCGACCGCCGCTGCTCTGCCAGCCCCAGGGCACCGCACGCACTTCGCCTGCTGGCCCCAGATCCTGGCCTTCCATGGCCTCCCCCTGCTAGCCCCGGCCTGGGCTCCCCCCACCAGCTGTGCCGGTGCCCCTCACTCCCGACCCGCAGCCCCTTGCTAGCCCAGCCCTGGGCTCCCCCCCACCAGCTGTGCCGGTGCCCCTCACTCCCGACCCGCAGCCCCCTGCTAGCCCAGCTCTGGGCTCCCCCTGCCAGCTCCCCTCACTCCCGACCCACAGTCCCCCCGTATCCGTCCTGCTATTTCAGTCCCTCCCTCACTTATTCTGAGGGACACAGTGCCCGTGACCCCTGAACCCTATGGCTGGGGGATGGTTCCTGCCTCCACCCCCTAGAGGTGAATCCAGGTCCCAGAGACAGACAAATGGGGGGAGGGGCAGGTTTTAGCTAATAGCTCCAATTCACGCCCCCATCCCAGTGCCCCCCACGCATGGCTCCTCCTGCACAGCCCCAGCCGCTGCGTCTCATTTACTGTGGCCTGCAGCTGGAGGGCTCAGCTCAGCCTCTGGTGGTGGTGGTGGGGGGGGGGGGGGTATAGGGGCAGGGGGCTCTGTGGGGGGGGGGTTACAGAGGCAGGGCAGGGGGCTCTGTGGGGGGCTCCGGAGCGATGGGGGTTACAGTGTAAGGCCTAAGGCCTTTCTCTGCAGCCATATTAGGAGAGAAGCAGCCATTAGCTGAGAAGCAGGAAGTCACATCCTCACATTCCATCTAATTACATTAAAACGATGTAATATCCGGCTGTTAAGAAGGAATCCTCGTCCTAATGGCCCCCACTACCACCAGATAAAGAAACAGATCTTAAGCTGGTTAAAGAAAACTTAGTTGGATAACATCCTGTCTGGCAAGAAACCACTTCTCAACAGTTGTGGTTGTGAAATCCTCATTTCTTCCTTGTTTTGTCATTATGGCCTCCATTTCTCTATTGTCTGTCTGTCTGGTTCTTTGATTGTTTCTGTCTGTTACATAATTCATTTTGCTAGGTGTCAATCAATGAAGGTGGGGGGGTAGGATTGGTTAGAGAATTTTGTTACAATGTTAGGATTGGTCAGTAAAATGGCTGGTTAAGGTGCAGCTCAGCAGGACTCAAGTTTCACTATATAAACTGGGGTCCAAAAGGAAGTTCTTGGGAACCAGCTCCAGGCCCCAGCCCCAAGATCAGAGCTGCCAGACCCCAACACTCTGCCAATGACACCGCGCAGAGACTGGAGTCCCCCAGACGGACCTGATCCTGACGGGCCATCAAGAAAAGTTCATCTGTCTTATTAGGAGTGGTGAGCACTGTGTGTGTAGCGTGTGCCGTCTGGTTTTGGTGATTGTTAATAAATAGAGGTTATGTGGGATATTACTGTGTGAGGCTCTTTCATTGGTAAAAGACTCTGTAAACCGGCAAAAGATTAAGCCCTGTGTCCACAGGGAATGGGTGTTTGCCCGAAGGAGTAGAGCCTGGAGCCCACGGAGGGGTGAAGTTAGGTGCCTTTTGCCTGGAGCCCTAGGAACTGGGAAAGGGTGGGATGTCCGAGAGTGCAAGTAACAGAGAATTTTGTGTGGGTAACAAATTTGGTGGAGAATGCGGGCAGCCTAAAGTCTTTTTGGCCAAACTGATAATATATGGAGATATACCTATCTCATAGAACAGGAAGGGACCCTGAAAGGTCATCAAGTCCAGCCCCCTGTCTTCACTAGCAGGACCAAGTACTGATTTTGCCCCAGATCCCTAAGTGGCCTCCTCAAGGATTGAACTCACAACCCTGAGTGAGAAGTTAACTCTGCAGAGGCTGGAGGGAATTGAACAGTTGAAAGATGTGAAAATGTTAAAGAGGAAAAGTGTTATAGGAAGAGAATTCTTGATTTCTTTGCAGCCATTCTGAAGGAATGTCTGTAAATAATCCAGGCAAAGAGACAATCTGATTTAAATTGTTTGACTATAGACAATTTAGTCAAATTCGCTAAAAGAACAAGAGGTTTCTATTGGAACTTAACTGCCCCCAAGTGTATAAAAGGGAATGTCATCTGTGTACAGCTGTGTAAAAATTAAAGCAGTGCAGGGGATGTGAAGACAAAAAAGAGAATGTAGGTATGTATCTGTGTGTGGGGGTGTAAATATGTGAGGTTTTAAGGACCTAAAGCAACACTCCTGGTTTGTAAAACCCTGGTTTGTAGGTTTAAGATGAATTAGTTTTTTGTTGTTGTTGTTTTTAAATAATACCACTAAAAATCCATTTGAATCTTTCATTCAAAGTTGCAAAACTGACAGACACTTTTTGCCAGACACAGGTAACTAGTGGTGTTTGGCTTTGGTAGGTAGCATTTAACCCTTAAGATACCTCAATGCTTTATACAGGTCAATATTTTTTTATAGACCAAAGTCGTGGCTGTAGTAAGGGGCAGCCAGAACCGGGAGAATGGGGAGAGATTCTGAAACTTTTTTTTATTAACAAAATGACAGTGCCCTCTGGAGCAACAGCAGAGGTGAGGTGCACAAAGAAGCAATATCAGGAACACTGATAAGGTGGCTCTGAGTAATCAGACTGTCCCTGTGATAAGGGTACATGAAAACTCTGTGAGCACAAAAGAAATAGTTACACCTTATGTAAAAATTGAGATGGCTAAGATAATGTTATAGAAGTTAAACTAGGGAAGGAAGGTGCATTTTTCCCAGGACATGTGCAGTGTATATCGTAGAAGGGGTAAAAGAAATGCAAACAAAACATTCTACTTAATTAAAATCCCATTAGGGCTTCAAAAGGAGCCACAATAGGATGTTGTGATAAATGAAGGGGTGGGGTGGGGGCGTAGCTTCCTTTGATGGACATCCAGCCAGCCAGTTAGTTATAAAGTCCCTCTGAGTAGCTGTTCTCTGCTCGCTTTACCTGTAAAGGGTTAACACAGTCCCCCAGGTAAAGGGAAGTGAGGGGGCACCTGACCAAAAGAGCCAATGGGAGGGCTAGAACTTTTTAAAATGGGGGAAAACACACTTCCCTTTGTTTGTGTGTCTCTCCGGGAAAGGGGAACAGAGGGCAGCAGGAATGCTGTGTAAGGCTTGAACCAGGTATAAAAACTCATCCTCCATCCCTAGAAGAAATGATTGGACAGGGCATGTTTAAATAGACACGATTAGGTTTATTTATTTTTTTATTTTGGCTTGTGGACTCGTCTGTGCTAACCCCAGGTGCTTTTGTTTGCTTGTCACCTTTAAGCTGAACCCCCAAGAAAGCTAGTTTGGGGGCTTAATTTTTGGAATTGTTTCTTTTAAGATCTAGCAAAAAGCCTAAGTTCCAGGTGTATTTTTTTCCCTTTTGGTTTCTAATAAAATTTACTTTTTTTAAGAACAGGATTGGATTTTTGGTATCCTAAGAGGTTTGTTGTTTGATTAGCTGGTGGCCACAGCTAATTTCCTTTGTTTTCTTTCTCAGCTCTTCCCCAGAGGGGGGGGTGAAAGGGCTTGAGGGTCCCCCACAGGGAGGAATTCCCAAGTGCTCCTCCCTGGGTTCAAAGGGGTTTTTTTGCACTTGGGTGGTGGCAGTGTTTACCAAGCCAAGGTCAGAGAGAAGCTGTAACCTGGGGAGTTTAATCCACGCCTGGAGTGGCCAGTATTAATTTTTAGAATCCTTGCAGGCCCCACTTCTGCACTCGAAGTGCCAGAGTGGGGAATCCGCCTTGACAGTTGTGTTTTTCTTTTTCAGATCACTGTGGGTTTTGGAAGCAGTTGAAAGTGGAAAGAAATCAGAACTCGGGTGGAAGTTGATTNTACCCCACAGGGAGGAATTCCCAAGTGCTCCTCCCTGGGTTCAAAGGGGTTTTTTTGCATTTGGGTGGTGGCAGTGTTTACCAAGCCAAGGTCAGAGAGAAGCTGTAACCTGGGGAGTTTGATACAAGCCTGGAGTGGCCAGTATTAATTTTTAGAATCCTTGCAGGCCCCCACTTCCGCACTCGAAGTGCCAGAGTGGGGAATCCGCCTTGACAGTTGTGTTTTTCTTTTTCAGATCACTGTGGGTTTTGGAAGCAGTTGAAAGTGGAAAGAAATCAGAACTCGGGTGGAAGTTGATTGTGTCCCTTTTAAGACAGAGTCTCTGAGCTGCTGATGGCTTTGGATCCAAAAGCAAGCCAGAAAGCGTCTGTGTTAATGCAAATGACCAAACTGATAGAGGAAGGAGAGAACTGCCCATAAATGGCAGCACAAAGGAGCTGCAGATAAAGGACATACCTGGTCAGCAAACAAACTACCTGAAACCAAAAGGCTCAAATTATGACCCTTCAGAAAGGAAGGAAGGAAAAAGGAGTCAAGCCAGAGTATAAGAGGGACAGGTTAACCCGAAGTAGAAATGTTTTTGTGTGTATGCACAGTGCTGAAATCTAAAGACAGATACAAAAGGGGTCTGCTGACATGCATGACCCCCCTACCGTGTAATTCACCTAAACCCCAAGGATATCATTAAATGAAAGCCTATGCAAAGATTTCAAGAGGACATTGGACACTGGTCTCAAGGACGAATTGTCTAAGAGGCGTGGTATAACAAGACACCTATAAATGCCCACGTGTGATCCATTTGATACAAATGTTATTGTTAATATTAAACACTGGGATAAATGTAACGTTAATGAGTAACCCTGTAACGATGTATGTGAGTTTTGGGGAAAAAAACCTTTAAGCCTGCTAGAAATGGTAATTGGAAACACACCTCATGTTTAAAAAAAAGCATTATGGTAATGACGCTTCTCAGCTATTACCTGGGAATAAACTTAAAGCTTAGCACAGCAAATAAACAAACAAAAAACTATTACTGACTTGGTCTGCTGTATGGAAAGGGAAACTGAGGCACACCACCTCATGAATGTAATGACTGAGCAGTGAGAGAATTCACCCTAAACCCTTAAAAGGGAGAAGCCATTAATCCCTGGCCTGCCTATAGAACAAAACCATTGGAAAACGTGGGGGCGATTCCTCGGTTTTGCCAGCAGGCAACAAGGTGATTTGTAAAAGGAAGGGGTATTTTAAGCAATAATCTGCTGCCCCCCAAAGGGGGTAGAAAAATGTTCTCTTTGTCTTTCAGAACTTCAGGAAAAGCTGCTACCAGCTGAAGAGCAACCCAGAATACCATGAATCTACTGTCGCAACAAAGATTGTGTTTTGTGTTGTGTTGTTTGTCTTGTGCTAGCATTGTTGTGTATTGTGGGTTTTTTTTAAAAGATACTGCATTAGGCAGAAAAGGGTTCATAAGCATTTTCACTGTATTTACAGAAACCAAATGCTGCAGAATGGCGGCGGTCAAGGGCGGAGGTTATTAACAGGAAAACATCCCCAGGTGGCAAAGGCACATTTAAAGGCAGAATATGCCTGGGCCGAAAGGTTTAGCTGGTGGCGGGAATGGAAGGATGGACATAGTGACACGACCAAGGGACAGAAGAGTGTGTGAAAACACTGGTTACTGGGGGAAAAAAACTGGGGTTCACCAGAGCCCAGGCCCACCTCGGCCACTGGCCCAGTCCCACGACTAGCCGCCCAGCCCCAGGGGAGCCCGGGAGAGAGGGCGGCGCGCGGCCCCATGGCAAGGGGTGGGGTCACGTCTGGCTGTTTTGGGAGGCTGAGCCTCCCCCAGGCTCTGCAACCCGCCGCCCATGAAAATCAGTAATAATTGGCAAGTCTTAATCAACTTCCAGCATGCAAGCCCAGCTGAACGCCCCTGGGTGTTCTATCAATTGGAAGTAAGGGAAGAAAAGCCATTGCAACCCCTTCCCTGGTTACTGTAAGGGGCAGCACAGTCAAGGCAGAGCTGCCCTAACGCTGTCTCCGTGTGAACTACTGACGGTTGTTGGCTTCGCCTGGCAGCCTAAAGAAAAGGCTCCCAGGAAGTGTATTGGAAGCTGCTTTGGGTGGAAGTGGATTAGGAGTTGGAGCACCGGATGCTACGAACACAGCGGTGTTGGCAAACAAACCAAGTTCTGTTACAGCTGAAATACAAGACTTGGGAAAGCCCGTCAGTGCCTCCTTGTCAGAATTAGGAATGGGGACCAGGTCTGCTCTAAAATACTGCCAGGCTGACAACAGCCAGGGGAAAGGATTTGTTACTGTTAGCAGGGACTCTGGAATCAATACAAGAAAACGTGTCCCGAGCATTCGCCTGTGTCAGCAATTGGTCATTCAAATAATCCAGGAAGGCAGGCGAGGAAATTTGCCTTTGGAAATAAAAAAGTTGTTGTGGGAAAATGTTACAGAAGGGGAGAGACAATTAATGGCCTGGTGGAAATTGGTAAATTTTACCCTAAATGAAGATCAAATGGTTCTAGGAGCATCGGTAGTAACCAAACACCCCAGTCTCACTACGGATAAATAGCCAGTGGTACCTGTGGGAATCCAGCCAACAAAAAATGTGGTTCTGTATTCCGCTGATCATCATTCCTGGGCATATAAAGAAACCCAACAATGGAAAACCATTGACCTGTTTCTGTGTGTGGCCCTTGAAAATTTGGGATGTGTGTGTGAGGATCAAAATGTACAAGAAAGAGATCAATGTTTCTATGTTAAAGACAAAGGAACCCAAAGCTGTATGTCTGATATATTCACAGAACAAAAGCCAGCTCTTGTAAATGCAGGAAGGGGATGTGTTTGTGTTAGAAGTCATTGTCCAATGGCAGTAGTAGACAATAACAAATTGTATTTTATGACTTGTTTAGTTAAGAGATGTTTTTGCAACATTACAAAGATTAAAATTTGTGATTTTGAACACTATGTACCTGTATGGACTGTAAACTACAATGTAACGCCTGTAACCTCAGGCATGAATATGATCGTAAGAAAATTGTTAATCCATCCTCTGTTACATTCACGTTTACAATGTATTGCGCAGACAGGAGAATAATACGAACTGATGTAGAACATGATAATACAGAAATCACTCATGTACTGAAAACTGTTGCAGATGCCGGACGTCACTCCTGGTGTGAGACACTATTGGGCTGGTTGCCTTCTGCAGCGGGGGTGCTAAATATCACGGTTCACCCCATTGTGGTGATCATTGGAATCCAACTGGCTTTATTAGCGAGCAGAAGAGCTCTGGCTTGCTGGGGGAGGAGAACTCGGCAGACTGCAGGAAGCCGGCCTGCAACGCCAGACTCCTGGGATAGTAACGGCGGCTTTGGTAGAAGCGTCGTTAAGGAAGGGACTGTAAGGATGAGGCCTTTGTCTGCCGCCATATTGGGAGAGAAGCAGCCATTAGCTGAGAAGCAGGAAGTCACGTCCTCACATTCCATCTAATTACATTAAAACGATGTAATATCCGGCTGTTAAGAAGGAGACCTCGTCCTAATGGCCCCCACTACCACCAGATAAAGAAACTGATCTTAAGCTGGTTAAAGAAAACCTGTCTGGCCAGAAACCACTTATCAATAGCTGTGGTTGTGAAATCCTCATTTCTTTCTTGTTCTAGCTTTATGGTCCCCACTTCCCTATTGTTTGTCTGTCTGGTCTCTGTCTGGTTCTTTGATTGTTTCTGTTACATAATTAATTTTGCTAGGTGTCAATCAATGAAGGTGGTGGGGTAGGATTGGTTAGAGAATTTTGTTACAATGTTAGGATTGGTCAGTAAAATGTTAGTAAAATGGCTGGTTAAGGTGCAGCTGAGCAAGACTCAAGTTTCACTATATAAACTGGGGTCCAAAAGGAAGTTCTTGGGAACCAGCTCCAGGCCACAGCCCCAGATCAGAGCTGCCAGACCCCAACACTCTGCCAATGACACCGCGCAGAGACTGGAGTCCCCCAGACGGATCTGATCCTGACTGGCCAGCAGGGAAAAGTTCATCTGTCCTATTGGGAGTGGTGAGCACTGTGTGTGTAGCGTGTGCGTCTGTTTTGGGGATTGTTAATAAATAGAGGTTATGTGGGATATTACTGTGTGAGGCTCTTTCACTGGTAAAAGACCCTAAACCCACAAAAGATTAAGCCCTGAGTCCACAGGGAATGGGTGTGTGCTCTGAGCCCGGAGGAGTAGAGCCCGGAGCCCATGGAGGGGTAAAGTTAGGTGCCTTGCGCCTGGAGCCCTAGGAACTGGGAAAAAGAGGGGGGTTCCTAAAGGGTGGGACGTCCTACAGCGTGCAAGTAACAGAGAATTTTGTGCGGGTAACAACAGGGGCAGGGCAGGGGGCTCTGTGGGGGACAGCACAGAGGGCTCTGGGGTGCTGGGATAGGCTGGGAAAGAAGCGGTGAGCCAGGGAAGGAACCCTGAGCCCCCCACCCCACCCACCTGGATGCTGATGATGTTCCCTCCGTTCTGGTACAACCGGGGCTTGATCCTGGGCAGCAGGACGTCCAGCCAGGAATCCACGGCCTGCAGGTAATCTGGGAGCAGAGACAGCAGCTGGGCTCAGTCCCCCATCTCTGACTGCACTGGCAGGTGCAGGGTTCGTGTGAGAGCCAGGAGCCCGCCGTGGTTTGTGCGCAGGGCACAGGGCGCTGGCAGAGCTCGCCAGCCTTTCCTAGCTCGCCCAGGGTGGGAGGCTGATGCCCGTCTCCAGGGGGCAGCGGGGAGCGAGGGGGAAGAGAAGGAGCCCAGCTGCTCTGCATTCGGGGCTCCAAGGATGGGGAGAGGCCTAGCAGGTAAATGCCAGAGCCCCACAGCATCCTGGCACCAACGAAGTGGCCCTGTGTGGCTGAGTGCAGGAGCCCGGTGGGCTGGTCCCTGTGGGACGCCCCTTACCTGGGTCAGAGGAGCGCAGGACAATATCTGGTTTCCACAGCAGCCAGGCAGGGAGGCCGCCCTAGAGAAACAGCCCAGAGGAGAAAGAGACTCGTCAGTCCCCAGTGGAAGGAGCAGGAAGGTCTCATTGGCCTGTGTTACAGACCCACCATGAAGGGGTCAGAATTCAGGGGCAGCAGCGGAGCTAGGGGGGGCTGAGCTAGCCAGGGGCTGCGGGTTGGGAGTGAGGGGCACCAGCAGAGCTGTGTGTGAGAGGAGCTCAGGGCTGGGCTAGCAGGGGCTGCAGGTCGGGAGTGAGGGGCACCGGCGGAGCTGTGGGGGGCAGGGCTGGGCTAGCAGGGGCTGCAGGTTAGGAGTGAGGGGCACTGGCGGAGCTGTGGGGGGCAGGGCTGGGCTAGCAGGGGCTGCGGGTCGGGATTGAGGGGCACCGGCAGAGGTGGGGGGCCTGGGCCAGACAGACAGGGGCTGGGGTCAGACTCAGGGCAGAGCAGCCCCTGCCCAGCCCTCACCATCTCCCACTCGGCGCAGATGTAGGGCCCGGGCCGCAGGATCACCAGGAGGCCCAGCTCTGCCGTCAGGTCCAGGAAGTGTCCCAGGTCTCGGTCTCCGGAGAAGTCATAGACCCCGGGCAGCGGCTCGTGGTAATTCCAGGGCACGTAGCTGGGGAAGAGAGTCAGGATCAGTGAGGGGAGCAGCTGCTGGGGTCTGCACACCCTGGGAGGGGAGGGGGGGGCTGTAGCTGCCGGGGTCCGCACGCCCTGGGGGGGGGGCAGGACGTGGCCGAAGGCCGAGCACCACAGCACGGCAGGGAGATCCCTAAGGACACGTGCGGGTCCCGGCGTGCGCAGGACCGAGGGCCCTGACCCAGTGATCGGTGCATTAACTCCCCGGATCCCAGAGGCCGACTGGCCGTGAGCTGCTGTCACCAGGCTGCTCCGCCGGACGCTGCAGGTCAGGGCGGGGCTCAGGGGCCGGAGCTCTGGTTTTGGGGCAGGACCCGGGGACCCCAGGGCGAGACGCCCTGCGGGCGCGTGGCCCTGGCTGGCCCGGCCCGTGGCAGCCCGCGGGGCACCTACACCTGCACGGCGTTGAGGCCGCTCATGTAGATCTTCCGGAGCCGGTCGCGCCAGGCGGGGCGTGGGACACGGGCGTAGTGGACGCTGCCCGAGACGTAGCGGAAGCGGGCGCCGTCCTTGCGGAAGCAGTCGTGGGCGTAATCCACCTGGAAGGAGCGGGCGCCGGCCTGGCCCCACGGGAGCTGTGGGCACACGAGGGGCACGGCTGGCGTTACCGCGGGGGGGCGCCCGGGATGGGGGCGTCGAAGGGACGGTGCCGACGCCTCCTGCTGCCCCATGGCTGGGGGCTGGGGGGGGGAAGCCTGGCAGGTTTCTATGGTTGTTGGACGCAGCCACGTGCCGGAGCAGGGCGATGGCGCTGGGATTTACCCGGCGCTGGGCACGGGTCGCGCCCCCCAGGCTCGGGCGGGCTGGGGGGGGGCAGAGCGCTCCGAGTCCTGGAGCCCCAGAGGACCCCGGCGGGGGCGGGGCAGGGCTGGGCCCCCACAGGGGTGAGATGTGGGGGGCGGGGCCCCCACAGGGGTGAGACGGGGGAGCGGGGCGGGGCCCCCACAGGGGTGAGATGTGGGGGCGGGGCTGGGCCCCCACAGGGGTGAGATGTGGGGGGCGGGGCCCCCACAGGGGTGAGACGGGGGAGCGGGGCGGGGCCCCCACAGGGGTGAGATGTGGGGGCGGGGCTGGGCCCCCACAGGGGTGAGATGTGGGGGACGGGGACAGACCCCGGATTTGTAGCTGCTCTGTCAAAGCAGATCCAGCGCCAGCCCCGCACCCCCGGGCTCCCGGCCCGGCCCGGCTCGGCTCGGCCCGGCCCGGCTCACCTCCAGCTGCAGGAGCGCCGCGGCCAGCAGCAGGACGCGGCCCCCGGGCCCCATGGTCACAGCTCCCAGCCGCTGGAGAGAAGCGAAGCAGGAGCCGTCACATGACCGCCCCTGGCAGCTCCCAGCCCCAGCGCTTCCCTCCAGGTCCTAGACTCAGGCCCGTTCCCAGAGACACCAGCCCCACGGGGGGGGGGGCAAAGGGAGACCCCCCCGGAGCTCCTCCCCCCCCAGAACCCCCCCCCCCCCAGAGATCCCCCCCCCCATAACTCCCCCCCCCAGAGCTCCCCCCCTGCGCTCTGGGCAGTGCCCGAGCCCCAGCATCGCAGCCACCCAGAGCCAGACCCCCGTGACCCCCTCTGGGTGCCAGCCGGGCCCAGCCTGGCCGGACTCCGGGCCCCTGGGCACGAGGCGGACCCCAAGTTTCACCTCACTTGAGAGCGACGTGCTGAGAAAATCAGCCATAAGGACACCGGCGTGTCCCAGCCCCACTCAGTGACACGGGGCCTCCGGCTCCTGGCCGCACCACGGGGCAACTCGAGGGCACGTGTCCGACCTAGACAAGGCCGGCTCGCTGCGGAGCCTGTTGGGAACTCGGCAAATCTCTAGCGGGGTTCATGTCCCCCCGTGTCCCCCCGGTTGAGAACCACTGGACCGCGCCCCCCAGGGACTCCAACTGAGGGAATGCCCCGGCACCAGGGTCTGTGCTGGGGGCCGATGGGGGGCCCAGGGGAGCAGTGATCTCTAGGGGGTCTGTGCTGGGGGCAGACGGGGGCCCAGAGGAGCAGTGATCTCTAGGGGGTCTGTGCTGGAGGCAGATGGGGAGGGGGGGTCCCTCTGCTGGGGATCCCCCGGGACAGTCCCAGGAAGCAGGGCTGGTAACGAGGTGCCAGCCACAGGCAGTGCCCACTAGGCACACTTGTCCCTCTGGGCAGGGCCAGGTGAAGGGGTTTGTGCCCTCGCTGGAGTCCTGTGTCCCAGCAGTTGGGGTGGGGCAGCCCCTTGGTCAGCTGAGCTGCCCCGTTACTCACCAGGTCCAGGCTGGCTCCCTGGAGAGCGGGAGGCCCATGACTCCATTGGACGCTGCCCGCTGCCTTGGCCCCGGTGCCCCCCAGAGCAGGGCATCACCACGTTCCATGACAGCTCACAATGGGGGCGCAGCCGGGGCAGATTCCCATCCCCCCAGGACATTGCTCTTTGCCCGTCTCTGCCCCCCCTTTCCTCACTCCCCTCCCTCGCGCTCCCTTTGGTACGTAGCGAGCTGCTCCGCAGCACGGCCAGGGGGCGGCTGGCCCCCTGGCACAATGTGCTCCTGGTGGGTGTGTGGGCGCTACCACGGCACCGATCACCAGTGGGGCCTGTGGCCGGGACTGCCCGTTCTGCCAGCCTCGCCCTTCTAAGCTCCTGCGTTGTTTGCCTGGAACGTGGTGCTGTCTGGGACGCCGTTACCCGCGGCACCAAAACCGGCCCCGAGGGCTCGCTCTCACCAGCAAGTAACCCGCCATTCTGCTTCCAGGGTCCTCGGGGCGGGTTGGCAAAAGGCTGGGGCTCCAGACCAAATTTACACTCCCTTCAGGAGACATGCACAGCCAGAGTGGGGCACGGTGCCACTGGGAGGGGTCTGCCCCTGCTCACTGACCTGGAAGGGACAGGAAGAGGGTGAGGGGGCAGGGTCCTTCTGGAGCAGGGACCAGAGATGCTGAATGTTCACGCACTATGCATTCTCCTTGCATCCCGGTAGCCCCCCCTTCACACCCAGCCCTGCAGGCAGCTCTCCTGCCATCATGAAGCCACAGCAGAGAGTGGGTCTCCACGTAGGGTCACCCCCAGGAGAGCATCGTTGGCTGGCGCACGGCCCTGCTGCCATCCACCCCCACCCTTAGCAAACAACTCTCCATCCAGAGAGGGAAGTGCCGGTGCAGAGCCGGAACTGGCAGCTGCAGGATGCAGCTGAAAGCAGCCAACTGGTGATATTCAGGCCACTGGATGCAGCCCCATGGAGGGCGAGAGCGGAGCCGGGGCCGTGACCATCCCCAGCGAGGAGAAGAGAATCCCAGCTCAGCTGGAGCAGGCACGTCCACACACGAGCAGCCCCTCGGGGCTCTCAGGCACTCCCCAGCACGGGCGGGTGTAATTCCATTCTCACTAACTCACATGAGCGCCCGGCCCTTTGGGTGCTGCCGTATTCACACAGAGCGTTCTACGCTGGGGCCTTCGGTGCCATCCGCTCTCACTAGCTGGCCCTCACTCATGCAACGAGTTCCCCGAGCACTTCTGGGCAAGAGGTGACACTTGCAGGCTGCCAACGCTCAGGATTTTAGCAGGAGTCTTGCGACAGTCTCTGTTTTTCTTAAAGCCCCAGGTCTCAGTGTCAGGTGATGACGGGAGAATCTGAGCTTCTGTTTGAAAAATACATACGTTTCTAGCCCTCCTGAATGGGGAGAGAAGCTTGAAAACGCATCCCCCTGCCCCCCGCGGCTCAGAAACCAGGAGATAAACAGAAAGAACCTGAGGTTCTTTGTTGTTAACACCAATCTTGTGATCTTTAGGCCACGCCCCAGATTTTGGGGGCCTGACTGGGGATTTTTTCAGTGCTAGGGGCTGGTGACCCTGCACTTGCCTCAGATCACATTGTCTTCGAGATTATTTTACAGCAGGTAAATGATTCCCCGGCAGCATGGGGGAGTTTTCCTTCCCAGGGGAGGGAATTGAGTCCAAAGAAAAGGGCTTCAAAACAGCCTGACTAGAAAAGAGATCTGAATGCAAAAGGGCTAACCCCCACCTCCCGGAAAGGCTCTCTGATGTTTGGAGCCAAAGGTACACACGGAGGGTGTCTGCATCCTCTCTGCCTCCTTTTCGTTACCTGTAAGAACACCTGGGACTGGGGAAGTGAGGGGTTTGGATCCCATTGGGAGCTGGGTGTCTGGGTGCTGGAGACATGTACTGAGCAGTTTTGGGTTAAAGTCTGCAGCTTTGGGGGTGTGGCCCAGGCCCTGGGTCTGTGTTGCAGCAGGCTGGCATGTCTGGCTCAACAAGGCAGGGTTCTGGAGTCCCAAGCTGGCAGGGAAAACGGGCTCAGAGGTAATTTCAGCACATCGGGTGACAGTCCCAAGGTGATCTCTGTGACTGAACCCATCACAGCGGTTATCCAGTTGGGTATGGTGGGATAGCCTATGTTTGGGCACCTTTTCTAGCCCCTTCCCCATATGGGGTGAGCAGAGGGGTTCCTAAAAAGGCCTGCTCAGTCGTGACCGCTGATGCCGAAAATGCCCCCTATCCCAGTCCAGGGGCACATGACGACCATCTTGCAGTCACCTCCTGCGTGTGGGTCCATGACTAGGGACTCCTGGTGATCGTTTCACCTATCCCCGTCACCACTCGCCCATCGCCGCAGGACTTTTATGGGTAGGGGTGGGGAAAAATGGTCTTCCTGTGAAAGAAGCCTGGGTGTGAGTAGTTTAATGTGGGGGAGCTGAGGCGCACCAGCAGCCACACAAATCTTGGCGGAAGAGGCACCTGTGTCCAGTGGCAAGGAGGTCCGAGATGACTGGGGGTTTCTCCTCCGTTGTAGACTTTGTTCACCTTCGCAGCCGTTGAGAGGTGATCCTGCTTCATCCACCTGTTCTGCTGCTGAGGTCTTATCCTGGGTCGTGTTGTGCTGGGCTGCACTTTGTCTGGTACCTCGCCTTCGACCTTACCGCCGTCGGTGACCCTACCAGGAGCACAGGACTCCAGATGGCATCGCTCTTAGGGTCTTAAGTATTGTGACGAAGTGGGACTGTTCTTAATGTTTCCTCTGAATATTGTGTGGGTGCCTCAGTTTCCCCTATTCAGTTCTTAAGTATCTAGGTGGTGGGATAAGGGTGTGTGGTTGTTGCAGAGCGAAGGGCCAGTGTACATAAATGCCTGACACTTTGTCTCCTGGCAACTGATGGCCTGGGCCCCTCCTCTGCAGAGGTGCCAACTGAAGGTGTTGGAGACAAAGAGGTCAGGTGACCTCCTGGCCGGGGGGGGGGGGGGAAAGGGACAAAGCCCAGAGG
>QXTE01000406.1:339159-479972 GCA_003942145.1 Platysternon megacephalum
CCCCCCTGGGCACCAGGGAGCAAGCACCCTCCTGTGGTTCTGGAGGCTGGGGCTTGACCAGCAGAGGGCGGCACTGGGAGTGTTAGTTACTAGGGCGCAGGGCCATGTTGGGCTGGGGCCAGAGCATAAATCAATGATTAACCACAAACCCCCTTCCTGAGCCAGGCCCTGCTGTCCCCCTCCCCCATGGGCTGTGGGGGAAGCCAGCGCCCAATGGCTGGCACCACGTGGGGCCTTGGGAGCAGGGGCAGAGCCTGGCCCAGGGAGGGGAACAGGGCACAAGTGGGTGTGGCCCAGCCAGATGCCAGCTCACCTTCCCCCACCACAGGAGATGGAGCCACCTGCTCGTCCTACAGCTGCTGAGCCAATAGCCAGGGGCCTTGGCACTGCCAGGGGCCCGCCCAAGGCAGGCCTGGGGGAGGGGCAGACAGCAGAGTAACAAACCCCTGGAGCTGAACGTGCCCTTCCCCCGTGTAGCTCCTGCTAGTCCAGCCCTGGGCGGGGGAGTGCAGGCAAGGCCAGAGCCCCGGGGCCTGCCCCCTGAAAGCCAAGGCACAGACCGGAGGTTTCAAACAGGAGAGCTCCCCTCCCTTAGTCCTGTCACCACCACGACTCTCCCCCCCCCCCCCCCCCCCCCCCACCCCCCCCCCCCCCCCCCAATCATTAAACAGAACTGGCCATGCCGCGCTGGCTGCTTCGTGCAAGGGTGGGGTGCAGCCCTGGACGGCTCTTGCCCTCAGTGGGCCATGTGGGGAGCAGCCCCCAGTACCTGGAGTTGTGTCCCCCTCCTCCAGCGAGAGCAGGATGGATCCCCGAGCCACACTGGGCCCCTGGTCAGGCTTAGCAGCCCCCCCGGTCAGGGGCCCGCTATCTGGTTTGGGGCCGTCAGCAGGGCAGGTTGCCCCATGCTATTGCGCTGCCCGGGATGTCTTACGACCCCATTCCCAGCCTGGCCCCCAGGGCTGTAACGAGCCGCTCAGCAGACCTGGGACACTCACTACAGCCCTGCACCTGGCAAGAAACAGCCACAGCCTTGGGTTCGGGTTCAAGACCAAGGAGACTGTTTATTGTTTAAAGGATTTTGCAATTAACACAACAACAACATGAAAGTCCTTCAGCCAGCGCCTCAGTACTCCTCCCCCTCCTCTTCATCTTCATAGGAGTCCAGGCCCACCTCCTCGTAATCCTTCTCCAGGGCAGCCATGTCCTCCCGGGCCTCTGAGAACTCCCCCTCCTCCATGCCCTCTCCCACGTACCAGTGCACGAAGGCCCGCTTGGCATACATCAGGTCAAACTTGTGGTCCAGCCGAGCCCAGGCCTCGGCAATGGCCGTGGTGTTGCTCAGCATACACACGGCCCGCTGCACCTTGGCCAGGTCGCCGCCAGGAACCGCAGTGGGAGGCTGGTAGTTGATACCAACCTTGAAACCAGTTGGGCACCAGTCCACGAACTGGATGCTGCGCTTGGTTTTGATGGCGGCAATAGCAGCATTGACGTCTTTGGGCACCACGTCACCGCGGTACAAGAGGCAGCAGGCCATGTATTTCCCGTGGCGAGGGTCACACTTCACCATCTGGTTGGCTGGCTCAAAACAAGAGTTTGTGATCTCAGCCACAGAGAGCTGCTCATGATAGGCCTTCTCTGCAGAGATGACGGGGGCGTAGGTGGCCAGCGGGAAGTGGATACGGGGGTAGGGCACCAGGTTGGTCTGGAACTCCGTCAGATCCACGTTGAGGGCACCATCGAATCGGAGGGAGGCGGTGATGGAGGACACGATCTGGCTAATAAGGCGGTTGAGGTTGGTGTAGGTGGGGCGCTCGATGTCCAGGTTCCTGCGGCAGATGTCGTAGATGGCCTCGTTGTCTACCATGAAGGCACAGTCCGAGTGCTCCAGGGTGGTGTGGGTGGTCAGAATGGAGTTGTAGGGCTCCACCACTGCGGTGGAGACCTGAGGAGCCGGGTAGATGGCGAACTCCAGCTTGGACTTCTTGCCATAGTCAACGGAGAGACGCTCCATCAGCAGGGAGGTGAATCCGGAGCCGGTGCCACCCCCGAAGCTGTGGAAGACCAGGAAGCCCTGGAGCCCCGTGCACTGGTCGGCCTGCAGGGAAAACAAAGATCAGAGCTCATTAGACTAAGTACCAGCCAATCCAGGCTGCAGGACAGACATGGCCAAGAAGGGTTGAGGTAGAGAACCGGCTGAGGGAGACTTCCACCAGTTCCCTGGCCAGCCCACCCAATCCACAGGAAGAAGCAGCCCCCATGTCGGACAGACACCCAGCCCACCCCCCGCGAGGAGGGAGCCCTCCAGCTCCCAGACCCCTTGCCAAGTACAGCCAGCTCTCAAGGCCTCCCCAGGTAATAGCACATTTAGCCATGTTTTGTCGGGACTTCCAGCGAGACGCTGGAGCCCTCTTACCAGCTCCTTGGCTGATCAGAGTGCAGGCGCCCTCCCCCAATATCCCATCGGGCAGGCTGCATACCAGCTTCCGGATCCTGTCCAGCACTTGGTCGATGATCTCCTTGCCGATGGTGTAGTGCCCACGGGCATAGTTATTGGCAGCATCTTCCTTGCCGGTGATGAGCTGCTCTGGGTGGAAGAGCTGGCGGTAGATGCCGGTCCGAATCTCATCTGGAAGAGACAAAAGGAGGAGTGTGGGACAGGACTCTAGGCCAGTGGTGCGCAAACTTTTCCAGTCGTGGTGTCGTGTCCCCCCCCCTTAACAGAATCTGTCTGTGCCCCACCCCCCTTACTGCCAGCCCAGGCTCCTGCCCCAGCCTGGCCTCACTGGGGTTGCTGCTCCCGCCCTCGGAACGTTCCTGTGTGCACCCCCCTGACGTTAGCAGAGGCTGGGGCACTGAGCTGGCCTGCTAGGGGCAGTGGGTGGATGGCGGCTGGCCGGCCTCCACCCAACAGGAGGGCCTGGGGCAGCCTGCCAGATGGACTTCCCTGGGGAAGCTGCCAGGGCACAGCATGTCACCACCACCAGGAAGTGGTGCCCGCTGCCCTGAGTTCAGTCTAGCTCTGAGCAGACCTGCTGGTTGGGTAGGTCTCTCTGGGCACCAAGCCTGGGTCATGGATAACGAGCATCAGCGTACACAGCGCTTCTCATCCTCAGAGCCCTCCCCTGCAGCGGGGAAGGCCAGTCCCAGTCCAGGCGGAAGGGCCTGGCACAGAGCTGCTGTGCATGGCAGTCCAGGAGGCAGACACGGCTCTAGCCAGGCGCCTAAATCCTTCACGAGCGAGCAGGGCGCCGCGGGCGTCTGCACTCACCGATCACGGTGGGTTCCAGGTCCACGAAGATCGCCCTGGGGACGTGCTTCCCGGCGCCCGTCTCACAGAAGAAGGTGGTAAAGGAGTCGTCCCCTCCCCCGATGGTCTTCTCGCTGGGCATCTGCCCGTCGGGCTGGATGCCGTGCTCCAGGCAGTACAGCTCCCAGCAGGTGTTGCCCATCTGGACGCCGGCCTGGCCGACATGGACTGAGATACATTCACGCTGCAGAGAGAGAAGAGCCATTGAGGTGCCTCTCCAGGACAGGGGACCCAGAGCCCCATGCCAGCATTGGTGGGCCCCACGGCTGCCCCACACTCCTGGGGGAATCGCAGCAGCCAGTCTCCGTTCAGGGAGGGCTGCCAGACAGCCTGGGACATTAGTGCCTGCAGGTCAGCACAGCTGAAGAGACAAGACCTTGGTTTGGAGACCAGTCCCTCTACCAGCTCCCCCTGGGCAGCACCTAAGCCCTGGCCCGGAGCAGAGGGAGCCCGGGATGCCATTTCACGGGGGGAGAACAGGCTGCTTGCTCCCTGCAGCCACCAACCCTGGTGCCCAGCGCTGCGGAGGAAAACGCTGCAGGCTGTGACTGGCTGCCACGCTGCATCCCTCCCCCCACAGCTCCGCAGACTGCAGGTGTGGGGGAGGAGCGCAGCAGAGCCTCCCCACGCACACACGCAGAGCAGGCCCTGCCCTAGATCTCGCCGCAGTCACACACGTGAGGATTGTGTCCGACACACCCTGCTGCTAGAACCCCGGGGAGAAGCCGCCGCAGAGCATTGTGGGAGCTCCCTGCCACAGGGTCCGTGCTGGGCACTTCCCCCTTCAGAGCCAAGGACAGGCATCGAGCAGGAGAGAAATAACTCACCCCAGGCCACACAGCGCCTCAGTGGCAGAGCTGGGATCGCACTCCTAGGTGGTGCCCATCCCCCCGGAACCCAGCCCCCTCGCTGTCCGAGGAACTGCAGCAGCCCCCGCCAGCTTACTGCGGCCCGGAGCCCCCCGGGGCAGGTCGGAGGCTGGGCTGTCCCTGGGCCTGCAGAGCCTGGCCACTCGCTGCAGCGCGAGGGGAGGAGCCAGGACTGCAGTGGGGCTCCAGCGTCAGGCAGGTGCTGAGCTGACAAGCACATACCTAATGCATGAGCTAGTGTCCCACCCACCCTCGCTGCTCCCAGCCAGCCTGGGCACGCGCCGTTCCCAATCCCACGGGAACCCGGTGCAGGCAGGGCTGCGGGGCAGCAGCAGAACTGCAGGGAGGCCGCCCAGTACCCACCAGTGCTGTAATGGGCAAGGCGGCCCTTCCGCCTAGCAGCACAGAGCTGTGCCTCCCCTCCGAGGGCCCAGGCAGGGCTGTGGGGAGGGGACAAGAGAGGCAGCACAGGGGCTGTTCGCACGGAGCCGGCTGCATCGGGTGGGCGCTGGGGGCAGGGGGACAGCCCTGCTGCATGGCCAACGACATGGACACTGCCTTGCTCCCCCCCAAACTGTGGGGGATGCAGAACCCCCCCTTTCCTAAACACTCCCCCCCTGCCCCAGGGCTCCTGCCCCAGGGCTCCTGCCCCATAGCAGCTCTGACCCCAAGGCCAGATAGATGCCTCTGGTCACTCGGGCCCTCCCCCACCAGCTGTACCAGCCATGGGGCTCCCAGGGAGGGGGGCACAAGCAGGTCTGGGCTGGGAGCCTGGCTTCCTGCAGCAGCCAGAGGTCGAAGGCAGTGAGGCCCCTCTGCAGCATCCGCCCCACACTGGAGATGTTTATGGGGAAGCCACAAGGAGGAAGCACCCAGCTCTGTGCAGCCCCCGCCCCCCCGCTGCATTTCCCCTCCTCTGATCGCAGCCCGCGGAGGGCTCTGCTGCACCCGTCACCCACCGGCTCCCCACCGGGGCGCTCGCCGGATCTACACCGACCCCAGCCTCCAGTCACGCCTCAGAGCCCGGCCGCGGGAGCCGTGCGACTCTGCAGCCCGTTCCGGCTGGTCCCAGGATCGGTCTCTGCCACGGAGCGACTCCCTGCAGGGCGGGGGTGACAGTTCTCCCAGAGGTGCGGGATTCACACTGGAAGTAGGGGGCTGTGGGTCAGGATTGAGGGGCATCAGCAGAGCTGGTGACATTCTCCAGGCCGTGCCAGCGGGTGACACCAGCTCCAGCTCCCAGCCTGTGGATACCGCCCCCGCCCCGCCCCGGGGGGAAGTCACAGCTCCACTACGCAGCAGCAATTTGAAATCACACAGACCAACCAGGAAGGATTGTGAAACCACCAGCCCCACCCTCGGGCCTCCCTCGCCACCAGCCAGACACTCACTCCCGCCATCCGCACTGGCAGGAAACCCCCTCGCCCAGGGTCTCATCACCCCGCTGCCAGGGCTGCACCAGTACCCCCGTGCCACTGCAGCGCCAGGGCCCCCTGGCAGTGAGACCACCCAGCTTTGGGTGCATGGAGCTGGGTCAGCCCGTGGGCCTGGACTCCTCCATGTTGGGGGCAGGGGTGTCTGGCTGCACTCACGCCCCAAAGGGCTCCCGGGCAGGGCCCAGCCCAGGGGGGCAGAGGCGGGGGCCCAGCCCAGGGGGGCAGAGGCGGGGGCCCAGCCCAGGGGGGCCCAGCCCGAGTTCAGAGACCAACAGGAAACGCTGGTGGGAAATGGGGCAGGTGCTGGAGTCTCCTCGGAAGGTGCCAGGCCCAGGGCGCGGCCTGGCCATGAGGCGGGAAAACCGGCTCAGCCACTGGACGGGCAGCAGCCGAGGGTGGCGCCTGGAGGGGCCCTTCCCCAAGGCAGGGGGCAGCCCCCCCCAAAGCCTGGGTCCACAAGCTCCTTCACCCCCCGAAACACCGAGCAGAGCCCCCCATGCGCGCCCCCCACGAGACAGGGCTGCCACTGCCTCGTCTGGCCAGGAGCCCGGCCGAGCTATTTCCAGGAGCGCCCCCGGCCTATTAATAACCCCCCCGCTGCCCCCCAGCACCCGCGTGTCCTTCCCGCGTCGGGCCGGGCGCCAATGCCCCCCCCCGTGCAGCTGCCCCTGCTCGTCTGGAGCAAGCGCAGCCCTGCGGGGGGGGGGGGCGGGGCCCAGGGGCCTGGCCGGGGGGGGGGGGTCCCCGCACACGGGGCGGCCTCACTGCGCTGGCGCCAGCCTCTGGCCCGGGCGCCCTCCCCCGGCCCAGCCCAGCCCCGCGGGGAGGAGGGCGCGGGAGGGGCCAGGGCTCTGCCCCCCCAGCCCAGAGCCGGGGGCCCTTCCGCAGGCCCCCCCGCCCCCTTCCCGCGTCCGGTCAGCCCCCCCCGGCCCCGCGCGCCATGGAGCTCAGTGCCCGCTGCGGAGCGCACCGGCCGGGGGCGCACGGGCCAGAGCCGGGCACTGCGCGCGGGACGCGAAGGCCCGCAGAGGATCCGGGGCCCCCGGGTCAGTGCAGAGCCCGGCCCCGAGCGGGGACCCCCCCGCCTGCCCCGAGCGCTCCGGGGGCCCGGGCCCCGCTCTCACCATGACGCAGCAGTGGCCGGGATCTCACGTGAGTCTGCGCGACGAGGTCTCGGTGAGAAGCTTCGCCTGCTGCAGTCCTGGCGCACCGGCCTTATATACCGGGGGGGGGACACGCCCAGGGCCGGATGACGAGTCTGACCACGCCCCCACGTCCAGATTTGCACAGGGGCGTGGTTTGTTTTTAGGGTGGGGGGGGGTCGTAACACACTGTACCATGAAAGGGCCACCCTAAGATTAACCCCCCCCCCGGCAAGCCCATGGTGTTACCCTCCTTCCCCCCCCCCGCCCAGGGGGAATGTGCTTCAATGTAGCAACACCAGGGCTCTGAAAATGCCTGGCGGGGATCTCCGGGGATCCCCTTCCACGCTGGGCTCCAGCCAGGCGCTGCCCAGCCCCAGCCCCAGCGAGGAGCCCACTGCAGTCACCTGCATCCGTGGGGCGCAGTGCAGCCGGGAGAGACTACAGGCCCCAGCATGCATGGCTGCAGCGTGCTCCCTGCAGAGAGCCGCGTGGCCTGCCAGCCCCCGGGCCCTGGCGCCTTCGGGCAGCCTCTGTTTCTGCTGTCATATGTCTTCAAAATATCTGGAATGTGGAGCCTGGTCTCCCAGTCCCAGGAGGTCTCTCGGGGAAGGGAGCCGATCCTCTCACCCCTCCCTGACAGGGGTGAATTAACGCATGGGCCCACAGGCCTGTGCCCAGGGGCCCCAGACAGAACGTTCTTCGTGCCCAGGGCGCCAATAAATCCTAATCGGCCCCTGCTCACTGCAGGTGTGCAGTACTCCGCCTTCAACAGAGCGAGCTTTGCTGGGGCTTTGAGTTCAATGCAGGTTAACAAAGCCAAAGAGAACGCAGAGCACTGCCAAGCGTTTCACTTACCCCTCGCCCACCTAACCGGGATCACTGCTTCGGCATCCGCGGTGCCGCAAACCTACCCGTTCTGCAGTCGCCCATACAGCCTCCCAGGAAAACCAGCTGAGACAAGACCCGAATTGCTAAAGGAAACACAAGCAGAGAAAACACTTTAGAAGCAAAGAAGAATTTTCCAGGCCTCTGAAGATCAGAGAGAAGGCGGCAATAAAAAGGGGCCCCATTCCATGTCCGTTCCTTTGGCAGGTCCCCTTGCAGACAGGGCAGCGGGCTGCCCCCCGAAATCACTCCCTGAGCTGCGTTTGGTGCCTGGGCTGCACTTCTCACCCACTCTGCTAATTCCTTCCTCTTCTTAATACAAACGTATCATTTTCTAAAGCGCTCGGAAACATCCTGCAGACCTGCGTTCCCCTGCAATACGGGCTGCTCTCGGACTCAGTGAGCAGGGCTTGGGCAGCTGCTAGGAAGGTTTATTAGACTCCATTAGCAGTGACCTGTATAACTCACCTGTCCCGAGCACCAGCCAATCAAAGCCACCCAGCACCCCAGCATGTTACAAATCAACCCCAGCTTTCTCAGCACCCTGACTTATGACTTTCCAGTGACAGGCTCGGTCATCTCTCTGCAGACACTTACACCCGCGTTGTAACTTCAAAGCCAGACCTGCAGAGGCACTGGAAGAGTTTGCTTTTTGATTAAGTCACGGGGACCCCATGAAAAGCGTCTCCACTGCTTCTCATTTGGAAAAATGAAAGTGTGAAAAGTGAGTGATTTAAAGCTCTCAGGTTGCCATGAATGCTCAGAGCAGGTCTAATGGACGCCGTGCTTGAAAAGCAGCCGTGGGCTGTCTGCAGGGGGGTCCCGGTGCTGCGAATGCTGCTGGAGCTGAACAGGGTCTAGCAGCAATGAGATGTTTTCCCAGAAATGTTTAAATTCATCCTGACACAAAGAAGGATGAATTTAAACCCAGGGAAGGTTGCTGGACTGCAGATGTCACCAACGGATGCAAACATAACAATCGAGGTGATAAGCAGTTAAGTCAGTCAACACAACCTTCCCAGAGAGTCGTTATCAGTGGTTCACAGTCAGGCTGGAAGGGCCTAACGAGCGGGGATCAGTTCTGGGTCCAGTTCTGTTCAATATCTTCATCAATGATTTAGCTAATGGCACAGAGAGGACACTTATAAAGTTTGCGGAGGATCCCAAGCTGGGAGGGGTTGCAAGAGCTTTGGAGGACAGGATTGAAATTCAAAATGCTCTGGACAAAGTGGAGCAATGGGCTGAAGTAAATAGGATGAAATTCAATCAGGACAAATGCAAAGTCCTCCACTTAGGAAGGAACAATTAGCTGCACACACACACAATGGGCAATGACTGCCTAGGTAGGAGTACTGCGGAAAGGGATCTGAGGGTCATAGTGGACCACAAGCTAGATATGAGTCAACAGTGTAACACTGTTGCAAAAAAAGCGAACATCATTCTGGGATGTATTAGCAGGAGTGTTGTAAGCAAGACACAAGAAGTAATTCTTCTGCTCTGCTCCGCGCTGATTAGGCCTCAACTGGAGTATTGTGTCCAGTTCTGGGTGCCACATTTCAGGAAAGACGTGGAGAAAGTCCAAAGAAGAGCAACAAAAATGAGGGAAGATTGAAAAAATTGGTTTTCTTTAGTCTGGAGAAGAGAAGACTGAGAGGGGACATGATAACAGTTTTAAAATACATAAAAGTTTATTAGAAGGAGGAGGGAGAAAAATTGTTCTTCTTAACCTCTGAGGACAGGACAAGAAGCAATGGGCTGAAATTGCAGCAAGGGCAGTTTAGGTTGGACATTAAGAAAAACTTCCTAACTGTCAGGGTGGTTAAGCACTGGAATAAATTGCCCAGGGAGGTTGTGGAATCTCCATCTTTGGAGATTGTTAAGAGCAGGTTGGACACACACCTGTCAGGGATGGGTTAGAGGGGAATGTGAGCTGGGACGTGGGGAGAATCAGGAGCGGGGGGTGTGGGTGGAGATGAGGGGTTTGGTTGGGGAGGGACCAGGCTGCGTATGAGACAGGGGACACAGCCTGGGAGGCACCAATGCCTCGGCTCCCAGACACTGTGCATTTTGGGCTGTATAAGTAGGGGCATTGCCAGCAGATCGAGGGACGTGATCGTTCCCCTCTATTCGACATTGGTGAGGCCTCATCTGGAGTACTGTGTCCAGTTTTGGGCCCCACACTACAAGAAGGATGTGGAAAAATTGGAAAGAGTCCAGCGGAGAGCAACAAAAATGATTAGGGGGCTGGAGCACATGTCTTATGACGAGAGGCTGAGGGAACTGGGATTGTTTAGTCTGCAGAGGAGAAGAATGAGGGGGGATTTGATAGCTGCTTTCAACTACCTGAAAGGGGGTTCCAAAGAGGATGGATCTAGACTGTTCTCAGTGGTACCAGATGACAGAACAAGGAGTAATGGTCTCAAGTTGCAGTGGGGGAGGTTTAGGTTGGATATTAGGAAAAACTTTTTCACTAGGAGGGTGGTGAAGCACTGGAATGGGTTACCTAGGGAGGTGGTGGAATCTCCTTCCTTAGAGGTTTTTAAGGTCAGGCTTGACAAAGCCCTGGCTGGGATGATTTAGTTGGGGATTGGTCCTGCTTTGAGCAGGGGGTTGGACTAGATACCTCCTGAGGTCCCTTCCAACCCTGAGATTCTATGATTCTATGAACCTCCTGAGGTGTCTGTGCCACTGTCCGACTGCTCTTACGGTGAGGGAGTTTCTCCTGAGATTTCATCGAGCTCCGCTCTGCTGGAGTTTGAACCCATGGCCTCCTGTCCTGCCCCCTGTGGCAAGAGAGAACAACTTTCCTCCATCTTATTGATGGCAGCCGTTCAAGTATCTGAAAACCCCGATCACGTCCCCCCCAATCTCCTCTTTTCCAAACTGAACATACCCAGTTCCTTCAGCCTTTGCTCGTATGACTTTCATTCCATCCCTTTGATCATCTTTGTCGCTCGCCTCTGGATCCTTTCCAGGTTCTCTGCATCCTTTCTATACATCAGTGACCAAAACTGGACCCAGTTCTCCAGCTGAGGCCTAACCAGTGCAGAGTAGTAGGTCTATCACCTCCCGTGACTTGCAGGCTCTGCCTCTGTCAATGCAACCCAAAATTGCATTTGTTTTTTTTGCAACAGCATCGCATTGCTGACCCATGATGAGGTTGTGACCCACCACGACTCCCAGCTCCTTCTCAGCAGCGCTGCTGCCCGGCCAGGTCTCCCCCAGTCTGTATTTGTGCATTTGGCTTTTCTTCCCGAAGTGCAGCACCTCACGTCTGGCTTTGGGGAATGTCATGTTGTTGTCCATAGCCCAGTTCTCCAATTTATCCAGATCCCTCCGAATTCTAGCTCTGTCCTCCAAAGTGTTGGCAACGCCCCCAGCTTTGTGTCATGTGCAAATCTGATCAGTCCGCTCTCTATTCCTACATCCAGGGCATTGATAAAGCTGTTAAACAACGCTGGATCCAGAACAGATCCCTGTGGAACTCAGCGCTCCCTTCAACCTGACATCAGTCCATTCATAGTGACTCTTTGTTTGTGGTTGTTTAACTAATTATGTATCCACTTAATGGTAGTTCCACCCAGCCCGCATTTCTCCAGTGTATTTATCAGAGTGTCATGTGGGACTGTGTCAAAAGCCTTGCTGAATTCCAGGTATATTATGTCCACCGCATTCCCCCAATCCACCAAACCAGTTACCCTGTCAAAGAAGGAAATCAAGCTGGTTTGGCATGATTTGTTCTCTGTATAAGGAAGCTCTGTATCCAGGACAGATCTGGTACAGAAGAACATGCCGATCTGAGACATTGTCAGACCAGGGGGGGGTTTCCTCTAAAAACTCTCTGCAGCTAAAGGGAACAAGGGATGTTGTTACAATGAAAGCCTTATGTAATTCTTGAGAGACAAGCTGGGTGAGGTCATATCTTTCATTGGACCAACTTCTGTTGTGAGAAAGACAGGCTTTGAGGCTTACACAGCACTCTTCTTCAGGTTATGTAACTTCCGATTGTGATGGGTTCCCCCCCGGGGTGCCACTTGGAACTGGGGTCCCACTGAGCCCGCCTGTCCCACCAGCCAGGGTTCCCCTTACTCTGTGCTGCTGTGACCGGCTTTCAAGCCCCCTTCCCGCACACACACAGGTAGAGATACACCCGGCTGCAGCTACCTTCACACAGATGCTGAGATCAGCTCTGCATGGGAGAGCTCAGCTAAGGAATTGCCCAGCACGCAAGGGCACAACCCATCTGGAATGTAAACCCAACATTGTATCGTCTTGCGCTGCACAGGGAACCATACAGTGTAAGTTCATTGAAATTTGCCCCCTCCCTCAATGTGGAGAGAGACATGCCACAGCTTTGTGCCTCAAGTATGAGTTCCACACTGGCTTTAGAGACAAAACAAAACAAGTTTATTAACTACAAAAGATAGATTTTAAGTGGTTATAAGTGATAGAAACAGATCAAAGCAGATTACCTTAGTAAATAAACAAAAAACACAAACTGAGTTTAGCACACTAGATAGGTAGGATATAAATTAGCAAATTATCTCACCCTGAGTGATAAACAGGCTGACAGATTCTTAAGGCACAAGTTGCCTGGGCTTTCATAGAATCCTAGAATATCAGGGTTGGAAGGGACCTCAGGAGGTATCTAGTCCAACCCCCTGCTCAAAGCAGGACCAATCCCCAACTAAATCATCCCAGCCAGGGCTTTGTCAAGCCTGACCTTAAAAACCTCTAAGGAAGGAGATTCCACCACCTCCCTAGGTAACCCATTCCAGTGCTTCACCACCCTCCTAGTGAAAAAGNACTGGAATGGGTTACCTAGGGAGGTGGTGGAATCTCCTTCCTTAGAGGTTTTTAAGGTCAGGCTTGACAAAGCCCTGGCTGGGATGATTTAGTTGGGGATTGGTCCTGCTTTGAGCAGGGGGTTGGACTAGATACCTCCTGAGGTCCCTTCCAACCCTGAGATTCTATGATTCTATGAACCTCCTGAGGTGTCTGTGCCACTGTCCGACTGCTCTTACGGTGAGGGAGTTTCTCCTGAGATTTCATCGAGCTCCGCTCTGCTGGAGTTTGAACCCATGGCCTCCTGTCCTGCCCCCTGTGGCAAGAGAGAACAACTTTCCTCCATCTTATTGATGGCAGCCGTTCAAGTATCTGAAAACCCCGATCACGTCCCCCCCAATCTCCTCTTTTCCAAACTGAACATACCCAGTTCCTTCAGCCTTTGCTCGTATGACTTTCATTCCATCCCTTTGATCATCTTTGTCGCTCGCCTCTGGATCCTTTCCAGGTTCTCTGCATCCTTTCTATACATCAGTGACGAAAACTGGACCCAGTTCTCCAGCTGAGGCCTAACCAGTGCAGAGTAGTAGGTCTATCACCTCCCGTGACTTGCAGGCTCTGCCTCTGTCAATGCAACCCAAAATTGCATTTGTTTTTTTTGCAACAGCATCGCATTGCTGACCCATGATGAGGTTGTGACCCACCACGATTCCCAGCTCCTTCTCAGCAGCGCTGCTGCCCGGCCAGGTCTCCCCCAGTCTGTATTTGTGCATTTGGCTTTTCTTCCCGAAGTGCAGCACCTCACGTCTGGCTTTGGGGAATGTCATGTTGTTGTCCATAGCCCAGTTCTCCAATTTATCCAGATCCCTCCGAATTCTAGCTCTGTCCTCCAAAGTGTTGGCAACGCCCCCAGCTTTGTGTCATGTGCAAATCTGATCAGTCCGCTCTCTATTCCTACATCCAGGGCATTGATAAAGCTGTTAAACAACGCTGGATCCAGAACAGATCCCTGTGGAACTCAGCGCTCCCTTCAACCTGACATCAGTCCATTCATAGTGACTCTTTGTTTGCAGTTAATTATGTATCCACCTAATGGTACACCTCTACCCCGATATAACGCTGTCCTCGGGAGCAAAAAAATCTTACCACGTTATAGGTGAAACCGCGTTATATCCAACGTGCTTTGATCCGCCGGAGTGCGCAGCCCCCCCCCGGAGCGCTGCTTTACCGCGTTCTGTCCGGATTCGCGTTGTATCGGGTCGCGTTGTAGCGGAGTAGCGGTGTAGTTCTGTTGAGCCTGCATTTCTTCAGCGTACTTATCAGAATGTCATGTGGGACTGTGTCAAAAGCCTGGCTGAAGTCCGTCGCATTCCCCCATCCACCAAACCAGTTACCCATATTCCCGACATTCATAGATTTTAAGGTGGGAAGGAACCATTGCTCAGTCTGACCTCCTGTGTAGCACAGGCCAGAGAATTCACCCAGACACTCCTATATTGAGCCCAAGAACTTGTGTTTGACTAAAGCATCTTCCAGGAAGGCACCAGCCTGGCTCTGAAGCCACCAAGAGCTGGAGGTCTGCCCCTGCTCTGACAGTAATGTTCTCTGTTGCACACAGACTGAGCAGATGCAGCTTAACTGCTGGTTTAGATCAGATAACAGCAGTAGTGAAATCTGCAGAGAGTTGCGGAGATGATAAAGCATCCGGAGAAAGCGACATCCAGCTCTGCCTCTGGCCCCAGGAGCGCCGCCAGCTTTTTTGCCACCCTAGGCGGCGGAAGGTCCCGGCCCCCAAAATGCCGCCCCCAAAATACGGCCAACGACCGGGGCGCCGGCGCCCCCCAAATGTTAGCGCCCTAGGCGACCACCTAGGTTGCCTAATGGGTTGCGCCGGCCCTGTCTGGCCCCCAACCCCTGCCAGGCTGGGCAAGGCCGGGGGCAGACAGACAGGGACCCGAGAAACACTGCTCACCCATCGGCCAGTCTGAAAGGATAAGAGGATAGATTCGGGCTAGTCCACAAAGCAGGGGGAGCCAGAAGCCTTCCCCTACTCGGGGCTGGGTGCGACTGACACCCTGGGACAACCAGGCGGACGCCCAGAGCCGTGCAATAGATGGCAACTGGCTAACAAGTAAACGATGCTCATGGTCAGGCTCCTCTGAGCATGCCCGGTGTGACTGAGGTCCCCAGGAGCCAGAGCAGACTCAGCTGAGTGGACGGGCGTGCTGGGCCTGCTCCCCGGCGTGTTCTCTGCTCCCCACAGGTAGGTAGAGGGGGCAGGCCCCAGTGTGCCATGGGGCAAGCTAATGCTATTCGCTCCCCTTCTCTTGCAGGTTTCACAGCATGTGGTGACATCAAGGCAGGCCGTAAATCAGGAGCGCCGCCAGCTTTTTTGGCGCCCTAGGCGGCGGAAGGTCCCGCCCCCGAAATGCCACCCCCGACAGCGGCGGCGGAAGGTCCCGCCCCCAAAATTCCGCTGATGACCGGGGCGCCGGCGCCCCCCAAATAGCAGTGCCCTAGGTGACCGCCTAGGTCGCCTAATGGGTTGCGCCGGCCCTGCCGTAAATGGACAACTGAACATTGAACTGGAGTTCACTGCGCACAAGCGACAGCAGAGCCTGCCTGGGGCTAGAAAAGCAACAAGGGATTTGCTTTCCCCCAGCACTGGGTACAGAGGGAGGGCTGGGGCCGCTCTGCATCCAGCTAGCCAGGAGAGAGCCCTGCACTGCGCGGGGTGGGGGGAGACGGAGACGGAGCCGGCTCCAGCAGGGCAGGGGACAGGGCCTCATTGCTGTTATGCCTGTTGGTGCCCATTGCTCTGGGATATTGTTGATATTGCAACAAACGTGTGGTCACCTGGGCCTTCCCCAGTGTCGCGATGCTGCACAGCAGGCTCTTGTGGGACATCCCAGTGAGGGGGGCAGGGGCAGAACTCCATCCCTGCTTCCCCAGAGGCATAAGCCCCGCCCACCTGAGCTAAAGGAGAATCGCCGTTAGTACAGGGCCTATGACACACAGCAGAGGTAGAGGGGACGCAGACACACTAGCCAGTTCATTACAGCGTGTTTACACCCTGTGCCTCTCTCCCCGGGGAGCCGTGGCCTAGCTCCAGAGAGTGTGTAGAACATCCCAGGCAGGAGCCAAAAGCAGAGGCCCCCAGGAGCTCTGTCCCACTACAAACAGCTGCTGGGGAAGGAGAATCCTGCAGACAGCGGCCCCCCCGCAGGAACCCCGGAACCCCCGTGCGTTTATTCAGTGTGTGTTTTTGCAGACTGGGCGGAAGCCACGTTGTGCAAACAGTTTGTTGACCCGGGTGTGAAGCGAGAGGGAGCTGGTGCCCCCAGCCCAGGCCCATGGGCTGCTCAGCACCGTTGGGAGCCGAAGGAAGTGGCTGGGCAGCCGCTTCCAGAGGAAATGGTTAATTAGCGGAAGGCTGAGTACAGCGAGCAGAGGCGCCGGGTCCCAGGGCTCTCACTTGTCCCCAGCGTGAAACAGCCAAGCGGCTGAGCAGTCCCAGGGTTAACTCCCTCCGGAGCACTCCTGGGGCCACACCCAGCCAGGTGGCGAGGGGGCGGCAAGGAGATGCCCACTGCGGGATAATGAGAGAGACGGGCACAGAGCTTGGCCCTGGCCCGGCCGCTGAGGGGCCAGCCAAGCCTCCAAAGCACATGGTGCCGGCCGGCCAGGCCTTTGTGCTGGGCTCAGCTGCTGCCCTGGCCTGGGTGTCACACAGCCATGCCCAGGGAAGGGCTGCACGGTCCCCATTTGGGCACCCGCTAGGAGCCTGCCCCCTGCCCCCTTCAGTGCCGCGAAGGCCACTCCTCCTCCCCCAGCATCGCTGGCTGAGCTGCTGGCTGTGGCGGGTCCCAGTTCCCTTTGCGGTCAGTTTCTCAGCGTGCCGCCCGGAGCGAATCTGCTATTGCTGTGACCATCTCTCCGCCTCGGGGCTGCAGGTGACACAGGCCTGCTAGGGGAGGGGGCCCGGCTCTGTCCCCTCGAGGTGACTCCATGGAGCTGGCCCTCGGCCTCAGCGTTATTGGCTGCCAGTGATGGGAGCTGTAGTAGGACCAGGGACGGACAGACAAGCCGGGGGTGGCAAAGTTCCCTTCGGGGGTGTGTGTGTGTGTGTGTGTGTGTGTGTGTGTGTGTGTGTGTGTGTGTGTGTGTGTGTGTGNGTGCGCCAATATTCCCAGCTCTACACCCGGCCGCACCGTTGGCCTGAGCCTGCCTCACGCCCTGGAACAGGTGGAGAAATCCTGCCAATGGCTCCATCTGGTGAGCACAGGCAGAAACGCTGACCCGGCTTCTCCCTTCCTGGGCCCTGGGATCTGGGCGCTTGTGGCCGGGTTTGGGGCCTCCCTTCAGAAGACGAGACTCCAGGGCTGTCAGGGCAGAGGGGGCAGTGGGGGATGCGGTGAACAGTCACGGTGGAGCCCAGGGGCTGAGCCGCCGCCCGCTGGAAACGGAGCCTCGGGACAGTGCGATTTCACAAAGCTCCCTTCACGGCGGTACGACTGGTACATGTATTAGACAAACCATGTCCAAAAAGTGCAGCGTGAATTTGCCGGGTGCCCCTCCCAAAGCCAGGGGCGTGCGGGGCTGGCATTGCAGGCTGTGACGAGGAGAGCTGGGGGTGGCTTGCACCCACTCAGCCGTGTCTGGCTATAGCGAGCTCTGTTGTGGGCCCAGAAAACCCCATGGAGGGGGGCGGTGTCTGTGCAGCCTCCCCCGGCGGCACACGGATCTCTGCTGCTCATTAGGTCTGGGAGCGGTGCTGCTGCCCCAGCCATCTCAGTGATAATCACCTGGTCCTGCTCACGGCCATTCTCCGGCTCGGCTCGGCCCGGCTCGGCTCGGCCCGGCCCGGCTCGGCTCGGCTCGGCCCGGCTCGGCTCCTGCTGCGTCACTTGACCGTTAGCGAGGGCTTGGCGCCTAGTGGCCAGGAAGTTCTGCTTCTAGCTCCTCACCATGACTCATCGCGCCCGTGACACACGGAACGGTCTCGGGTGTCAGGTTTGTTAACAGGAACGATACAGCCAAACAGACCAGAAGGGGGAACGGTCCCTCTACAAGAACAACTGCAATGTAGGAACAATCACAGGGCGCTGTGTGATGCCCCTGGTCTGGGAGCGCCTGGCTTCTAGGAGGTCCCTCAGAAACTCCTGCACCAGCTGGGATGGTGGGAGGTTGCGGGCTTGGGAGGTGAGCGGCTGGGGCTCCCCGGCGGGCAGGGCAGTTCCCCAGCCCCCCATGGATGCAGGGTCTCTGCCAGGCAGGGACAGAGACTGACTCCTGCAGATGCACTGGTGGGGACAGTGCCAGCTGCAGACAGCTGTGAAGGGGGCTGATGGCAGCTCCACCCTTTTGTAGGTCAAGGTTTTCATTGGCCGGTGCTGGCAGCCAGCCAGGAGTGACCGACAGGATTTCACAGGGAAACCAGAGGCGGTGGGGGGGGTGGCGGGTGGGGGGGTTTGGGTTCCACTGGCGGGGGGTGGGGGGTGGGTGTGGGCTCCACGGGCGGGGGGGGGGGGGGGGGGCGGGGGGGGGGGTGGGGCGGGGGGGGGGGGGGGGGGAGGGGGGGGGGGGGGGGGGGGGGGGGGGGGGGGGGGAGGTGGCGTCGGGACTGGCTGGCTCCCTCGTGCGGCTGGGCAGACGAGCCCACTGCTGGAAGGTGTTAGCCCAAGCTACCCCACACGGACTGGCAGCCCTCGTTTACCCCCCAGCAGAGCAGCGCTGCCGTAGGGGCTTGGGCACAAAGGACGAGGGACGTAGAAGGCTAAATCTCTAGGGGTGGCTTTGCTGTGAGTCCTCAGCGTCCTGCCACCTCCCCGAGTGACTCACCTCCAGCCCCCAGAGCCGGACTCAGAGCGTGCTGCGTCTCCAGGGGCTGCACCAGACCCGTGGCCACATAGCCAGGCGCAGCTCACCAGGGTTCCTCCGAGCCTGTTTTCGTCCCTTTGGACTATCCCAGACCCAGTGACAGGACCAGGGAGGCCGAGGCCCCCTGCTCTGAGGGCAAAGGGGTGAAAGACAAGACCCTCACTCAAAGCCCCCCAGTGGCCGTTATTCGTTACTCTGTCCAGTCCTGAAGACCTTAGCAGGGCATGGTCCCCGTCCCCGAAACCTGCCAGTCCTGCTGCCCCTCAAGTAAGAGGCAGCAGGACAATGTCCATGAGACAGAACAGACCATGCGAATCTCTGACCCCAGGCTGAGAACGGTTGGCAGGGAAGTCAGCCCCCAGGAGAATGGCAGGTGAGGGGTCAGTGGCACAGGGCCACCCACGCTGCCGCAGAGAGAGTATCAAGGAACGGCCAGGCCCACAGGCCAGGAAATCCCCACAGCGAGGTCAGTGCGAGAGCTCCCCTGGGATTGTAGCCAACAGCTTTGACCAAGGCAGGAGCCCTGGCAGACCTGGCCGTTGTTCTCCTAGCTCAGTGTGGGAGAGCGAAGTCTCCTCGTTTCATCTCAGAGCTTAACGTCCTTAACCAGAGAGGATTTACAGATCCCACTACAGATGCTGCCAGGAGCCCATGGCCACCAGCCAGGGTGGAACTCACAGAAACTGCTCCAGAAACACCGGCCCCAAGGGAGCTGCAGAAAACTCTTCATTAGCAGTAGCAGCTACGAGGTCTTATCTCTGTGGGCCACAGGTGAGTGACCTGCTTTGGCAGCAGGGCTGACATATTCCATCC
This sequence comes from Platysternon megacephalum, assembly GCA_003942145.1. Classification (NCBI taxonomy): domain Eukaryota; kingdom Metazoa; phylum Chordata; order Testudines; family Platysternidae; genus Platysternon; species Platysternon megacephalum. The sequence goes on from QXTE01000406.1 coordinate 358,286, forward strand.
CGGAGAAGGCAGTGGTGACTCATGCTCATTAGCCTGTGCACCATAGGGCTCTGCTAGCCAATTTCGGAAGCCACAGATTCAGATCTCCCTGACATGGAGACCTCAGAAACCAGGCTTATGATAGAAAAAACGGGTGAAAGAATATTTAGATGAGTTAGATGCACTTAAGATGGCAGGTGCTTAGGAAATTCATAGAGTTCATAGAATATCAGGGTTGGAAGGGACCTCAGGAGGTCATCTAACCAACCCCCTGCTCAAAGCAGGACCAATTCCCAGACAGATTTTTGCCCCAGATCCCTAAATGGCCCCCTCAAGGATTGAACTCACAACCCTGGGTTTAGCAGGCCAATGCTCAAACCACTGAGCTATCCCCCTTCATCCCAGGGTACTTAAGGGACTAGCTGAAGCATTCCCGGAACCCTTAGTAATGATCTTTGGGAACTCGGGGAGGACAGGTGAGGGCCCAGAGGACTGGAGCAGGGCAGACACAGCCCCTATCTGTAAAAAGGGGAACAAGGAGGACCCAGGGAATTATAGATCAGTCAGCCTAACTTCGATACCTGGAAAGTTGCGGGAACAAAGTATGAGACAATCGGTTTGTCAGCACCAGGAGGCTAATGGGGTTAGAAGGAGCAGCCAGCATGGGTTTGTCAAGAAAATCATGGCAAACAACCTCACTTCCTCCTTTGGCAGGGTCACTGGCCCAGTGGCTGGGGGAAGCCGTGGACGTGATATATTTGGATGTCAGTAAGGCTTTTGGTACAGTCCCACGTGACATTCTCCTAAACGCACTAGGGCAATGGGGTCTAGATGAAATTCCTATCCGGTGGGTGCACAACTGGCTGATGACCAGGTTCGCTGTCACCCAGGGAGGACGTATAAAACATTCCAAACCTGTTCCGTAACTGTTGTTCTTCGAGAGGTGTTGCACGTCACTCCACTCTCGGCATGGGCTCGCCCTCAGCACAGTTGTCAGAGATTTTCCCTGAGCGGTACCTGTGGGGGCACATTGAGCACCTTCTGCTGCCACGCACCACTCTGTGCAGGGATAAAGAGAAGCCGCCCCCAGCTCCCCTTGGTTCCGTCTTGCTGGAAAACTCAGATGCAGAGGGGCAGGAGAGCGGGTTGTGGAACAGACGTGCCACACATCTCAAAGAACAACAGTTATGGGACAGCTAAGGAACCGTTTTTCTCCTTGGAGTGACGGCACATGCACATTCCACAAATCAGGAGGTGAGATGGGAGTCTGGCTGAACAACGACTGAAAGATAACGTGCCCAAATCTGGCATCGTCTCTAGAATCACAGAAACGCAGGACTGGAAAGGCTCTTGATAGGTTCTCTAGTCCAGTCCCCTGCCTCAGGCAGGGCTAAATATTATCTAGTCCATCCTGACAGGTGTTTATCTAACCTGCTCTTCACAGCCTCCAGGGATGGAGATTCCACAACCTCCCCAGGTAATTTGTTCCAGTGCTTAACCACCCTGACAGTTAGGAAGTTTTTCCTAATGTCCAACCTAACCCTCCCTTGCTGCAATTTAAGCCCCTTGCTTCTTGTCCTGTCCTCAGTGGATAAGACCAATTTATCACCCTCCCCTTTATAAACAGCCTTTTATGTACTTGAAGACTGTTATCATGTCCCCCCAGTCTTCTCTTCTCCACGCTAAATAAACTGGGATGCTGTGTATAAATGGTCACTTTTCTCATATCACTGTTGTTACCACTGCTACACAGTTTCCATAAATCTTATACAAAGTGTCTCATGTCCGGTGTCAATGGAAACATTACAATCTATCAGGTACCATTATCCTGGTTAAATCCACGTATCAGTTTTGTATCGGCAGTTAGGACTATCGGTTGTCTTTTGTATCTTAAACCCGTGTTGTATTCCTGGGTGACACCCACCAGGTGCATTGACAGCAGGGCCAAACAGCTGTGTGTGGATTTCCCATCAAGGACACTCAGCTCTCCCAATGGGTGGTTGAAGAAACTCATCCTGCCCAGTAGGCAAGCTCTGGCTTGAGTGGAGCCCAACACTGCCCCAGTAAATCATCCCCTCGGAACTGGGGAAAGGACCGACTTCTCGGAGCTGATCAAGAGTTGCCGGGCCTTGAAAGTTGACTGGAGCAGAGTTACTCTGGACAGTACCTGAAGCCTGGAATGGCCTCCCACAACCCAGTCGGCCAGATAGGGACAGACTTGACCCCTAACTTTCTCAGTAAGGCAGCTACCAACACCATTCATTGTGTAGAGCCCCAGGGAGCTGCTGACAGGCCGAAAGGCAGCACCATGAACTGGAAATGAGATTGGTTTGCCAAGAATATCAGATACACCCTGTGGCCTTGATAAAGGAACATACTTCCATGGGACAGTTTAAGTTGAGGATGGCATACCAGTCTCTGGGATCCAGGGAGGGGGTAATGGTAGCCAGCATGACCAGGTGAAACCTTCATCTCTTTTAGATACCTGTTGAGTTGACATAGGTCTAAAATTGGCCTGAGATCTCCCTTTGCTTTCGGGATAAGGAAGTAGTGTAGATTGGGGTTGGACTAGATGAGCTCCTGAGGTCCCTTCCAACCCTGATATTCTATGATTCTATGACTCCCCAGGTCTAGATGACGAAACTGAATGTGAATGGCATGGGGAGGGTCTGGAAATGGGGAGTCACTGAAAGGGCATTGCACCCCAGTGACTTCCTCGCCACGTTTCCATGCCAGTGCTGGCAGCAGAATCTCACTAGTACCCCGAGTGGTAAGGTTTAGGAGGGGGTTGTGATGGGTTGGACCCCTTGGGAAGCCACCGGATGTGCTGAGTCTACCTGTTCTGCCAGCCTGGGCCCCCTTTAACCCGTCTTGCTGAGCCAGGCTCTTCAAACCTCCTCTAACCCACACACAGGCAGGGCCACCCCCAGCTGCAGATCAGCTCTGGGAAGACTCGGCATCAGGGACTTGCTCCAGCACTCCGATGCCCACCTCCCTTGGAGTGCAGACCCACAGAGATATTACGAAATTTGCCCGTTCCCTCTATATGGAAAGAGGTGTGCACACTTCTTACCCCCACCCTCCAGTTAGAAATGACAGGAACTGGGTTTAATAATAAACAAAACAAATTTTAACAACCATAAAAGGCAGATTTTAAGTGGTAAAAGGGGTAACAAACAGAACAAAGCAGATTACTAAGTAAATTAAATCAAACACGCAAACTAAGCTGGTTTCACTAAGAAATTGGTTACCAAGAGTATTTCTCCCCCTAGATATTGTTGCAGGCAGTTTGCAAAGTTTCTGTGGTTCAGAGTTCCAGTTCTATTCCTTTCCAGACGACCCCTGTGTCAGTCTGGACTCCCCCCCGGCCTTCCCTTTTGCAGTCTTTCTGCTTGGGCAGACAGGCCATGGAGAGGAGGAGTCCCGTTTGCCTTCCTCCCCACCCTTCAATAGGATTTACATAAGGCCGGAATCCTCTGTTTCCCAAACTTGACCCCCCCCCCCCCTTCCAGTGGAAAGTTACAAGAAGTCCCAGGTAATGTTTAGGATCAGGTGACAAGAGCACCTGACTGTAAGATCACAGCATCCATGAGGCAGGGGCAGTATGGAGCATCCGCAGGAAGGCCAAGCATTTCACAGTCCATTGTCCTCGCTGATGAGCCATCCGCCCTGTCTGGCTTTTCCATTGTTGTATCTGAAGTGTTAACAGTGGGCGTCACCCAAAGTAGCATAGTTGAAATACAGATACATAGTCAGTATTCCTGACTTCAGAGACAGAAATGATACAGGCACACACATTGGATAATCACATTCAGTAAATCGTAAATCGTAAATCATAAATCATTGGGGGGGGGGAGGGATAGCTCAGTGGTTTGAGCATTGACCTGCTAAACCCAGGGTTGTGAGTTCAATCCTTGCGGGGGCCATTTAGGGAACTGGGGTAAAAAAGTGTCTGGGGATTGGTCCTGCTTTGAGCAGGGGGTTGGACTAGATACCTCCTGAGGTCCCTTCCAACCCTGATATTCTATGATAACCTTTCCAATGNTGCGGGAATACAACCCCATTCCTCTATGACACTGTGGGACCTATTCTATGGCTCCCACCCAGAGTGGAGATTGGGGCCACTCCAGGAGGTCCAAAGAGGAAGGGGCGGGTGGGAAGGAGGGTGTGACGGGGCAGAGCGGCCCCGCACTGGTACAGCAGGGGTTAACCCTTCCTTCCTACCAGAGGAAGCCATGCCCTGGAAGCTCTGCTGGGCATGCGCCAACTGGAGAACAGGTATAAAAGCCTGCAGATCAGCTCAGTCTGGGCTGACCACCGGAGGGAGAAGGACGCACGCTGCCAGCTCCTGCAGAGGGAGAGCCTGCGTACCAGGGTCCAGGAGTCAGCCAAGCCGAGGCACTACCTGAGACCCGAACGGAGGACTCCCCCACCGCAGATGAACTGGTATTCACGGTAGGAAGTGACCCAGGGGAACTTTAGAGACTAACCGCGTTAGAGCTGTATTGCTGCTCGGCGTGTTGCGGGCGGATCCCCGCCGAGCGAGTGGCAAGGAGAGCTTGCCACTACTAGGGCCCTGGGTCGGGGCTCGGTGGAGAGGGCGGGCCCGAGTCCCCCTACCCCCTCACCCCCGGACTCACTACCCCGCTCGGAAGAGGGTTTATCTGGACTCTGGCCGCTAGGCCGCGCTACCCCGCTCGGAAGGGAGGTTATATAGACTCCGACTGCTAGGTCGTGCTACCGCGCCAGACAGGGGTGATAGTAGGGAGAAAGGCCAAGAGGCCGTCACTGACCGCCTGCAGAGAGGTGGACGTAAGGACTTGAGAGTGGTGAGGTGCCGGCACCCCATCCTACCCCTGCCACAAAGGGGCGCTGGGGTATACGGTCCGCCACAGAGGGGAAGAAACACATTGAAGGGTGTATCCCACTTCCATGCTCCTTTAGACCCTTTGGTCTGATGCAATTTGGGACCAAGCACCGAGGAAGACTGGCCTGGCATCTCAACTGACCCATCAAAATGGCTGCTTAGTCCCCCACTGGGCCTATGTAGACCATAAGAGCTGCTGCAGAAGAAGAAGGGGTCAGCCTGTGCCTTTAACTCCTACTCTCTTGCCTTGATAGGTCCTGGCGAGGCGCAAGACTGGGGTATCGGTGGGACTGCTGAGGATGAAAGGGCAGGAGTATGTACCCCCAGACTTCAGCATCGCCCGGGAGCCCTTTAAACGCAGACGTTTATCATCCACCTGCACTGCAAAGAGAGCCAACCTTTCAGTGGCAGGCCCTGCACAGTCTGCTGTACTTCTCGGGGCAACCGCGGAGACGGAAGCCATGAGCAGCTGCGAATAGCGAGGGCAGAGGCCATGGTCCTAGCAGCCAAATCAGCTGTGACCAAACTGGCCTGAAAGAAAGTTCTTGCCACTAACTTCCCTTCCTCCCCCAGCAGAAGGAACTCCTGCTCAGGGGGCTTATCCTTGCATTTCAGAACAGAGTCCTGGATGTTAAGTCACGTCGCCCGCATGAAGCCTGCTGGTTGGTGATTTTAGGCTGTAGCCTTGCCATAAAAGAAATGTTTCTACCAAACAAGTCGAGCTTTTCGGCATCCTTTGACTTAGGGGTAGACGCCTGGTGCCCACGGCGTTTCCCTCTCACTCACAGCCGAGACGAGTGACCCTGGAGGAGGGTAGGAGTGAAAATGCTCCAAGCCTCGGTAGGGTTCATAATCTCTGTGCTCTGCACAATTTGACGTGGGAGGGAGAGAGGAGGGAGTTTGCCACTGAATCTTGGCGGGTTAATCAGACGAGCTGCACAAGATGGAGCAGCCAATGCCAGAACATCAGTGAGACGATGAGAAGACTCCCCAGCGCTACTTGGATGCCCAAGGCTGAGGTAACCCTTTCGGAGAGCTCCTGGCGAGCTCTGCAGTCACCCTGCGGGGGCGAAGACACTCCAGAGCAAGCTGCTTCATCCGGGGAGGAGGCGGGTGAAGCTAACAGGGGTGAGGCTGGGCCTCCTCTAACAGTTGCCTCTTAGGTCCTCTTGAACTTCTTCCTTCTGCTCAGTACCAAGCCCGGCGCAGGACCAGGAGGAGCTGGATGAGACGACTAACGGCATTTTGGGCTGTATAAGTAGGGGCATTGCCAGCAGATCGAGGGATGTGATCATTCCCCTCTACTCAGCACTGGTGAGGCCTCATTTGGAGTACTGTGTCCAGTTATGGGCCCCACACTACAAGAAGGCTGTGAAAAAATTAGAGAGAGTCCAGCGGAGGGCCACAAAAATGATTAGGGGGCTGCAGCACATGAGTTATGAGGAGAGGCTGGGGGAGCTGGGATTGTTTAGTCTGCAGAAGAGAAGGATGAGGGGGGATTTGATAGCTGCTTTCAACTACCTGAAAGGGGGTTCCAAAGAGGATGTAGCTTGGCTGTTCTCAGTGGTACCAGATGACAGAACAAGGAGCAATGGTCTCAAGTTGCAGTGGGGGAGGTCTAGGTTGGATATTAGGAAAAACTTTTTCACTAGGAGGGTGGTGAAGCACTGGAATGGGTTATCTAGGGAGGTGGTGGAATCTCCTTCCTTAGAGGTTTTTAAGGTCAGGCTTGACAAAGCCCTGGCTGGGATGATTTAGTTGGGATTAGGTCCTGCTTTGAGCAGGGGGTTGGACTAGATACCTCCTGAGGCCCCTTCCAACCCTGATATTCTATGATTCTATGACTCCCCAGGTCTAGATGACGAAACTGAATGTGAATGGCATGGGGAGGGTCTGGAAATGGGGGGTCACTGAAAGTGCATTGCACCCCAGTGACTTCCTCGCCACGTTTCCATGCCAGTGCTGGCAGCAGAATCTCACTAGTACCCCGAGTGGCAAGGTTTAGGAGGGGGTTGTGATGGGTTGGACCCCTTGGGAAGCCACCGGATGTGCTGAGCCTACCTGTTCTGCCAGGCTGGGCCCCCTTTACCCCGTCTTGCTGAGCCAGGCTCTTCAAACCTCCTCTAACCCACACAGAGGCAGGGCCACCCCCAGCTGCAGATCAGCCCTGGGAAGACTCGGCATCAGGGACTTGCTCCAGCACTCCGATGCCCACCTCCCTTGGAGTGCAGACCCACAGAGATATTACGAAATTTGCCCGTTCCCTCTATATGGAAAGAGGTGTGCACACTTCTTACCCCCACCCTCCAGTTAGAAATGACAGGAACTGGGTTTAATAATAAACAAAACAAATTTTAACAACCATAAAAGGCAGATTTTAAGTGGTAAAAGGGGTAACAAACAGAACAACGCAGATTACTAAGTAAATTAAATCACACACGCAAACTAAGCTGGTTTCACTAAGAAATTGGTTACCAAGAGTACTTCTCCCCCTAGATATTGTTGCAGGCAGCTTGCAAAGTTTCTGTGATTCAGAGTTCCAGTTCTATTCCTTTCCAGACGACCCCTGTGTCAGTCTGGACTCCCCCCTTGCCTTCCCTTTTGCAGTCTTTCTGCTTGGGCAGACAGGCCATGGAGAGGAGGAGTCCCGTTTGCCCTCCTCCTCACCCTTCAATAGGATTTACATAAGGCCGGAATCCTCTGTTTCCCAAACTTGACCCCCCCCCTCTCCTTCCAGTGGAAAGTTACAAGAGGTCCCAGGTAATGTTTAGGATCAGGTGACAAGAGCACCTGACTGTAAGATCACAGCATCCATGAGGCAGGGGCAGTATGGAGCGTCCGCAGGAAGGCCAAGCATTTCACAGTCCATTGTCCTCGCTGATGAGCCATCCGCCCTGTCTGGCTTTTCCATTGTTGTATCTGAAGTGTTAACAGTGGGCGTCACCCAAAGTAGCATAGTTGAAATACAGATACATAGTCAGTATTCCTGACTTAAGAGACAGAAAGGATACAGGCACACACATTGGATAATCACATTCCGTAAATCGTAAATCATTGGGGGGGGGAGGGATAGCTCAGTGGTTTGAGCATTGACCTGCTAAACCCAGGGATGGGAGTTCAATCCTTGAGGGGGCCATTTAGGGAACTGGGGTAAAAAAGTGTCTGGGTATTGGTCCTGCTTTGAGCAGGGGGATGGACTAGATACCTCCTGAGGCCCCTTCCAACCCTGATATTCTATGATAACCTTTCCAATGATATCTCACATGAGCCATCTTGCATAAAGTACATCTCAGTTATGTCGTATTCATATCATAAGCATGTTTTCATAAGGAATATGGTATGACACGTCACAGGGGTGGCGAAACACACTCTGGGCTGGGAGACGTAAGAGTCTGAAGAAGAAGAATCAGCATCTCGCGACCATGGAGGGGCCAAACCCGTCAGTGCTGGAGACTGGTGCCAAGAGTCTGGGGAATAATGAAGAGAAGCCATCATCGATGGCCGAGAGCTCTGGGGGGCTGGAGGATGACATGGTACCGGGGGCTGCACTGAGGAGGCTGGTGCCGTGCGTTCTACTGGTACCATTGAAGGAATCTCCTGCACCGCTGGGGACACCAGAACCGATAAGCTCAACAAGTCCCTGGCTACTGCATATGCCTCTGGCATGGACAGTCCCGGAATAGTCTCTGACCAATGCACAAGAGATGAAGACGGTGCCCTAGACAATGAAGGTGACGCTTTGGGCCCTGGTCTGGCAGTGCCTGCCCTGGTGCTGGAGTCAATGGTGCTATCTTACCTGGTGCAGGAGTGCTTCGATCTTGCCTGCACTCTACTCGACCCTTCGTCCCTTTGCTTGGTAGATTTAGGGGCAGTGATCTGCCGCTCCTGGCAGCATCCTTGGAAGCCTTATGTTCCTTCTTGGGCACCAGCAAGGGTGAGCGGTGCCGGGACTCAGCCAGTATTGGAGGCGCATTTCTCACACAGTCCGAAGTGCTCAGTACCCCCGTGACTGAAGATGGTCTCACGAGCAGCCTCCGGCAAAGGAAACTTCGGCCTGGCCTCTCTCTCATTCTTGGTCCTCAGCTTGAAGGCCATACAAATCTGGCACTGATCCCTAATGTGAGGCTCACCTAGACACGTTGGCAAACTAGAGCGTGGGTCGCTCACAGGCCTGGTTTAGAGCATGAAAGGCAGAGCTTGAAGCCCGGTGACCCAGGTGTTCCTTGGTACCGACAAACAGAACCGGGGAACCGAAAAACTAACTTCTACTAAACAAAAGTGTATCTATTACAACTAACACCAAAAAAGGAGTCTATGAACAGGTACCTCTGCATCTGGATGCTGAGAAAACTTGCTGAAGCAAGATAAACAGATTCCAACAACCGTTACGGGTGGTAAGGAGGAAGTGAGGGGGGTCAGGGATGGTGTAACGGGGCACACTCACCTCTTGTGAGTGCCCCCTTGGCCGAGTGCATGTGCCTGCACTCTCTCTCTCAGTTTGTCCCTGCTCTGGGATAGAGCAGTGCCCCAGGGTTCCCTCCCTGGAGACAATGTCTTCGCCCTCTTGGGGCTTCCTGGCCACAGCTCTCCAGCTGGGCCACTACAGTTCAGTTTCCACTCTGGGGTGCCTCCTGCTTCCCCCAGGAGGTTGGGGGGAACCGGGCCCGCCCACTACTCTGGGTCCCAGCCCAGGGACCCTGTAGATAGCAGCTGTCTACTGTTATCTAAGTCATGCTGCTGCTCTAATTCCCTGGGCCACTTCCCCACAGCCCTGTGCCGTCTTCACCTGTACCTCAGGGCCTTGTCCTCATGGAGTCCCTGCAACCAGCTCAGGGCTCCTTCTCACTCTCCCTGGCTTCTGGCAGCACTGCCCTGTCTGGGGTCCTGTAGCTCTGTCAGCCAGCCACACCCCATCCATGCTTCTTCAGCTCCAGCAAGGAACTGGACTCCCTCTGGCCTTGCAGCTCTTTTTATACTAGGCTGCTGGGCCTTGATTGGCTGTGTCCCACACAGCCACTCTAGGCAGCTTGGAGGACTCTCTCCACTGCCCTTTTTTGGGGCAGGGTGTGGCAGGGCCACGAGGCCTCCAGTAGGGGGCCTCAGAGGGTCTGGTATACCCCGTCACAGATGGTTTCGCCCTTTATACCTGCATGCAGTGGCATGTGGCAGCAAAGGCTGCCCCCAACAAGTGCTGCTAAGATAAAAATTTCCAACCACCGTGCTGGAGGCGAGCAGACGCCAAGAGTGGAATGCACATGTGCAGTCACTCAACGAAGAACTAGTGGGGCCTCCTAGGGGTCAGTCCTAGGTCTGGCACTAGTCAATATTTTCAGTCATGACCTGGATAATGGAGTGGAGAGGATGCTTATGAAATGTGCAGACGACCCCAAGCTGGGAGAGGTCACAAGCACTTTGGAGGCAGGATCAGAATCCAAAGCGACCTTGACAATTGAGAGCTGGTCTGAAATCAACAAGACCAATTCAATAGAGACAAGTGCAGAGTACTACACTTAGGGAGGAAAACAAGTACAAACTGGGGACTAACTGGCTCGGTGGTAGCACTGCTGGAAAGGGTCTGGGGGCTACAGTGGATCACAAACTGAATGAGAGTCAACAGTGTGATGCAGCTGTGAAAAAGACTAATCTCATTGTGAGTGTATGAACAGGAGCATCGTATGTAAGACATGAGAGGCTGTCCTGCTCTACTCCGCACTGGTGAGGCCTCAGCTGGAGTCCTGTGTCCAGTTCTGGGTGCCACATTTTAGGAAGAGAGTCCAGAGACGAGTTACAAAAATGATAAAAACTTTAGAAAACCTGACCTCCGAGCAAAGGCTAAAAAACCTGGGCATGGTTAGTCTTAAGGAAAGACGACTGTGGGGGGACCTGATAACAGGCTTCAAATACATTGCGGGCTGTTATAAAGAGGACGGGGATCAGTTGTTCTCTGTGTCCACTGGAGGTAGGACAAGCAGTAATGGGCTTAACCTGCAGCCAGGGAAATTGAGGTTAGATGTCAGGAAAAACTTTCTAGCTCTCAGGGTAGTTACGCTCTGGAACAGGCTTCCAAGGGGGCTGTGGACTCCCCATTGCTGCAGGTTTTTAAAAACAGGCTGGACAAACCCCTGTCAGGGCTGGTCCAGGTTTACTTGGCCGTATCACAGCACAGGGGGCTGGACCTGATGACCTCTCGAGTTCCCTTCCAGCCTGCCCCCTGAGCCATCTCTCCTCCCCTGCTCCAAAGCCACGGCCAGCTTTTCCAAGGAGCTGTATTTCTTTACACAGGGGTTATCAAACAAGCAGAACACAGTCTTCACTCAATCCGCGGCCCCAGGCTTCAGGGCAGCCGCTCCCAGGGGTCTCTGGCCCTCCAGTTCCCGGCAGCCCCCCAGCCTCAGCCAGCTCTGCTCCCTTCCTGGAGCAGCAGCTGCAGGGCTGATCCCTGAGCCCTTGGCCCCCTGCTCCAGGGACTCAGCACAGGAGCTGGCTCCACTCTAGCGTGGCTTTCCCTCTCCAGGGCTCAGTTCTTCCTTCCCAGCTGCTCCTGAGCAGCCTTTACAGGTTCTGGTGCAGCCCAGCCCGCTTTAATTGGCTGGACTGGGCTCCCCTGCTCTAGTCCAGGGGCGCTGGGCTTAGTCTAGTCACAGGGACCAGTTACACGTCTATGATTCTGCACCAGCAGCTGAGCAGCCCTGACGGAATCACGCACCTGTTCCCTTGAACCACATGCACCCGTCCTGGCCACAAAAGTGAGACAAGAACAGGCCTGAGGGAGGCGCTTTAGGGACTTCCTGGACACATCTGTCCATCCATCCATGCTGTCAAGTTACCGGAGAATCAGCAATAACTAGACACTTGCTGTTCAGTGCCAGGCCCGGTGGGTACTCAACCTACCTCCTGGGAGCGTTGAACCAGCCATGGCCCGGACAATCCTGCAGCTGTTTCGTCTCTGAGAAGGGTCCAGAAGCCAGGCCCAGCCCTTTACAAGCTCCTCAACACCGGAGCTGAGAGCGGCTCACCCCTGTAGTGAGAGGGAGAGAAATGCAATAGTAACATCCCAGTGGCTGAGCGAGACATTTCTTCCCTCCCTGTTTTCCTTTATTCCCGTTACAGGGACCCCCGCGCAGGCACCGTGGGATCTGCTGACTCCAGAGCTGCCCTCCTGCCTTGTGTGGCAAAGCGGGGGAGCGAACAGCTGCTGCTGGGGAGAGAGACCAGCGTTCCAGCTTAGCTCTGCAGACGAGCTCTGGGTGACTCGACAGCGTGTCTCTCTTACCAGCAGAAGTCGGTCCAATAAAAGATATTCCCTCCCCTGCCTTGTCTCTCTAATATCCTGGGACCCACACGGCTACAGCACCGTGTCACCGTACCGCTCACCACCACAGGAGGGTGCTCCAGGCCCGTGCAAGGAACCATGGCCCTTGCCCCCCTCCTCCAGAGGCACGGCTCCTGGCCAGTGGGGACTCCTTGGTCCCCCTGGTGCTCCCCGCCCAGGACTGCAGGCCTCGGTCACACACACCAGGGGAGGCTGCTGCTGCTGACTACTGGGACACTGGGTCCTGGGAGGACGCCGCCGACCCTAGGGCACTGCCCAGCCTTTGGGCAGCACCCAGAGCCTGCCCCACCTCAGGCAGGAATGACACCGTCCCCATCACAGGCCTTGTCTCCATGGTCACGGCACGCTGAGGGAATCGCTGTGCAAACGAGGCCGAGCCCTGCCCACCTGGCATGGCCAAGAAGGCCCCAGGCTTGTAGCAACCTGGGTATTTTTGTTACTCTCCTGCCCTGACTTGGTGACCTTGTGCAGCTCCTCTTGGGCAGAGCGTGTCGGTGCTCAGGGGAGCAGAGGCCTTTCGCTGGCCTGCTGCACAGGGTGAGCTGTGGCCCGGGCGACAGCACAGTCTGCAGTCATTGCCTGTCACTAGCTGTGTTGTGCGGCTGGGCTGGGCCATCTGCACAGACCGGGCTCTGGAAATGGGATCTCCCTGGTGTGACGGGCGAATACACTAGACAAGGAGCATGTCAGCACCTCCTTCGCAGGGCTGCCAACTGACGCCCTGCCCCATGCAAGCACCAGTGCCCAGCTGTGCTGAGGGCACTGCCCAGGGGGGCGGGGGAGGGGAGTCCGAGTCCCTTGCCAGTGTTCTGTGGTTTGTTCCCATCCCCATAGCGTGTAAGAAGGATCCTGGGATCCTGACACAGCTGCTGAACCCTGCAGAGAAGGGGGAACTCAACTGCTCCCCCCAGTAGGATCTAGCTCCAGTGCTGAGAACCGGGAGAGGTGCTGGCCACATGACAAAGTCCTTTCCACCTGGTGGCTGGGCGGCGGCCACCATGTGAGATGAGTTTGGGGGGGGTCCAGCTGTGTCACAACTGGCACCAGCTGCCCCCTTAGAGAGTCCCAGAGAGGCCGAGGTGTGAATGGAGCCCAGAGACCGGATGACCTCGCTCCTAGGCCCAGGGCTCAGGAACAGCCAGAGCGTGGGGGGTGCTGCACCAGCACCTTGCTGAAGATGCTGCAGTTCTCCAGAATCTCATCCAGCCTCTAGCTGGTGGCGTTGCGAAGAGAACCTCCCGCCCTGGTGCAGTGCCGGTGCTCCCAGGCACTGCCAGCGCCCTGAGACTGAACAACGACTCGGTGACCGTTAAACTGAACCACGACTGGACATGGGCTGCGTCTCTTGAGCCCTCTCAGTGCTCAGCACGGTCGCAGCTTCTCCTGTCGCTCCAGAAAGGACCTTTTGGTTGGGAACTGAGGGGCAGGTCTGGAGCCCTTAGCTGTGAGGGAAGCCCTGAAGCAAGCAGAATCCAGGGACCCTGCCACGTGCACAGAGCAGACAGGTCCAATGGCTGAATTTAGGCCCTGAACTCAGAGAGCCGCCGAAGTGTGGAGCTCCCCCAGCACCTGCGAGTGTATCGGGGCCTGTGTTTCTGGCTTCTCCGGACTGTGTTTAGCCATAATGATGATGAAAACCAGAATAACAAAAGCCCCAGCAGATCATGCCAGGACAGGCCGAACCAGCAGGGATTCTGCAACGGGAAAGTTGCATCTCTCTAATCTCTTATAATTGCTTGAATATGCCAATAAAGCCGTGAATAAAGGTGATTCCGGTGACATAATCTACTGAGACTTCCAAAAGGCCTTCAACCAGGTATGGCAGAAGAAGCTACTAAAGCATCTAGGTTGTCATGGGGTGAGAGGCACAGATCAAAAACCGGCCAGGAGACAGAGCCGAGTAGGACTACATGGTCGATGTTCATCATGGCCAAAGGGTAGCAGCAGGAGCCGCCAGGTTGTTGTGTAATAGATTTATGAACATTCTGGAAAGCGGGCAGTGGAGGCGCAAGAAAGCAATGTTTGCTGATGACACAAAATTCTTTAGGTTAGTCAGGAGCAGAGAGGAACTTCAGCGAGAACTAACCAAGCCAGGGCCCCGAGCAGCATGATGACACGTGAAATGTCATGTCAATACATGCACAACGGAAGGAAAAACAAACTCCTTGGACACCTCCCGGGGGTGTTAAATGAAAGGTATCCTCTCGGGAAAGGGACCTGTGTCACTGCAGACAGAGCAATCAGGACGTCTGCTCAGTGTAGGGCTCATCTGAACAACAGGTGGCTTAACCCGGCAAATTCAAGGTCAAACATCTAGGGAGGAAGCATGTAGATCACGCTTATAAGATGGGAGGGGGCTGTACCCTGGACAGCAGAGACTCTGAAAAGCACCGAGGGGTCACAGAACAAGCAGCTGAACGCACGCTGCCAGTGCAGTGCTGGAGCTGTGATGGCAAACGCGCCGCTTGGATTGAGAAGCCGGGGCGCCCCCCGTGGGGGCAGGGAGGTGCTGTTGTCTCACTGTGCGGCATTAGTGAGGCCTTTACTGGATCCTGCGTCTCCACGCTCTCAGAGGCATTGGGAAATTGGGAAGGGTTCTGCAAAGAGGCTGGGAGGGCTGCCCTAGAGGAGAGACTAAAGAAGCTCAGTCTGTTTAGTGTATCCAAGAGAAGGTCCAGAGGAGACCCGAGTACAGTCTGTCCGTACCTACGTGGCAGAGAGATTTCGGAGAGTGGAGGGCTCTTTAATCTAGCAGGAAAAGGCCTAACAAGGTGCAGTGGCTGGACAATTCAGACTAGAAGTAAGCTGCACATTTTACCAGCGAGGGTAATTAAGCATCAGAACAGCCTAGCGAAGGAGGTGGTGGATTCTCCGACGTCTCTGCTCTAACTCAACCAGAAGGTCTGGGTTGGATGAAGGAATCCTGGCGAGGGTCCCTGGCCTGTGTGATGCAGGAGGGCTCAGACTAGATGACCATGGTGGTCTGTTCTGCCTTAACATCACTGACTCTACGAATGTGTGGCTGGTGTCAAAAAAGCAAAGGGTGTTGGGATGCCCAAGGAATGGGAGGGGAAATATTCTAATGCCTTGGTGTAAATCGCTGGTGTGACCACTGTGCAGCGCTGCTCACCCTGTCTCACAGCTACAGGGGTCCCGGGGGAGGGTGACGAGAACCAGCAAGGGCTCGGAAAACCTCTCCTGTGAAGAGAGATTCAAAAGACTGAGCTTGTTCCCTTAGAGAGGAGATGGAGAAGAGGGGACGTGACAGAAGTCTATGAAATACTGACTGGTTGAGAGAAGGGAGATAAGGAGTGTCTGTTCTCCCATCTCATAGAACAAGAACAAGGGGACAATGGATGAAATTGAAAGGTGGGAAATTCAAAACTGATCAAACAAAAAACTTTTTCATATTGTTTAATTAGCCGGTGGAACTCACTGCCACAGGAAGTCACGGAGGCCAAGAATTTAACAAAATTAAAAAAGGGACTGGACATTTCTCTGGATAACAGGACCCTCCGGGGTTGTTAGAACAGATTGTGGCAGGGCTCTGGTCCCTCCGGCTGCAGGGTTTCAGCCGATCTCGAACTATTAGAGACCAGGGTGAGACCTAATGTGTGAGTGTGGGTGAGGGGCAGATTATCCCACCTCTGCTGCTGCTTAGTTCTTACACCTTCCTCTGCAGCATCTGGTGCTGGGCACTGTCCCAGAGGAGATGGAGCTCGAAGGACCTGAGGTCTGATCCCTCCGGTGATGCCTGCGTTCCTGTGCCCCTGAGATCAGCGCTCTGCAGAGAAGCGAAGTTCGGCGCTGCACCGGGGCCAGCACGAGACCCCCGGGCAGTGGCAGGGAGGAGCCAGGCCCAGTTACTGGTTTGTTTGGTGTAACCAAGGCCCTGTGAGGCCCTCGTTGTGTGTTGCAGGGAGCTGTAACCCAGAGACAGCTCGGCAAAGGGCAGCGTGACAAGCAGCGCCCTGCACAGCCACCCCACCACAGCTGTTACTAACAACAAACCCTCCCTCCCGGCTACTATAAAAGGCGCAGCTCAGAGCAACTCTGTTCCCAGCCTTCGTCCTCCGAGCCCGTTGCTGTCGGATTGAAGAACCTCTGCAGCATGGTGAGTCCCGCCTGGGACTGGGGCTACCCATCCCCCCAGGGCGAGTGGGGGCAGTCCCAGGCTAGGGAGGAGCAGCTCCCTGGTTCCTGTGGTGCCCTGGGAGGGTTTAGACGTAAGAGAGCTGTACGGGGGGATCGGTCCTGGCCCCTAAAGCTCCAGGTGAGCAGTGTGGGCAGGAGCACGCAGAACAGCCGCAGAACAGGGCGGGATCCAGAGCTCAGAGGCGTCACCGGGAGGGACGGCGCTTGGTGGGTGTTAGTCCAGCGGCTGTTGCTGGCTGGGAGGGGGAAGGGGTAGCAAACGGCACAAATTCAGGAGTGGGCAAAGGAGACAGAACAAGCTGGGGCCGCGCAGGCTGGAATGAGGCTGAGACGCAGGCGAGCGGGGCCGTGTGGAGGGGAGGCAGCCTGCCTGGGGCCTCAGCCAGGGAAGGGAGGAGAGCAGGGGGAGAGGGGTCAGAGAGGAGGTAGCCTGGGGAGTGGGGAGATGCAGGGAGGCCAGAGAGGAGGAGGGGAGAGGTGACGGGGCTGGATCTGTGCGGATGGTGGGAAGGGGGAATCGTAGGGGAACGCAGCAGGAGAGGCCAGATGTGGGGCGAGCGTGAGGAATGAAGTCCCTGAGCCAGGCCGAGAGGCAGGACGGCAGAGGATGGAGAGGAAAGATAAGCCTGGGCTGAAGCTAGTGAGCAGGTTTTCTGATGCACAAGCAGCCGGCCAATCTTTCCCTGCCCCCCCGAGCCCAGTTTGAGGGGGGCAGGGATGGCGGGTGGCTCTCCCCAGTCTCGGGATCCCTCGAACCCAGAGACTGTCTGCAGTGAAGGGCTGCGGGTCCTGTCCTAGGACGACATGCTCCACAGGCAGCAGCTGGGCCCCCCGTCCCACCACGGTTCCTTGTTCTTCGCCCCCAGCGCGAGTGCATTTCCGTCCACGTCGGCCAGGCCGGCGTGCAGATCGGCAATGCCTGCTGGGAGCTGTACTGCCTGGAGCACGGCATCCAGCCCGACGGGCAGATGCCCAGCGACAAGACCATCGGGGGAGGGGACGACTCCTTCAACACCTTCTTCAGCGAGACGGGCGCCGGGAAGCACGTCCCCAGGGCCGTCTTCGTGGACCTGGAACCCACCGTGATCGGTGAGTGCAGCGTGCCGGGGGAGGGATGGGGCCGGGGGCCCAGTGATCTCTGTGCCAGCACGGCCTGCCTCGGAGTTTGCATGCACCGGTCACAACCCCTCTGGCCTGGGTGTGAAAGGCTCTGACTCCTTGGGCCACCCCCTGGAATCAGATGGCACAGAGCAGGTGTATGAGCCCTCTGTGGGGCCGGCAGGGGCAACACACATCTAGGGCAGGAACGTCAGGGTCTGTGGGCGGGTCAGTGTCACAGGAACAGCTGCTGGGAACAAAGCTACGTGAGCCCTTCATCTCTCACTCGCTAACCCATGCAGCCCTGCTCAGGTATGCACGGGCACCGAGGTCCCTCCGGGTGGGGTGGGCGCTAACCCAGCTGTGCTGTGAATTCCAGACGAGGTTCGGACCGGCACTTACCGCCAGCTCTTCCACCCAGAGCAGCTCATCACCGGCAAGGAAGATGCTGCCAATAACTATGCCCGTGGGCACTACACCATCGGCAAGGAGATCATCGACCTGGTGCTGGACAGGATCCGGAAGCTGGTAAATACACTAGGGCAGGCAGGGTTCTGGGAAGCTCTTGGATTCCCGGTGGAGATAATGCCGAGCGGTGGTTGGATGGTGAGGGACCACAATCAGCTTCTGCTGCCCACACATTCGCTGGCTTCACCACCAGTTTCCTCCGTCACCCTGGGGCACAACGTACAGCTGGGCCGCGGAGTCTGCAGGTCCCAGCATGCAGGGATCCACTTTGAGTCGAGTGGCCTCTCTGCTTGGATCTAGCTGGAGACCTGCAACTGCCTCCCCAGGCCACACCTCAGTCTGGCAGGCGAGGACGGCTAGAATCTGCCCCATTGTATGGTAGCGAGGCGTGGCCTCAGGGTCACGGTGACCTGCTAATGCAGCCTTCATCTGGGCTCTGTCCGTGCCCTCAGGGTGCAGGGGACTCCAGTGCCCGAGTGTGTGCAGTGAATTCAGGCTGTCTCGTGCACTGGCTCGAGCTGTGCTCACCCCTTCCCAGGGGAGCTAGAACAGTTCCTGTCACGCCCGGGGCAGGGGACCCCAACTTGCTTTCAGAGAAGTGCAGCTCCAGGACAGGCGCTGGCATGGGAGGCACAGGATGGGAAAGCCTGGGACGGGGGACGATGAGAGGGGATGGGTTCCCCATCCACACAGGAAAAGGAACCGATGGAAAGGCTCGGTGCATCCAGCCTCTGGCTTTCAGCGATGCTGGCGCTACTCCGCATCCAATGCCGAAGTCGTGCTGGTGCCACCATAACTCACACCAGCATGCTCCCAGGTGAGCCGGGAGGTTAGCGGTATTGGCAGAGAGAAGCACCTGGCCGGCATGGTGAGAAGGAGATTAAAGCGAGGATTAGTAATGGGGCTCTGGGAGCAGAAGGGTGAGTTGGGGGGTGTATGGAAGGAGGCTTTTAGGAGTCAGGATAAAGACAGGCAAGGCAAGGGGTGAAAGACAGAGAGCGGGTGAGAGTGAGTCAGTACGGGGGTCCTGGAAGCCGACACATTTTCCATAAATCTCTTTCTGCTGGAACACATCCACCTTCCCCCATGGGGTCCTGAGCATTGAAAGCCCTCCGGAGCCCTCCTGCCATCGCACAGCCCAGCTGTGAAATCCTGGGGCCCCACTGCACAGTGGATGGGACGACTGAGCCCCTGGCAGGGTGCTGAGCAATACAGGCTGCTCTGCTACAAGGCCTGGGAGAGACACACCCATCTCACTCCCTGCTGACTGCCCCTTTCCCAGGCTGAGCCCTCTCTCTTTCCTGGCTCCCCGCAGGCCGACCAGTGCACGGGGCTCCAGGGCTTCCTCATCTTCCACAGCTTCGGGGGTGGCACCGGCTCCGGATTCACCTCCCTGCTGATGGAGCGTCTCTCCGTTGACTATGGCAAGAAGTCCAAGCTGGAGTTCTCCATCTACCCTGCGCCTCAGATATCCACCGCAGTGGTGGAGCCCTACAACTCCATCCTGACCACCCACACCACCCTGGAGCACTCGGACTGTGCCTTCATGGTAGACAACGAGGCCATCTACGACATCTGCCGCAGGAACCTGGACATCGAGCGCCCCACCTACACCAACCTCAACCGGTTGATAGGCCAGATCGTGTCCTCCATCACCGCCTCCCTCCGATTCGATGGTGCCCTCAACGTGGATCTGGCGGAGTTCCAGACCAACCTGGTGCCCTACCCCCGTATCCACTTCCCGCTGGCCACCTACGCCCCCGTCATCTCTGCAGAGAAGGCCTATCATGAGCAGCTCTCCGTGGCTGAGATCACAAACGCTTGCTTTGAGCCAGCCAACCAGATGGTGAAATGTGACCCTCGCCACGGGAAATACATGGCCTGCTGCCTCTTGTACCGTGGGGACGTGGTGCCCAAAGACGTCAATGCTGCTATTGCCACCATCAAAACCAAGCGCAGCATCCAGTTCGTGGACTGGTGCCCAACTGGTTTCAAGGTTGGTATCAACTACCAGCCTCCCACAGTGGTTCCTGGCGGCGACCTGGCCAAGGTGCAGCGGGCCGTGTGTATGCTGAGCAACACCACGGCCATTGCCGAGGCCTGGGCTCGGCTGGACCACAAGTTTGACCTGATGTATGCCAAGCGGGCCTTCGTGCACTGGTACGTGGGAGAGGGCATGGAGGAGGGGGAGTTCTCAGAGGCCCGGGAAGACATGGCTGCCCTGGAGAAGGATTACGAGGAGGTGGGGACAGACAGTGTGGATGGAGAAGGAGAGGAAGAGGAAGGTGATGAATACTAGAGGGTAAATGTCCTGTTTGGACGGCTGGGAATCAGCCTCATGTCTTCCTCACTGATGCACTTGGGACAATTGTCCACCTTAAATAAAACAGTTCCTCCAGTCACGTTGTAGGGCTACAGTTTGCTGCATCCATTTACCCGTTCCCAATCTGAGCTATGCTCCTTCGTCCCACACCTGGCGCAGCCAGGGGAAGGACCTGGACTCAACCCGTTATCTGCCAGGCTGAACTCGACAATCTGCCAGCTGCCCAGCACACTTCACTAGCTCGAGACGGAGCTGCTGAGCCATTATCCCATCCCCTGGCACAGAGCTCCGTGTGAGGGGCTCCCGGTGAGACGCACAGACCCTAACCCTAGACAATGCCGACTGGGTCATGAGTGACAGGGAGAATCAGATGGAGGGGCAGAGGGAAACCAGGGGGCTGTGTAGATCCCTGGGGTTGGGATGCTGGGGCCAGCCCATGGGCCCCAAAGATCATGGGCCCAATCCAACACCATATATTGGCTGGGGGACACGGAACCCTCCTCCGTGGTGCTGCTAAGAAATAACTCATTGCTCTCCCAGGTCTTCTCATCCATCTCTGCTGGTTAGCTGTTCCCTTTGCCTCCCATGTCACCTCCGATACCTTTCACATGGGATCTCGTACAGCACAGATACTGGTGATGAGAGGACTGACTGTATCCATTAATTTCCATGTTCTCGGTACCCTAGCACCCTGGAACCCGGTTCACTCCTTCAATATGGGGTGAAGAATACAGGGGGAGGGGAGAGGTCTGCCCCGACCTTTGACTCATAGGCCAGCAACAGGTCGCCCATCTGGCAATAGTAATTCCTTCCATGAGGCAGTCAGGTTGGGTGGGAGAGTCCGCCTGAGCTCCCCTATCTCCTGGACAGCCGTTAGCGAAGACATTGTCAGCCGGGAGGGAGGGAGAGCGCTGCAGGGGCCGATCCTGAGAGCTTGGACCCACACAGGACCAGCGCCGGTGCTTCCACTAGGCGACCCTAAGCGGTCGCCTAGGGCAGCAGGATTTGGGGGGCGGCATTTTGCCGCCCTTGGTGGAAATTCAGCGGCCGGGGGGTCCTTCCGCTCCGGGTCTTCGGCGGAAATTTGGCGGCGGGTCCTTCACTCGCTCCGGGACCCGCCGCCGAAGTGCCCCAAAGACGCGGAGCGGAAGGACCCCTGAATGCTCAGAGGAGGAGCGCTGCCGCCTAGGGCGGCAAAAACCCTGGCGCCCCGCTCCTGCACAGGACTGATGGCTGTTTGCTAGCATCCTTTCCTGTTTCTCTTTTCCTTTAACCTAAGTGCTCTCCACCCCTTTCTCTCCTCTGTCTCCCGGGCTGAGTCCCTCTGTCAAAGGGAGACTTTCCCAAAATGCCCCCTGGCTCCTGTGCTCTTGGGAGGAACGGCTGCTGGAATCTAAACAGCTTTGAAACCACTCACGGAGAGGTTACCAAAACGGAACAGCCCGTTCTAGGAACAGCCGGGGTGTAGCCGTGTGGGTCCCAGGATGTTCGAGAGACAAGGTGGGGGAGGGAATAGCTTTGATTAGACCCACTAATGTAGGTGAGAGAGAGCAGCTTTCACAGATCTCTTCAGCAGGCCTGAGGCAGAGCTCTGTCTCTCTCACCTAGGGAAACGGGTCCAATAGAAGCTATTCCCTCCCCCACTCATTCTAGGAGCCTCACACAAGGGACGTCAGCCTCCCCACACCCTATCAGCGCCGTGTGTGCTGGGTGTCTGGCAGTGCCCCATCCGTGCTCACCTGGGACTGCAGCAGTGCCCGCGCCCTCGGAACAGCACCTTGTCCATGCCAGGGGGACTCTGGGAGCGTCCTGGAGCGGTGCCCGTCGGCACTCATCAAGTGGCTGACCGAGCGTTTCCACCCCAAGGAGACAGGTGTGCTAGAAACACAAGGCAGAAGATCCAGGCTCAGTACAATAATTTCCACAAACCTACCAGCTCCACAAACCTACCAGCATAGACCCTATTAGTTCCTATAACAACCTGGGTTTGGGTGCTGTGAATTTCAAGAGGGCATTAGAGCATGTTCAGTGTCTCTGGGGGCTCAGGACTAGGTGTCCTGTGTGACCCGATGGAGCATGTATATGTCAGGGGTTCTGCACAACTAGGGCAATGTCTGGATAATAAATAAAAACAGTAACACATGTTAGCAGTGAAAGGGTTAATAGCGAGGGGGACTCCCACAAGGAACTGAAAGGAGGATCCTCTCTAGGGATGTAGAAAAATTGGAGATGGGGCAGAAAAGAGCCCCAGAAACGACTGAGGGCCGGCGCTAATGGCTTGCCACGAGAGACTTACGGAGCTCCAGCTGTTTAGCTTTTCAAGATGAAGCTCGAGATGTGACTTGCCTGCATATGTCAGGACCTTTGGGGGAGAACACAGTGGGTGCTAATGGGCTCTTTAGTCTAGTGAAGCCGGGCAGAACCAGAGCCAAGGGCTGGAAGCTGAAACCCGACTAATTCGAATGAGAAACGAGGCACAAATTCACAGTGTGGGTGATTAGCCACGGGCATTGCCAACTGGCTGGCTTCCCATCCGGCCTCGTGACTTCCTGGATGATGCTTTTGCCAGACAAGTCCCTGGGCTCCAGGCAGGGGTGACGGGGTGAAATGCAATGGCCTGGGCTAGAGAGGGGGTCAGATTTTGTGATCTAAAGGTCCCTCCTGGCCTTCGCCTCTATGACTCTACGAGTGGCACATCAAGAGTTTGTAACCTCCTAGTGCACCGCCCTGACATCACAATCAGCCTGAGCTTTCCATTGGCTGCAGCAGCTGCCAGTCAGCAGGGGAGGAATGTGATGGGCTGCTGGTGAGCTCCTGCCCTGCACCCCCCGTGTACCACCGAGGGCACCTGCAGGCAAGGGCAGTGCAGATCTCTTCGGATGCAGTAAGGTAGGGCCCGGGCTTTATCAGAGGGGTGGGGATCCCAGCAAGCACTGAGATACCTTGGGAGAGGGAAGAGCTGGATGGAGACCTTGGGGATGGTGACTGGAGAGCGCCTGATGCAATTGGTGCAGAGCAGAGAGTGGAAAGGGGATGTAGGAAGAAGCACGAGGGTCTGACAAGGGCTGGTCTCCTGGGCATGGGCCTAATACCCTCAGCCTAGAGGGAGCCTGGCCCCGTGCTCTGCCCTGGGAAGGGCCATAAACCTCAGCCAACCGTGAGCTCAACACCCTCCCCACCCCAGCAGGTCTCCGGGGGCCATACAGGGATGGGTCTGGCTTGTGGGCTAAAGCTCCCCAGCATGTCTGAGAACCTCAGCGAGGGAGGCTGGTCAGATCTCACCCAGAGTATCAACAAAACATCTATGGCCAATTGGCTTAAAGAGGGGAAGAAGTTTATACAATATATCAGAACAATACTAGTATTAGCAATGGTATGGGCCCATTTCGAGACAGAGTGGTAAAAATGTCAATAATGATGTAGAAAAGGCAGAAGTGTTCAATAAATATTTCTGGTCTGTATCTCAAAACAAGCTGAATGATGTCTCCACATTATACATGACGATCACTTACTTGCTTTTTCATCGGTAACGAAGGAAGATGTTAAAAAGCACCTACTGAAGCTAAACATTTTAAAATCAGCAAATCCAGATAACTTGCACCCAAGAGTTTTAAAAGAGCTGGCCGAGGAGCTCTCCAAATCAATGGTATTCATTTTTTGTAAGTCTTGGAAAATTGGAGAAGTTCCAGAGGACTGAAAGAAAGCTAAAGTTGTGTAATTATTTAAAAAGGGTAAACAGGATGACCCAGGTCACTGTAGGTCAGTGAGTCTGACATCACTCCCAGGGAAAATTATTCAACAGCTGATATGAGACTATCAATATGACCATGTAATTAATACCAGTCAATATAGTTTCCTGGAAAGCAGGTCTTGTTAGACAAAGTTGAGATCGTTCTTTGACAAGGTTACAAGTGGGTCTGAAAAAGGGATTGGTGTTGACCTACTACACATGGATTTGTGTGAGGCACTTGACTCATTACTGCACAACATTCTGATTCAAATATGTGCAGTGTATAAAATCAGTGCAGCACATATTAAAAGGAGTAAAAACTGGCTAACTGCTAGATCTCAAAATGTAACTCAGTGGTTTGAGCATTGGCCTGCTAAACCCAGGGTTGTGAGTTCAATCCTTGAGGGGGCCATTTAGGGATCTAAGGCAAAATCAGTACTTGGTCCTGCTAGTGAAGGCAGGGGACTGGACTTGATGACCTTTCAAGGTCCCTTCTAGCTCAATGAGATTGGTATAAT
The DNA here is from genome assembly GCA_003942145.1 of Platysternon megacephalum. Lineage (NCBI taxonomy): Eukaryota > Metazoa > Chordata > Testudines > Platysternidae > Platysternon > Platysternon megacephalum. Next base: position 382,757 of record QXTE01000406.1, read on the forward strand.
GCCATAACTGTTAATGGGGAATAACCAACTAGTGGGGTCCCTGGGAACTGGCTTTTAGCCCAACATTATCTAATATTTTTATTAATGATTTGGAAGAAAAACAATCATTGCTCAGAGAGTTTCCAGATGACGTAAGGCTTGGGGTGAGGCGGTAAATAGTGACAAGGACCGACCCCCTACATGGAGCAATCTGGATTGGTTGGACAGCTGGGCGCAATCCAACAACGTGGGTTAATATGGCCAATCACAACGTCACACATCTAGGAACAAAGAATGCAGGTCGTACATACATGATGGCGAATTACAGTCTGGAAGGAAGTGACACTGATTTGGAGATTATTGTAGATACCAACTGCCTGGGAGTCAGGGGCACAGGTTGCTCTTGTCCATCCTCCTGGTTGAGGGCAAGGGCCAGGCAGGAGCCCAAGTGTGGTGGAGACGAACACATGGCTGTGCAGATGGTGTCCCTGGGAGGGCTTTGGCTTCCATGACCATGGGATGCTGTTCCAGGCAGCAGGTCTGTGGGAGGAGATGGAGTACACAGACTCAGGAACCTAGCGAGGAGGGCTCTAAGCTGGGTTCAAGGGTAGGTGACAAAAGCCCACAGGTAAGCATAAAAAAGGCAGCCTTAGCAGAGGGCTGCCGACAGAAGAATTCTTTGTCTCCTTAAATGAAGGATAAAGATGGAGTCACTCTCTGTTTCTTGCATTTCCAAAGGTTCTGCCTCTGGTTTACATGCCAGGCCTGCTGGGGATTCAGTCTCCTGTGTCTCTTTGGGGTGCAGGAGCCGTGTTAATAATTCTTTGTCTCTCGAGTTCAGGGTCAGGATAACCCCGGCTTGGTTAGCTCGATGGCTTTGTTTACTGCTAATATGTAAAATGAGGTAAACCCACATTCCTCTGTCTAGGACAGCCCTGTTTATCACCTTTACCTAGGGTGGCCTGTCTTGTCTTAAACATGGTCAAGTAACATCAAACAGAAGGAATCCCTAACTTCACATGGAACATTAACACTTGCATTTTACACTGATATTAATAACCAGCGTGTTATTAGCTTTCATGCGATAGCTCTCGAGGATATGTTGTACCGGTATTATTCCAGTAATGTGTTACGGTGTGAATAGGGGCGCACCGAGGGTCACCGACGGGGATTCCACAACCTCCCTTGGGAGCCTGGTCCACAATTTAACTACCCAGAGAGAACGTTTTTCCTAGGCTATGTCTACGCTATGGCCCTTACACAGGGGCGGCTCCAGGCACCAGCGCAGCAAGTGCGTGCCTGGGGCGGGAAGCCGCGGGGGGCGGCCTGCTGGTCGCTGTGAGGGCGGCAGTCAGGTGGCCTTCGGCAGCGTGCCTGCGGGAGCTCCGCCGGTCCCACAGTTTCAGCGGCAATTCAGCGGCAGGTACGCCGAGAAGCCGCGGGACCGGCACATCACCTGCAGAAACGCCGCCGAATCCGCGTCACCGCAGACCACCCGCAGGCATGCCGCCGAATCCGCGTCACCGCAGACCACCCGCAGGCATGCCGCCGAATCCGTGTCACCGCAGACCACCCGCAGGCATGCCGCCGAATCCGCGTCACCNAAAAAACATAGAGCCGCCCCTGCCCTTCCAGCGGCACAGTGTACCACTGTAAAGTCTGCTGTGTAGCTGCTCTTTGCCAGCAGGAGAGAGCTCTCCCATCAGCATAATTAAACCACCCCCAACGAGCGTCCGGTGGAAGAGCCTCTCCTGCCAGCATAGCATTGTCCACACCAGCGCTTTTGTCGGTGAAACTTATGTCTCAGGCGTGTGCTTTTTTCACACCTCGACCAACAAAAGTGTCATAAACAAAAGCGGTAGTGTAGCCAGAGCCCTAATCTCTAACCTAAATCTCCCTGGCTGCAGAGTAAACCCATTACTTCTTGGCCTACTGTCTGTGGACATGGAGAACTATTGATCCCCGTCCTGTTTACAACAGTCCTTAGCATATTGGAAGCTTGTTCTCAGGGCCCCTCAGTCTTCTTTTCTCCAGACTAAACATGCCCTGGTTTTTTAACCTTTCCTCAGAGGTCAGGTTTTCTAAACCTTTGATCAGGTTTGTTGCCCTCCTTTGGATTCTCTCCAATTTATCCGCATCTTTCCTAAAGTGCGGCTCCCAGAACTGGACCCAGGACTCCAGCTGAGGCATCGCCAGTGCTGAGCAGAGCGGGACAGTGACCCCCCATGTCTTACATACACCTCTCCTCTTCATACACTCGGAATGAGATTCGCCTTTTTCACAGCTGCATCACATTGTTGACTCTTATTCAATATTCAACCCCCAGGTCCTTTTCAGAAGCACTGTTACCGAGACAGTTAGTCCCCAGTTTGTATTTATGCATTTGAGTTTTCCTCCCTAAGTGTGGTACTTTGCACTTGTCTCTATTGAATTGGTCTTGTTGATTTCAGACCAGTTCTCCAATTGTCAAGGTCGCTTTGGATTCTGATCCTGCCTCCAAAGTGCTTGTGACCTCTCCCAGCTTGGGCTCGTCTGCACATTTCATAAGCATCCTCTCCACTCCATTATCCACGTCATGACTGAAAATATTAAATGATACCGGACCCAGGACTGACCCCTGCAGAACCCCACTAGATACACACTCCCAGTTTGACAATGAACCCTGGATAACTACTCTTAGGGTGCGGCCTTTCAGCCAGTTGTGCACCCACCCGATAGGAATTTCATCTAGACCCCATTGCCCTAGTGTGTTTAGGAGAATGTCACGTGGGACTGTACCAAAAGCATTACTGACATCCAGATAGATCACGTCCACTGCTTCCCCCAGCCACTGGGCCAGTGACCCTGTCAAAGGAGGAAGTGAGGTTGGTTTGGCATGATTTTCTTGACAAATCCATGTTGGGTTTTACTTAGAACCCTATTATTCTCCAGGTTCTTTCAAACTGATTGTTCAATACTTTGTTCCAGCATCTTTCCAGGTATCAAAGTTAGGCTGACTGATCTATAATTCCCTGGGTCCTCTTTGTTCCCCTTTGTAAAGAAAGGGGCAAGGTCTGCCCTTCTCCAGTCCTCTGGGACCTCACCTGTCCTCCCCGAGTTCCCAAAGATTGTTGCTAACAGCTCCAAGATTGCTTCAGCTAGATCCTTAAGTAGCCTGGGATGAATTTCATCAGGCCCTGCCAACCTCCTCTAAATAGACTTTAACATGTTCATCCCCTATTTCGGCTTGTTCCTTCCCCCTTGTTGTTAATGGTAAGTGTGGCATCTTTCCACTTTGTGTAGGATTCCTTTTTGATTTTCCGGTCATTAAAGAGCTCCTGATGGAGCCATAGTGCTCTCTTACTATTCTTCCTAGCTTTGTTTTGTTTCGGGGTAGTTTGCCGTTGTGCCTTTAGTACTGTCTCCTTGAGAAGCTGCCAGCTCTCCTGAACTCCTTTTTCCCCACCTCCCAGTTCTCTGGGTTTGTTAAAGTCCATTCTCCTTCTCTCGCTCCTTCTTTCCTGAGAATCATGAAATCTGTCACTTCTGTCACTGTCACCCAAACTGCCTCCACCTTCAGATTCGCTACCAACTCCTCCGTGTTGGAAAGAATCAAGTGAAAAATGCTGTTCCCCCGGTTACCTCCTCCACTTTCTAAAACAAAATGTTGTCTTCAACACATGCCAAATATTGACTGGACATTTTGTGTTTTGCTTTATTACTTTTGCAACAGATGTCTGTATAGTTCAAATCCCTCATTACTATCAGGTCTTGTGTTTTGGATATTTCTGTTATTTGTTCTAGAAATGCCTCATCCACCTCTTCTTCCTGATTTGCTGGGCTATAGTAGACTTTTACCATGATGTCACCCCTATTTTCCCCCCTTTTATCTTTACCCAGAGACTTTCAACTGCTCTGCCTCCCACCTCCGTCTGGCTCTCAGAACAAGTGCATATATCAGGGGTCGGCAACCTTTCAGCAGTGATGTGCCGAGTCTTCGTTTATTCACTCTAATTTAAGGTTTCGCGTGCCAGTAATACATTTTAAAGTTTTTAGAAGGTCTCTTTCTATAAGTCTATAATGTATAACTAAACTATTGTTGTATGTAAAGTAAATCAGGTTTGTAAAATGTTTAAGAAGCGTCATTTAAAATTAAATTAAAATGCAGAGCCCCCCGGACCGGTGGCCAGGACTTGGGCAGTGTGAGTGCCACTGAAAATCAGCTCGCGTGCCGCCTTCGGCACCCGTGCCATAGGTTGCCTACCCCTGGCATATATTCTTGATGTATAATGCAACCCCTCCTTCCTTTTTTTCTGCCTGTCCTCCCTGACAAGCTATACTCCTTGATACCAATATTTCAGTCACGAGATTTATCTCATCAAGTCTCTGTGAATTCTTCCGTCAACGCAGCTACCAGCTCTCTGGGAGGTGGATTTACTACAGTGATGGAAGAACCCCTCCCACCACTGTGGTAAGTGTCCACACTGAGGCGCTAGAGCAGTGCAGCTCCAGCTATAGCATCGGAAGTGTAGACAGAGCCTTAATCCCAGGTTATTTTGTGAATTAACTTGTTTTACTTTCACTAGAATCCAGTTCAGGGCTGGGGTTGAAGGGGCGGGTGCATTCACCCCAGTTAAAATAATAAACTGAGACGAGCTGACTCCTTAGTGAACTTAATATCTTCTGCGACTGCCCCATGCTTGTTACCTGCCTGGCAAGGTCTGGGGCGGGAGAGGCCGCAGGAGTTTGCTGGGGAGGAGGACAGGCTGGCGTGGCAGAGAGCTGACACTGTCTAATCACCAGCAAAGCTCACGGTCACTGAGGCAGAGAGGTAACGCAGGGGCTCACAGCTCGCAGCAGCGTGTTCCACCATCATTGGAGGTATTTAAGACCAGGTTGGACAAACCCCTGTCAGGGCTGGTCTAGGGTTACCTGGCCCTGCCTCAGCGCCGGGCGCAGGACCTCTCGAGGGCCCTTCCAGCCCCACATTTCTATGATTCTATGAGCTCCGAGTGCGACGCGCTGGCAAAAAAGGCTCATATTATTCTGGGATGTATAAACTGGGTGAGCACTGAGCAGAAGGTAGGGTGTTAATACCTCCTCCCGAGAGGACTGTTGCCCCTTTGGCTCAAGCACTTAGCCAAAATCTGGGGCCCAGCAGGCTTGGTTCTGTTAGGAGGGGCAATCAGTGAACCGAGTGAGGCCTATTCTTGGCGTAACCTTGTTCATTCACAAAGAATACCCACAAAGTCCTCTCCCTCTGGAACACAGCAGAACCAAAGAGCCCAGAAACCCCCATGCGCCACTCCAGGGAACACTGCCCTGAGGGTGACACCCACAGCTCCTTCTCCTGCCTTTCTGCCTCCAGCCCCCCAGCCCCCGCGTTTGCCACCAGGGAAAGCCCGCAGCGCACGAGGGTTAGCTCCGACCTACCACGCACCCAGCCTAGCAGAGGGAGCCCCACGGACCGGGACTGTTTTTACTAAATCAAGGGGCTCCGTTGAACCTTCTGCCAAGCCTATAAGAGGGTGCCTGGCACAGCCACTGGCTATAACGAGACCTGTGAGGCTCTTTGGCTCCAAGAGCTCTGTGCTGGCTGCCAGTAGCCCCTTTCAGCAGCACCCTCCACCGGCACGACCACGCTGGTGGTGAGAACTGGAGGCATTTCAGGCAATATCTACACGGATGAATCTGAGGTCTGGGAAACCTTACACTGAGGTTTATCAAAGAGACGGTCACACGGTGACTCGATCGTGCCCTGTAAGTATCTACATGAGGGGATTTCTGGCGTCAGAAGGCTCTTTAATCTACCAGACAAAGGCAGAACAAAATCCACTGGCTACAAGTTGAAGTCAGGAAAGTTCAGATAAAAAGTAAGACGCAAATTTGTACTAGTGAGGGGGATTAATGGAGCTGGCTGAACTCCCAACTTTTCACAGGAACAGGGGGATTTTCACAAAATTTTGTTTAGAAAAATATTGAAAAAAGTGTTCTGATAAGAACAGCATATTCTGTTTTTTTTGTTTCAAAATGACTTTTAATCCCAACATTTATTTAATTTAAAAAAGTAAAAAAACTGGAGGCAAACGTTTCAGTTTTACCCAAACCGAGCGCTTTATGTGACTCGAAACGATTCTTCTGGTGCAAAATTTTGCTTCATGGAAATGTGGTTTGTTTTCGTTCCCATGTCCCAGGGAATGGAAATGGCAAGTCTCCAGCAGCCTGAGGAATTAGCTGTGGAGCAGGTCGCTGAGGGGGGGAGGGGACAGGTACTGATCAACGGCTCCATGTCTAGTTGGCAGCCGGTTTCAAGCGGAGTGCCCCAAGGGTCGGTCCTGGGGCCGGTTTTCTTCAATATCTTCATTAATGATCTGGAGGATGGCGTGGACTGCACCCTCAGCAAATTTGCAGATGACACTAAACTGGGAGGAGTGGTAGATACGCTGGAGGGTAGGGATAGGATACAGAGGGACCTAGACAAATTAGAGGATTGGGCAAAAGAAACCTGATGAGGTTCAACAAGGACAAGTGCAGAGTCCTGCACTTAGGACGGAAGAATCCCATGCACTGCTACAGACTAGGGACCGAATGGCTAGGCAGCAGTTCTGCAGAAAAGGACCTAGGGGTTACAGTGGACGAGAAGCTGGATATGAGTCAACAGTGTGCCCTTGTTGCCAAGAAGGCTAACAGTATTTTGGGCTGTATAAGTAGGGGCATTGCCAGCAGATCGAGGGACGTGATCGTTCCCCTCTATTCGACATTGGTGAGGCCTCACCTGGAGTACTGTGTCCAGTTTTGGGCCCCACACTACAGAAGGGATGTGGACAAAGTGGAGAGAGTCCAGCGGAGGGCAACGAAAATGATTAGGGGGCTGGAGCACATGACTTATGAGGAGAGGTGGAGGGAACTGGGGTTATTTAGTCTGCAGAAGAGAAGAATGGGGGTGGGGATTTGATAGCTGCTTTCAACTACCTGGAAGGGGGTTCCAAAGAGGATGGATCTGGACTGTTCTCAGTGATAACAGATGACAGAACAAGGAGTAATGGTCTCAAGTTGCAGTGGGGGAGGTCTAGTTTGGATATTAGGAAAATCTTTTTCACTAGGAGGGTGGTGAAGCACTGGAATGGGTTATCTAGGGAGGTGGTGGAATCTCCTTCCTTAGAGGTTTTTAAGGTCAGGCTTGACAAAGCCCTGGCTGTGATGATTTAGTTGGGATTAGGTCCTGCTTTGAGCAGGGGGTTGGTTAGATGACCTCCTGGGGTCCCTTCCAACCCTGATATTCTATGATTCTATGAATGTTCCATCATGTGGAGCCTTGAAATCAAGACGCTGTTTTCTAACAGCAAACGTTCTAGCTCCGCTACAAGGTACTGGGCTGTGAAATTCTCTGTCCTGGGTCAGCCTGGAGATCAGCCTGGCCTTAACATGCATGAAGGGAGATGCCTGATGCTGGGGCATCAAGACAGATGGCCAGGGTGGGTGGGCCTGTGTATCGAGGTGTGACACAGAGACTGCTGGCTGGACTGAGTGTGAAACAGAACAAAATAGGGAGTTTTGAACCGTTCAGTGGACAAATAAGTGTGTGTGTGAGTTGGACAGACAGACAGACTTGGACAAACAGGGATTCAAGACAGACAGATTGTAACAGCGCTATCAGGATGCAGGGAGAGGAAGGGAGATCGGGCTAAGGGCTCTGTGCTACAGAAAGGCTAACGATGGCGTGAGTAAATCAGCAGAGCCCTACTGAACTCAAGGGGGGTACGACAGCTTACAGCTGGAGAGGATCTAGGCTACCGGAGTCTGTTCTCTCTGGGGCTTGCAGGCTGGCTGATATGTCTCCTTAACTGCTCTGTCCCATGCTCCTTAGGGCCAGGTATCGACAGCATGCATCTGCTGCCATTCTGCATGGAGCTGGCCAGCCACAGGAATGGCCATGACCACTACTAACCACAGGCCTGCAGACTTTGGCTGCATCTCCAGGGACACGCCCCAATTCCTGGCTGCTTCTCCTCCCCAGCTGCCCAGCTGGCCCCTGCACAGGACAGATGGTCACCATGGGGGAGTACTACAAACTGCTGGAACTTCCCCAGGACGCCTCTGACGAGGACATCAAAAAGGCGTAAGTCCCCCTTCCGTGGAGCTTCCCTTTCCCCACGCACCCCGATGGCATGGTTCCTGCTGACGCTCTCTGCGATTGGCAGTGTTCTCCGCCCGGGGCTGCTGGCCAGCCTTGGGGAACTGGAGGTCTCTCCTGGTCTCTCTGCTCTGAGAGCAGCTCACGGGAGACAGGAGAGGGGTTCCTGGGGTCGGACAGCTCCACTGGTAAGTGGGGTGTGACTCCAGCTAGTGACCATTGGAACATCACTGGGAAAGGGGCATTGAGACGTGTTCAAAGGAGTCTGCTCCGAAAGGCGAGCATTCCTTACTGAGATGGGTGTGGGTCACCGGGGTGGAGAAGGGCAGGGGTCAGCTGGGGTGCCCGAGCTGGCCTTGTAAAATCCCGGGGAGGAGGAGCGGAGGAGACGGTAAGAATCCCATAGTTGCTGGGAGACAAGGGCAGCTTAAGGGAATTCTTCTACTTGCTGGGCTTCCCGCAGCAGGAGTCGGTACCTATGGCGGGGCTCTGAGGGGCTGCACAGCACCTAACAAACTGGGCATGGCCAGGTGTGACTGTCTGTCTCGCTGGGCTCTGTGCAGGTACAGGAAGGCAGCAATGAGATGGCACCCGGATAAAAACCCAGAGACCGAGCAATACGCCGAGCGGAAGTTCAAAGAAATAACAGAGGCATATGAAGTGCTGTCAGACAGTAAGGGGCCCGCCCACCCGTCCCCTTCTCCAGCCATCCACCCTCACTCAGCTCATTGCGGGTCCTTGATGTTCCCACACTCCTCGCTGCACTTGTGCTGCCCTCCTTGCGGCTGCTGGGGCAGCGGCTTCTGCCGCACACGCTCGGTGTCTGTCTCCCTCCTCTGGGTGCAGCGTTGCTGTAGCCATGCTGGTCCCAGGGTATTAGCGAGACAAGGTGGGGGAGGCGATATCTGTTACTGGACCAACTTCTGTCGGGGAGAGAGAAGCTTTCGAGCTCCACAGAGCTCTCCCTCCGGTCCCTGTCTCCTTCACCGACAGAAGTTGGCCCAATAAGATATTATCTCACCCACCTTGTCTCTCTGCCTCCTCTGGGGCACCCCACTGCTCCACACATCTCCCTGGGGACACCTCTTGGAGCGGGTGGGGTGCTACCCTCTCTGGCCCCATCATTCCAGGCTCTCCCTTCCCCTCCAGCGCAGGCCACAGAGATGAACGTTACCCTGCAGCTGAGCCACGGGGCATCCTTCTGCCAGGCCCAATCCCGGCCTGTGGTTAGGTGTGCGGCAACCAGGTCCGATGCCGTTGCCCCAGGCGCAGAACCCAGAGCCCCGTCTCATGCTGGAGTCCTGCCCGGTAGCACCTCTGCCCACGGCGCAGCCCTGGCACCATTAACCCAGTGTCCGTTTACGTGAGGTATTTCCATGGCGGAGAGCGCAGCGGTAACAAAGTGCCTCCCAGAGGTGGGCAGGGAGCTTCGGCGTAGGCGCTGGCCCAGGCCAGCCTGTGGCAGTCCCATGTCTGTCCCTCCGACTGCTTCCCCATTTGCGGGCAGGCCCCCTCTGGCTCAGTCCTGGGGCGGGGTCAGCCTGGTGAAAGGGTGTCCGCTGTGTCCGGACTCGGCTGAACCTCTTGCTCCTTCTCCCTTCCAGAGAGCAAGCGCGACCTCTACGACCGCTACGGCAAGGACGGGCTCACGGGGGCAGGTGAGTGACCCACCCTGCCCTCAGCTACATCTGCCCAACCCTCTGGCTTCACTGAGGCCAGAATTTGTCCCTGCGGTTGGAACTTTGCTCCCAATTCTGCTGGTGACGCATGAACCAGAATCGACCCCGGCTCATTCTCCCCGGGCTGGGCTGGCTCTGCAGGGCCAGCAGGAGCCCAAGGCACAGAATGTTTGCTTCTGTCCACCTGCGAATATCCACAGGGAGCCCATCGGCCGAGGGAGGAGGGGCCACGTTTCCACAGCCACGTTCCAGATCAGCATCGCACTCAGGGGCCTTTTCTCCTGGCCCCAGAGCTCTGCGGTGGGGAGAGACGGGATCCCAGCCTTGCCAGCCCCAAGCAGGGTGTCCTGCTCGCTTCCTGCTCACGTTCCTTTCGAGGACCCTTGCGAGGGCCGGCTCCAGGGCCTGGGCGCCGCGTTTGCCATTTCCTGTCTCTGCCTTTCCCCAGCAGAGCCCGGGGGATCAAGGGCTGAAGATGGAGTCCCTGGATTTATGTTCCACTTTCGCAGCCCCCATGACATCTTCAGAGAGTTCTTTGGGGGACAAGATCCTTTCTATGGTGAGTGGAAGCCTCAGATTCTGTGGGACCAGCTGGCCCAGTAATGAACCTGGGGCCTGAGGGAGCAGAAGGGAGGTTTCGGTGTGATCGAGCAGGTGCTTAGGTCCTTATAGCGGGGCCAGAGCATGGCCTGGGTACTTGGCTAGAGAGCTGAAGGGAGAAATAAACGAGGAATTATCCTGAACTCTCCCAGTGGTGAATGTCAGGGCTTTCTCCAGAACCCCAACGGGGTTTCCACATGCTCAGCCCCTGAACAGTTCCCACGGTCCGAGGGTCCGTTAGGGGAGGCGCACATGTCAGTACAGCTGTTATGACCAATGCATGTTCTCTGAATCCAGGGCAAAGCTACTTTACAGAACATCCGGAGCCCTGGCTGCCTAGCAGAGGGGCTGTCCTGCCTGGTCGTGGAGTCTCCACAATTCATTGTCATGGGAGACGAACACTCACAATGCCCCAGACAGGCCCACAACCTTATCTCGGCCTGTCAGCAACGGGATCCTCCCACATGGCCAGATACACTTCTCCTTAGCCAAGGAACAGAGATGGGGAGTAAGAATCACACCCCATTCCTGTGCATGGGCTTTCTGCCACTCTCTNGGATTCCCCAGCGAGATTCTTACAGACTGGGATCAAACCACCTCTTAACCTTCTCTTTACCGAACAAAGCACCTGCCTCACTGTGACCCTGGGCCAGCCGCTTCCCACTACCTTCCTCTGACAGTGGCTTTAGTTTGCTTTGCTCTCGGCTGATTCTCCTGTTAAAATCCTGATGCTTTGCTTGGTTGGGGAACTGAGAGTACAAAGGCCGGGATCATTGTTACCCAGCCCTATCACTACAGTCCCGGAGCACCTCCCACTCTTTCCTGGATTTATCCTCACAACCCCTGTGCAGCAGCACCTCTGTTATCCGCCTTGAGTGGGTGGGCGGGTGGGTCCCAGGGGAAGAGGCAGAGAGGAGCCGGTGAGTGGGTGGCCGGGTGGGTCCCATGAGAAGAGGCAGAGAGGAGCCGGTGAGTGGGTGGTCGGGTGGGTCCCAGGGGAAGAGGCAGAGAGGAGCCGGTGAGTGGGTGGGCGGGTGGGTGCCAGGGGAAGAGGCAGAGAGGAGCCGGGGAGTGGGTGGCCGGGTGGGTCTCAGGGGAAGAGGCAGAGAGGAGCCGGCGAGTGGGTGGCCGGGTGGGTCCCAGGGGACGAGGCAGAGAGGAGCCGGTGAGTGGGGGGCCGGGTGGGTCCCATGAGAAGAGGCAGAGAGGAGCCGGTGAGTGGGTGGCCGGGCGGGTCCCAGGGGAAGAGGCAGAGAGGAGCAGGTGAGTGGGTGGCGGGGGGGGTCCCAGGGGAAGAGGCAGAGAGGACCCGGTGAGTGGGTGGCCGGGTGGGTATCAGGGGAAGAGGCAGAGAGGAGCCGGGGAGTGGGTGGCCGGGGGGGTGTCAGGGGAAGAGGCAGAGAGGAGCCGATGAGTGGGTGGCCGGGGGGGTGTCAGGGGAAGAGGCAGAGAGGAGCCGATGAGTGGGTGGCCGGGGGGGTGTCAGGGGAAGAGGCAGAGAGGAGCCGATGAGTGGGTGGCCGGGTGGGTGTCAGGGGAAGAGGCAGAGAGGAGCCGGTGGGTGGGTGGCCGGGTGGGTGTCAGGGGAGGAGGCAGAGAGGAGCCGGTGAGTGGGTGGCTGGGGGGGTCCCAGGGGAAGAGGCAGAGAGGACCCGGTGAGTGGGTGGCCGGGTGGGTGTCAGGGGAAGAGACAGAGAGGAGCCGACGAGTGGGTGGCCGGGTGGGTGTCAGGGGAAGAGACAGAGAGGAGCCGATGAGTGGGTGGCCGGGGGGGTGTCAGGGGAGGAGGCAGAGAGGGGCCGGTGAGGGGGGGGCAGGGAGGGTGTCAGGGGAGGAGGCAGAGAGGAGCCGGTGAGGGGGTGGCCGGGTGGGTGTCAGGGGAAGAGACAGAGAGGAGCCGATGAGTGGGTGGTCGGGTGGGTGTCAGGGGAAGAGGCAGAGAGGAGCCGATGAGTGGGTGGCCGGGGGGGTGTCAGGGGAAGAGGCAGAGAGGAGCCGGCGAGTGGGTGGCCGGGTGGGTCCCAGGGGACGAGGCAGAGAGGAGCCGGTGAGTGGGGGGCCGGGTGGGGCCCAGGGGAAGAGGCAGAGAGGACCCGGTGAGTGGGTGGCCGGGTGGGTATCAGGGGAAGAGGCAGAGAGGAGCCGGAGAGTGGGGGGCCGGGGGGGTATCAGGGGAAGAGGCAGAGAGGGGCCGGTGGGTGGGTGGCCGGGTGGGTCTCAGGGGAAGAGGCAGAGAGGAGCCGGCGAGTGGGTGGCCGGGTGGGTCCCAGGGGACGAGGCAGAGAGGAGCCGGTGAGTGGGGGGCCGGGTGGGTCCCAGGGGAAGAGGCAGAGAGGACCCGGTGAGTGGGTGGCCGGGTGGGTGTCAGGGGACGAGACAGAGAGGAGCCGATGAGTGGGTGGCCGGGTGGGTGCCAGGGGAAGAGGCAGAGAGGGGCCGGTGGGTGGGTGGCCGGGTGGGTCCCAGGGGAAGAGGCAGAGAGGCGCCGGTGAGTGGGTGGCCGGGTGGGTGTCAGGGGACGAGACAGAGAGGAGCCGATGAGTGGGTGGCCGGGTGGGTGCCAGGGGAAGAGGCAGAGAGGAGCCGGTGAGTAGGTGGCCGGGTGGGTCTCAGGGGAAGAGGCAGAGAGGAGCCGGTGAGTGGTTGGCCGGGTGGGTCTCAGGGGAAGAGGCAGAGAGGAGCCGGTGAGGGAGTGGGCGGGGGGGTCGGAGGGGGAGAGGCAGAGAGGAGCCGGTGAGTGGGGGGCCGGGTGGGGCCCAGGGGAAGAGGCAGAGAGGACCCGGTGAGTGGGTGGCGGGGTGGGTGGCAGGGGAAGAGGCAGAGAGGAGCCGGTGGGTGGGTGGCCGGGTGGGTCTCAGGGGAAGAGGCAGAGAGGAGCCGGTGGGTGGGTGGCCGGGTGGGTCTCAGGGGAAGAGGCAGAGAGGAGCCGGGGAGTGGGTGGCCGGGGGGGTGTCAGGGGAGGAGGCAGAGAGGGGCCGGTGAGGGGGGGGCAGGGAGGGTGTCAGGGGAGGAGGCAGAGAGGAGCCGGTGAGTGGGTGGCCGGGTGGGGCCCATGAGAAGAGGCAGAGAGGAGCCGGTGAGTGAGTGGCCGGGTGGGTCCCAGGGGAAGAGACAGAGAGGAGCCGGTGAGTGGGTGGCCGGGTGGGTGTCAGGGGAAGAGGCAGAGAGGAGCCGGTGAGTGAGTGGCCGGGTGGGTCCCAGGGGAAGAGGCAGAGAGGACCCGGTGAGTGGGTGGCCGGGTGGGTGTCAGGGGAAGAGGCAGAGAGGAGCCGGTGAGTGAGTGGCCGGGTGGGTCCCAGGGGAAGAGGCAGAGAGGAGCTGGTGAGTGGGTGGGCGGGTGGGTCCCAGGGGAAGAGGCAGCGAGGAGCCGGTGAGTGGGTGGCCGGGTGGGTCTCAGGGGAAGAGGCAGAGAGGGGCCGGTGAGTGGGTGGCCGGGTGGGTCCCAGGGGAAGAGGCAGAGAGGCGCCGGTGAGTGGGTGGCCGGGTGGGTGTCAGGGGAAGAGGCAGAGAGGAGCTGGTGAGTGGGTGGGCGGGTGGGTCCCAGGGGAAGAGGCAGAGAGGAGCCGATGAGTGGGTGGCCGGGTGGGTGCCAGGGGAAGAGGCAGAGAGGAGCCGGTGAGTGGGTGGCCGGGTGGGTCCCAGGGGAAGAGGCAGCGAGGAGCCGGTGAGTGGGTGGCCGGGTGGGTCTATGGGGATGAGGCAGAGAGGAGTGAGCAGCCGGCAGGTGGGGGAGCCTCAGGGGAAGAGGCGGAGAGGAGCGAGCGGCAGATAGGGGGTTCGAGGGAGGAGACGGACAGGAGGGGGCAGGGAGGCTTAGGAGAGGGGGTGGGAAGAGGCAGAGAGAGTGTGGGGCCTCGGGGGAAGAAGGGCCTGAATTCATAGGCAGTGCATGAGTCTTCTGTTAGGGGAGGCTGACACAGGAGTGCTGGAAGCTCCCTAGAAGTGTGGGAGGGGACCACGGGCGTTCGGACCATGGCCCTTCCCCCGAGGCCTTGCCCCCACTTTACCTCTCCCCCGAGGTCTGCTCNAGAGTGAGCAGCCAGCAGGCGGGGGAGCCTCAGGGGAAGAGGCGGAGAGGAGCGAGCGGCAGATATGGGGTTCGAGGGAGGAGACGGACAGGAGGGGGTGGGGAGGCTTAGGAGAGGGGGTGGGAAGAGGCAGAGAGAGCGTGGGGCCTCAGGGGAAGAAGGGCCTGAATCCATAGGCAGTGCATGAGTCTTCTGTTAGGGGAGGCTGACACACGAGTGCTGGAAGCTCCCTAGAAGTGTGGGAGGGGACCACGGGCGTCCGGACCATGGCCCTTCCCCCGAGGCCTTGCCCCCACTTTACCTCTCCCCCGAGGTCTGCTCTTGACCAACACCCCTTGTACCATCCTCTACAGCTCGCCCGCGAGTGGAATAAGGGCCTTAAGGTCAACCAAGGTCCTTAGTGCTGAGTGAAGGCCCAGCGGCCGGGTGAGCCTGGGCCTCGGTTACCGTCCTAGGTGATGTCAGTGGGGGATGGGGGTTTAAAGCTGGGCCTCCAGTTAATGCCCAAGGACTCTTCTCAGGAGGGTGCTGAGGGGCTGAGCCCAGGGTCCACAAATGCTGACAAGGGTCAATTCTTGGCGATTGAGGAGACAAGCAGCAGAGCAGCCACAGGGAACGACTCTCACGCTGGGCCTAGCAAGGTGCATTCTGGGCATAACAGGTCTGATTTCTTGCAGGTGTGACTGGTGCTGAGAGGAGCAACACGGAAGCAGCAAGGAACGAATCACACCCTGGATACGAGTCGCATGAAGCATGCAATGACTTGCATGGGGGATATGAGTTTTATGATGGGTGGAACAAGCATGAGGGATATGAGCCGCATGGCGCATGGAATGAGTCACATTATGAGTTTGAGTCTGCTCCTGGATGCAAGTTGCATGAGGAGTATGTGTTGTATGATGGGTGGAATAACACACCAGACGGACTGGAGACGACTCCTGGATGCAAGTTGCATGAGGCATATACGTCGTATGATGGATGGAACAATACACCGGACAGACAGGAGACGACACCTGGATACGAGATGCATGAGGCGTATGCGTCGTACGGTGGGTGGAACGATATACCAGACAGACAGGAGACGACACCTGGATATGAGATGCATGAGGCGTATGCGTCGTACGATGGATGGAGCAGGCCACAAGACAGAGACAAGTCAGCTGCTGTATATGAGCCGCATGCTGGATGGAGCAGGGGACAAGACAGACCTGAGGCAGCTCCTGGATACAGGTCACATGAGGAGTGTGCGCTGTATGATGAATGGAGCGGGGCAGAAGACAGACCTGACTCAGCTCCTGTGTACGAGCTGCATGCTGGACGCAACGAAGCAGCTGCTGGGTGGAAAGAGTCGGCTGCTGGCTATGCCCCAGCTCCCAGATACATGTCACCTTATGAATGCACCAAGGTGGCTGACAGGAGCAGTGAGCTGGCTGCTGGGTGGAACAAGCCAATTGCGGATGGGAAGAGTCGACCCCCAACTGAAATGCGGGTGCTCCCAGGTGGAAGGAGGCTGCTCCTGGGTAAATCAAAGACGAGGCAGTCAGATGGAATGGACAAGCTCCTGGATGGAATGAAGAAGCTCCTGGATGGAACCAAGAAGCTCTTGTGTAGACGGAGCGAGCTCCAAGGAGGAACAAGTCCAGTCCCACCAGGAGAATCACAGCTGTTCTCTGAAGGAGCTAGTCGGCTGCTCCCGGAAATAACCCACTGGCCGCAGGCTGAAATGAATCAGTTACAAGGCAGAACAAGTCAGGTATTGCATGCAACCAGTCAGCTCCCAGATGTCACCGGTCGACTGCAGGATGAAATGATACAGATACAGCCGCTCACAGATACAGACAATCCGCTTCTGAGTGCAAGAAGCAGCCTGCTACATGGAACAAGTCGGTGTCCAAATGTAATCAGTCAGCCCCAGGGGGGAGTAAGTCGGCTCCCAGACATAACCAGTCATCTCCTAGGCAGAACGAGCAGGTTCCCAGTCAGAAGCCACCTTGGTGTCCAGCCCTCTGATTCCAGCTGTTCCCATAACTCCTTTATCACCAGGCTGGGGAGAATGCTGTGAACGCCAGGATCCACTGGGAGGGAGGTTTCCAGAGGCCGCTGGCAGAGCAGGCAAGGGGCTGTTCAGTAAAGACTGGGACCAGAGCTCTCAGCATCAGTCTCTTTATTATTCACTGAGAAGCCAGCTAAACAGGACCTGCTTAGACAGGGATGGGAGCACTGCTTTGAGGGCCCAGGGCCTTACAGCCAATGGTATTGGGGGCTGCAGGGAGCTGGGGGCTCAACATTGCTGCTGTTTCATTGAGTCCTGCTCGTTGCTCACACACTTAGGTGACAGGGGCGTATAAGAGCCCAGAGAGCCCCTGGCTCCCCCCGGTGCTGTCAGGAGGTTACAGCCCCCTGACTGCTGTGGCTCGGGGCTCTGGTTTGTCTCTCTTTGAGGGTGTGCCCAGGGCACGGAGATGCCCACGGAAAGGGGGGGCTCGTGCACAATGCAGCGGGGGAAGGAGGGAGGGAAATTTGGCCTGGCTGGGCTGAGGGAGGGGGGAGAGAAGAGAGGGCACATACCTCATGCCAAAGGCAGCTATGACCTGAATGCCAAGTTGGGTTGTGTGAGCATCTGTCTGGTGACAGTCTCTGGGATACTCTGCAGGAGACCATTGGATCGGAGAGCGCTGGACAGGGTGGGAGGGCTGGGGGTTTCTCCTCTCCTCCTCATGCCCAGACTGGCTTCTAAATCCAAGGAGGGCAAGAACTGAAGCCTGAAATGACCACGGAGATGAAGCGTTTTCTGTGGATCAGGCTGACGTGTTTGTGCTCTTTGTAGACTGAGTCCTTCTTTGTTTATTGTCTGTCCCCAAAACTCGATTTGAGGTCGACGGAAAACACACTTTCCTTGTTTAGGCTTAGAACTTAGTTGAGGTTTTGTTGTGTACTTACCAAGGGTTGTGCTGGATTCTCCATCACGGACAAGTTTTAAATCAAGATTGTATGGTTTTCTAAAAGCGCTGCTCCAGGACTGATGGTGGGGCCTGTATTCTACAACAGGTCAGATGAGATGATCACACTGGTCCCTTCAGGCCTTGGACTCTACGAACCCCGTCCCTTAGGCACTCTAACATCCTGTTTGCTTTTTTGACCACAGCTGCAGGTTAAGCAGAGGTTTACATTGAGCTTCTGCAATGACGCCCAGGTCCTTTTCTTGGGTTGGTACAGTTAATTCAGACCCCTGTAAGGGGTGTGAGTCGTTTACACTTCCCCCCATAATGTGGATTACTTTGCATTTATAAACATTGAATTTCATCTGCAGTCATCTCTCCCATTCACCCAACCTGTTCGGATCTCTCTCAAATTCCCCACAGTTCTCCGTGGTCCTGAGGAACCTAAACAATTTTGTGTCAACTGCGCATTTTTCTACCTCACTACTCTCCCACTTTGCAGGTCATTAATACATCTATTAAACAACACAGGACCTTGTACCGAGCCGTATGGCCCTGCTCTTAGCCTTTGGCCATGATGAAAACTGACCATTGAATCCTACTCTGCTCTTTCCGTCTCCTCGCCAGTTTTTGAGCCATAACTGCACTTTGCCTCTCACCCCATGACAACTTCGCTTTTTAGTAGCCTCTTGTGTGGGGCTTGTCAAAGGCCTTTTGAAATACAAATAAATGATGTCAACCGGTCGCCTTTAGCTGTTACTTCATTGGTATGTTTAAAGAATTAAGGGACTAGTGAGACATGACTTTCCTTGCAGAAACTGTGCCAGGAACAGATCCAAGTCTTACTGGTCTATAATTCTCCAGATCACCCTTACAGAGTTTGTTAAATATCGGTACAATATTTGCTACCCTCTAGAATAGTGACAGAATAGAAGGAGAGTTGGCATATTTTTGCTAGGAGCCCAGACACTTCGTACTTAAGCTCCTTCAGAATTCTTGGCTGGACAGGATGGCCTCATGACTAATTACATTGTAAATGACCAGTTCGCTTCAGCATCTCTGCTCTGACACCTCCGTCTCCCAAAGTCATCGGTGCCTCTCTCTCTCTCTCTCTCTCTCTCTCTCATACACACACATTCTGCTCCTCTCTTCCCTGTTCTGGAATCCTGGTTGCTTCCCCCCACCCCCACCTCTCTTTTTCAGCATCTGTTTCAGTCCAGACCATTGTCTCCTCCTCCCTCTAACCTCTTCCTCCCTCATTTCCCCCAGGTTCTTTTCTACACTCCCTCTCCTGCAGCCACCCACCCACAACACACCTGCTGGATCATCTGCTCGCTGCTCTTACTCCATCCCTTCTCTTCCATTTCTCCCCGTCTGACTCACTCTGTATCACTCAGACAGTGGGACTGACTCCAAGGGAGACTGGCTCCAAACCACCACGATCGTGGCAGGAACGGCGGCTGGAATCCAAGCAGCTTTTCAAAAAACCCACTGAGAGGTTACACAAACTAACCCGCCCTGTTTTAGGAGCCACAAAGGAGGAACTTCTACCTCCCAAAGCCCGATCAGTGCCACATGTGCGGGTGTCCGGCAGTGCTCAGCTCGGACTCCAGCAGCACGACAGCCGGCTGGGATACATAGCGCTTGGGACCCAACGCAGCCAGGGCCCGGGAATATGTGCTCAGTGCAGCGATCTCCAGCGGCAGGCACACACCGGCAGAAGCACTATTATTTCATAGGACACCCTGGGTGTGGATGGGGTGAACGTGAACAGAGCTGCAGAGGATCTATCAGGCCACAGAACGAGGTGACTCAGTCCTGGGGATCCCGTATCACCCTAAGGGGGACAGAGACGAGTGTAGGCTGCTCTGCGGCAAGGTATGACTCATAACAATGCTAATACATGTCAGCAGTGAAAGAGTTAATAGTGGGGGGTGCACTGCAGGTGACAGGAAGGACTGTCAAACAAAGGGTTAAAGCATCTTGCCCACTTGTTGCCTGTGGTTGATTATTGTAACCTCCTGAATGAAAGTGCAAGGCCCTGACATCACAATCAGACCGAGCTTTCCATTGGCTGCAGCAGTTGTTAATCAGCAGTGGAGGAATATGAGGGGCTGCTAGTGAGCTCCTGCCCTGCCCCTCCTCCCCAGAGCAGCTGCAGGTGTGCAGTGAAATCAGAGGGGTGGGATTTTGGAGACCAGGATGCAGCTGGGATCGTCTCTCCTGCAGCAGTAAGGTATGGGCTGAGCTGTGTTCAAGGGGTAGAGCCCCAGGGGAGCTGCCGAGCAGGAGAGAGGCTCTGGGCAGTGGGGAGAGCTGGGCAGAGGTGCCAAGGATGGGGAAGCAAAGAGAAGGGGGGATGGCGATGGAGGAGAGGTGGCGACTGGAGAGCCCGTGATGCAACTGGACCAGAGCAGAAGACAGAAAAAAAGGGTGAAGGAAGAAGCAAGAGTGTCTACTATTAGTGGGCCTAATAACCTAATAAAGAGAATTCTCCTAGCCCGTGGTTTGACCATGTCACCCCCTCTTTGCCTCCATTCCCTGGCTCCCCCTTCTCTACTACATGAAACATAACCAACCCGTCTTCACTTTCAGTGACCTTCATGGCCAGGCCCCACCCTACCTATTAGAGAATCCTAGGACTGGAAGGGATCTCAAGAGGATTATCTAGTCCAGTCCTCTGCCTCATGGCAGCACGAAGTATTATCTAGCCCATCCCTGACAGGTGTTTGTCCAACCTGCTCTTAACAATCTCCAAAGACGGAGATTCCACAACCTCCCTGGGCAATTTATTCCAGAGTTTAACCACCCTGACAGTTAGGAAGTTTTTCTTAATGTCCAACCTAAACTTTCCTTGCTGCAATTTAAGCCCATTGCTTCTTGTCCTGTCCTCAGAGGTTAAGAAGAACAATTTTTCTCCCTCCTCCTTGTAACAATCTTTTATGTACTTGAAAACTGTTATCATGTCCCCTCTCAGTCTTCTCTTCTCCAGACTAAACAAACCCAACTTTTTCAATCTTCCCTCATAGCTCATGTTTGCTAGACCTTTCATCATTTTTGTTGCTCTTCTCTGGACCTTCTCCAATTTGTCCACATCTTTCCTGAAATGTGGCACCCAGAACTGGACACAATACTCCAGTTGAGGCCTAATCAGCGCAGAGCAGAGCAAAAGAATTACTTCTTGTGTCTTGCTTACAATACTCCTGCTGATACAGCCCAGAATGATGTTTGCTTTTTTTGCAACAGCATCACACTGTTGACTCATATTTAGCTTGTGATCCACTATGACCCCCAGATCCCTTTCCGCAGTGCTCCTTCCTAGGCAGTCATTGCCCAGTTTGTATGTGTGGAGTTGATTGTTCCTTCCTAAATGGAGAACTTTGCATTTGTACTTATTTAATTTCATCCTATTTATTTCAGGCCATTTCTCCAGTTTGTCCAGATCATTTTGAATTTCAATCCTGTCCTCCAAAGCACTTGCAACCCCTCCTAGCTTGGTATCGGACGCAAACTTTATAAGTGTCCTCTCTGTGCCATTATCGAAATCATTGATGAAGATATTGAACAGAACCGGGCCCAAAACTGATCCCCGCCAGACCCCACTCAATATGTCCTTCCAGCCTGACTGTGAACCACTGATAACGACTCTCTGGGAATGGTTTTCAAACCAGTTCTGCAGCCACCTTATAGTAGCTCCACCTAGGTTGTATTTCCCTAGTTTGTTTATGAGAAGTTCATGCGAGACAGTATCAAAAGCCTTACTAAAGTCAAGATATACCACGTCTACCACTTCCCCCCCGCATCCACAAGGCTTGTTACCCTGCCAAATGAAGATATTAGGTTGGTTTGACATGATTTGTTCTTGACAAATCATAAGAACATAAGGACATAAGAACGGCCATACTGGGTCAGACCAAAGATCCATCTAGTCCTGTATCCTGTCTTCCAACAGTGGCCAATGCCAGTTGCCCCAGAGGGAATGAACAGAACAGAGAATCATCAAGTGATCCATCCTCTGTTCCCCCATTCCAAGGTTCTGGCAAACAGAGGCTAGGAACACCATCCCCGCACATCCTGGCTAATAGCCACTGACGGACCTATCCTCCATGAACTTATCTAGTTCTTTTTTGAGCCCTGTTATACTCTTGGCATCCTCTGGCAAGGAGTTCCACAGGTTGACTGTGCGTTGTGGGAAGAAATACTTCCTTTTGTTTGTTTTAAAGCTGCTATTAATTTCATTTGGTGACCCCTAGTGTGTGTGTTATGAGAAGGCACAAATAACACTTCCTTATTTACTTTCTCCACACCAGTCATGATTTTATAGACCTCTATCATATCCCACGTTAGTCGTCTCTTTTCCAAGCTGAACAGACCCTGTCTTATTAATCATTCCTCATATGGCAGCTGTTTCATACTCCTAATCATTTTGTTGCCCTTTTCTGAACCTTTTCCAAGTCCAACATATCTTTTTTGAGATGGAGCGACCACATCTGCACGCAGTTTTCACGGTGTGGGCGTACCATGGATTTATATAGAAGCAATATGACATTTTCTATCTTATTATCTATCCCAGGGGTAGGCAACCTCAGGACAGGATGCAGAGATAAAGTTTCTTGACACCTTAAATGACTTCTTGGAGCAGCTGGTCCTGGAACTCACAAGAGGAGAGGCAATTCTTGAGCACATGATTTATGAGGAGAGACTGAGGGAACTGGGATTGTTTAGTCTGCAGAAGAGAAGAATGAGGGGGGGGATTTGATAGCTGCTTTCAACTACCTGAAAGGGGGATCCAAAGAGGATGGAGCTTGGCCCAGACCCTGCCCCCCACCCCTGCCCTGCCTCTTCCCGCCCCCTCCCCCGAGCGCGCTCCATCCCCGCTCCTCCCCCTCCTTCCCAGTGCCTCCTGCACACCGCGGAACAGCTGATCGCAGCGGGTGGGAGGTGCTAGAAGGGGGGGGAGGAGTTGATCAGTATGGCCGCCGGTGGGCGAGAGGCCCTGGGGGGAGTGGGGGAGGAGGGAGCTTGGCTGCCGGTGGGTGCTAAGCACCCGCTAATTTTTTCCCATGGTGCTCCAACCCTGTAGCACCCATGAAGTTGGCGCCTATGACAAGAGGTAATTGTAATGTCCTATGAGGCCATCAATAGTACAGGCCATCGGTCATACTGTATTCTCCCTTACAGACGTATGAATCTTAATCTATCGGGTCCATCTGTCTTTACGGACATGCCAGTGACAAAGGCCCAATGTCCCCTGCACTGGGGGAGCGAAGGGGACCCCTAACTTCAAACTAGTGGGTACAAGGCTCAGCCCACAAGAATGGTGAAATGAGGGATCAAAGCAGAAAAAGCAAGTGGTGGAAACTCTCCCACGCCCCACCCACATCTCAAGCTCCACCCACTCAACACCAAAATGAGCAGTCACTCCCAGCAGATGGTGCGGATCTGCAAGCCCATCAACCCTCTCTGTCTGGTCTGCTTTGGTCTGCGGGGAATGAAGTTAATGTCTCACTCCGCATCACTAGCATATAGCAGGGACACCACCCTGAAATGAACTGGGGCTGCGGAGAATGTGGGAACTTGTCTAATATTTTTATGAACAATATGTGGGACTCATTATACCCACGCACTTTGTCCTGCTGCTCGTTGAGCATGAAGGCTTGGGGCATGAGACACAGGTGATGTCAGGTGTGCCTCTCTGGATTGGGACTGGTTACAGTATCAAGAACTGACTGGAATTAACACCGCTGAATGAGGGCCCTGCAGGAACAATGGAAACCTCAGGGAAGAACTGACTGACTCCAGGGCAGGACAGATGGACGAGGTGGGTTGGGACAGGGTAGTTGAGGGAGACAGTTTGGTGGCCAGACTGAGCAGGAGAGAAGGAAAGATGGATTTCTGAACCGTTAGTAGACACAGGAAAGGGGGAGTGGGTCGGACAGGCTGACACATGCTGATAAACAGGGGCTCAGGACAGACCGAGCCCAGCGGGAGCATGGGAAAAGGGGTGGAGAGGGGGAGAGCTGGGGGTGAGAGTGCAGGCTCAGTGCTCGATTCAGGCCGCAGCCGGATATTTCTGACTGCGGGGGGGTGAAATGCCCCCCTCCCTGGGACCTCCAGGCTGATTGTTCTGTTCTGCGCTCCACAGGGCCAACTCTTCACAGGACACACCTGCTGCCACTCTGCATGGGGATGCCCAGCTAGACAAAAGGCCATGAGCGCCACGGACCACGGCTCAAGCCCTACCGTCTCGTGCTGCATCTTCCGAGACGCTGGTTCTGCTGCCCCCCTACCCGGCTGGCCTCTGCCCAGGACTGATGGCCACCATGGGGGAGTACTACGAAGTGCTGTGCATTCCCTGTGACGCCTCTGACGAGGACATCAAGAAGGCGTAAGTCCTTCCTTGGAGCATCCCCTTCCCCATTCACCCCGAGTGCACGGTTCCTCCTGCCTGTGTCGGTGACTGCCAACACTCTCCCAGCCCCAGGGCCCGCTCCTAACTGAGACAGAAGTGAGGGTCCTGGGTTTAGATCCCTCCTCTGGTAAGTGGGGCTGTTGCTCCTCTGATCGCCGGGCAATGCCACTGGAGGGCTGTGGCACAGTGGCTGGCACTGGGTGTAAAGGGGAGCGTAGGGCCCCTGTTGAAGCTGGCATGGGCAGGGGTCACTGACTGTCTCTGGGCTGTGCAGGTACAGGAAGGCGGCGCTGAAATGGCACCCGGATAAGAACCCGGAGAACAAGGAATGCGCCGAGCGGAAGTTCAAAGAGATCGCGGAGGCCTACGAAGTGCTGTCGGACAGTAAGGGGCCGGCGTCTCCCCAACCCAGCCATCCGCCCTCACTTAGTGCACTGCGGGTCGATGC
The DNA here is from genome assembly GCA_003942145.1 of Platysternon megacephalum. NCBI lineage: Eukaryota > Metazoa > Chordata > Testudines > Platysternidae > Platysternon > Platysternon megacephalum. The sequence continues at coordinate 406,955 of QXTE01000406.1, forward strand.
TCCCACGCGCCTCGCTGCACTTGGCTGCCTGGGCAGCAGCTTCTGACGCACACACTCGGTGTCTGTGTCTCTGTCCTGGGGCACCAGCTTTGCACAGCTCCCTGGAGACACCTCCTGGAGCAGGTGGGGTGCCACCCTCTCCGGCCCCATCATTCCAGGCTCTCCCTTCCCCTCCAGCACAGGCCCCAGGGATGAACGTTACCCTGCAGCTGAGCCACGGGGCATCCTTCTGCCAGGCCCCAATCCCTGCCTGTGGTTAGGTGTGGGGTACCCTAGACCGATGCCGTTGCCCCAGGGCAGAAGCCAGAGCCCTGTCTCATGCTGGAATCCTGCAGCATGGCGCACCTGCACCCTCTGATGTGGAGTTGCCCTGGCACCGTTCACCCAGTGTCCGTCTATGTTAGGTATCTCTATGGCGTCTAGCACCACGGTATCCAAGCGTCTCCCACAGCTGGGCAGGGAGCCTGGGGCAGGTCATGTCTCTTCCTCCCCGGTTCTTTCTCTATGGCGAGGCCCCCTCTGGCTCAGTCCTGGGGCGGGGTCAGCCTGGTGAAAGGGCCGCTGTGTCCGGACTCGGCTGAACCTCTTGCTCCTTCTCCCTTCCAGAGAGCAAGCGCGACCTCTACGACCGCTACGGCAAGGACGGGCTCACGGGGGCAGGTGAGTGACCCACCCTGCCCTCAGCTACATCTGCCCAACCCTCTGGCTTCACTGAGGCCAGAATTTGTCCCTGCGGTTGGAACTTTGCTCCCAATTCTGCTGGTGACGCATGAACCAGAATCGACCCCGGCTCATTCTCCCCGGGCTGGGCTGGCTCTGCAGGGCCAGCAGGAGCCCAAGGCACAGAATGTTTGCTTCTGTCCACCTGCGAATATCCACAGGGAGCCCATCGGCCGAGGGAGGAGGGGCCACGTTTCCACAGCCACGTTCCAGATCAGCATCGCACTCAGGGGCCTTTTCTCCTGGCCCCAGAGCTCTGCGGTGGGGAGAGACGGGATCCCAGCCTTGCCAGCCCCAAGCAGGGTGTCCTGCTCGCTTCCTGCTCACGTTCCTTTCGAGGACCCTTGCGAGGGCCGGCTCCAGGGCCTGGGCGCCGCGTTTGCCATTTCCTGTCTCTGCCTTTCCCCAGCAGAGCCCGGGGGATCAAGGGCTGAAGATGGAGTCCCTGGATTTATGTTCCACTTTCGCAGCCCCCATGACATCTTCAGAGAGTTCTTTGGGGGACAAGATCCTTTCTATGGTGAGTGGAAGCCTCAGATTCTGTGGGACCAGCTGGCCCAGTAATGAACCTGGGGCCTGAGGGAGCAGAAGGGAGGTTTCGGTGTGATCGAGCAGGTGCTTAGGTCCTTATAGCGGGGCCAGAGCATGGCCTGGGTACTTGGCTAGAGAGCTGAAGGGAGAAATAAACGAGGAATTATCCTGAACTCTCCCAGTGGTGAATGTCAGGGCTTTCTCCAGAACCCCAACGGGGTTTCCACATGCTCAGCCCCTGAACAGTTCCCACGGTCCGAGGGTCCGTTAGGGGAGGCGCACATGTCAGTACAGCTGTTATGACCAATGCATGTTCTCTGAATCCAGGGCAAAGCTACTTTACAGAACATCCGGAGCCCTGGCTGCCTAGCAGAGGGGCTGTCCTGCCTGGTCGTGGAGTCTCCACAATTCATTGTCATGGGAGACGAACACTCACAATGCCCCAGACAGGCCCACAACCTTATCTCGGCCTGTCAGCAACGGGATCCTCCCACATGGCCAGATACACTTCTCCTTAGCCAAGGAACAGAGATGGGGAGTAAGAATCACACCCCATTCCTGTGCATGGGCTTTCTGCCACTCTCTGCAGACTCCCTGGGAGTTGGCCTTGCTCCTTGTTCTTTACTGTTTTCATCTCCCGCCTGCCCCCCAGCTCTTCTGACTCACAGGGACATTCTCTCTCAGAATCCCGGAAGAACATTTTCCCTTTAAATTTCACACCTCCCATATATTTCATTCCCCCTGGTCCCCCACCATACACACATACTCTAGGCTAAGGGATCCCTGGGGCTGGCTGAAAGCACCTGGCAATGTGTTCGCCACCCTGTTTTTCAGGATCCTCCGGACCCTTCAACTCCAGCATCAACGCAGGAAAAGGCTTCCGCTTCTTCTCGACCTCGACCAAGTTTGTCAATGGCAAACGCATCACAACCANGGCCCGGGGGATCAAGGGCTGAAGATGGAGTCCCTGGATTTATGTTCCACTTTCGCAGCCCCCATGACATCTTCAGAGAGTTCTTTGGGGGACAAGAGCCTTTCTATGGTGAGTGGAAGCCTCAGATTCTGTGGGACCAGCTGGCCCAGTAATGAACCTGGGGCCTGAGGGAGCAGAAGGGAGGTTTTGGTGTGATCGAGCAGGTGCTTAGGTCCTTATAGCGGGGCCAGAGCATGGCCTGGGTACTTGGCTAGAGAGCTGAAGGGAGAAATGAACGAGGAATTATCCTGAACTCTCCCAGTGGTGAATGTCAGGGCTTTCTCCAGAACCCCAACGGGGTTTCCACATGCTCAGCCCCTGAACAGTTCCCACGGTCCGAGGGTCCGTTAGGGGAGGCGCACATGTCAGTACAGCTGTTATGACCAATGCATGTTCTCTGAATCCAGGGCAAAGCTACTTTACAGAACATCCGGAGCCCTGGCTGCCTAGCAGAGGGGCTGTCCTGCCTGGTCGTGGAGTCTCCACAATTCATTGTCATGGGAGACGAACACTCACAATGCCCCAGACAGGCCCACAACCTTATCTCGGCCTGTCAGCAACGGGATCCTCCCACATGGCCAGATACACTTCTCCTTAGCCAAGGAACAGAGATGGGGAGTAAGAATCACACCCCATTCCTGTGCATGGGCTTTCTGCCACTCTCTGCAGACTCCCTGGGAGTTGGCCTTGCTCCTTGTTCTTTACTGTTTTCATCTCCCGCCTGCCCCCCAGCTCTTCTGACTCACAGGGACATTTTCTCTCAGAATCCCGGAAGAACATTTTCCCTTTAAATTTCACACCTCCCATATATTTCATTCCCCCTGGTCCCCCACCATACACACATACTCTAGGCTAAGGGATCCCTGGGGCTGGCTGAAAGCACCTGGCAATGTGTTCGCCACCCTGTTTTTCAGGATCCTCCGGACCCTTCAACTCCAGCATCAACGCAGGAAAAGGCTTCCGCTTCTTCTCGACCTCGACCAAGTTTGTCAATGGCAAACGCATCACAACCAAAAGGTAAGGAGGGGCCACCAGCTGGTGGGAGTTTGGCTAAGCCAGCCTGTCTCACATCGACACAGGGGAGCAGCCCATTGGGCCAGTAGAGACAACAGGCCATTGTTTAGGTGAGCAGCATGGCCCAGTGGATTCAGCGGGTCAGAAGAACCGTGTTCGACCCCTGCTGCACGGGGCAGTTATCATCAGACTGGGCCATGTGTCTGGAACAGCACCCTAATGGGTTTAAAAGAGAACAGCTGGCAGCTGGGGATTTTGGGGGTGATGAGGAGGGTCTGGGGGTGATATATAGGGGGTGAGGTGTTTAGGTTACTCCTAAAGAGATGCTTCCCCTTCTTTGGCACTTGTCTACTTCCCAGGACTGTGGAGAATGGGCAGGAGCAGGTGGAAATTGAAGAGGATGGGGAGCTGAAATCTGTCCACGTTAATGGTGAGAAGCAGAGTCTTCCTGGGCCATGGGCAGCGCAAGAGACTGAGAGCAGGGAGGGAGCAAAGCTGGTTTCTTGGGGCAGGCACTGGCTCTTTGTTAGGTGCTTGTTCTGCGCCCAGCACAGAGCAACCGGCTCGAGAGTGGGAGCTGTCGGCACACCTGCAATGCAAGTTACCTATTAATCGATTCCCAGGCAAAACACTGCCAAAGGGGACCTGTGATACAGTCTTCCACAGTGTTCTTGCCAGCAAGTTAAAGAAGTATGGGCTGGATGAATGGACTATAAGGTGGACAGAAAGCTGGCTAGATTGTCAGGCTCAACGGGTAGTGATCAACGGCTCGATGTCTAGTTTGCACTCGGTATCAAGCGGGGTGCCCCTGGGGTTGGTCCTGGAGCCGGTTTTGTTCAGCATCTTCATTAATGATCTGGATGATGGGATTAATTGCACCCTCAGCAAGTTCGCAGATGACACTAAGCTGGGGGGAGAGGTAGATACGCTGGAGGGTAGGGATAGGGTCCAGAGTGACCTAGACAAATTGGAGAATTGGGCCAAAAGAAATCTGATGAGGTTCAACAAGGACAAGTGCAGAGTCCTGCACTTAGGACGGAAGGGAGGGAGGGATAGCTCAGTGGTTTGAGCATTGGCCTGCTAAACCCAGGGTTGTGAGTTCAATCCTTGAGGGGGCCACTTAGGGATCTGGGGCAAAAATTGGTCCTGCTAGTGAAGGCAGGGGGCTGGACTCGATGACCCTTTGGGGTCCCTTCCAGCTCTAGGAGATAGGTAGATCTCCATATATTATATTATATTATATATTATATTATTATAAGAATCCCATGCACTGCTACAGGCTGGGGACTGACTGGCTAAGCAGCAGTTCTGCAGACAAGGACCTGGGGGTTACGGTGGACGAGAAGCTGGATATGAGTCAGCAGTGTGCCCTTGTTGCCAAGAAGGCTAATGGCATATTGGGCTGTATTAGTAGGAGCATTGCCAGCAGATCGAGGGAAGTGATTATTCCCCTCTATTCGGCACTGGAGAGGCCACACCTGGAGTATTGCGTCCAGTTTTGGTCCCCCCACTACAGAAAGGACGTGGACAAATTGGGCAGAGTCCAGTGGAGGGCAACAAAAATGATTAGGGGGCTGGGGCACATGACTTACGAGGAGAGGCTGAGGGAACTGAGGTTATTTAGTCTGCAGAAGAGAAGAGTGAGGGTGGATTTGATAGCAGCCTTTAACTACCTGAAAGGGGGTTCCAAAGAGGATGGAGCTCGGCTGTTCTCAGTGGTGGCAGATGACAGAACAAGGAGCAATGGTCTCAAGTTGCAGTGGGGGAGGTCTAGGTTAGATATTAGGAAACACTATTTCACTAGGAGGGTGGTGAAGCACTGCAATGGGTTCCCTAGGGAGGTGGTGGAATCTCAATCCTTAGATGTTTTTAAGGCCCAGCTTGACAAAGCCCTGACTAAGATGATTTAGTTGGGGTTGATCCTGCTTTGAACAGGGGGTTGGACTAGATGACCTCCTGAGGTCCCTTCCAACCCTAATCTTCTATGATTCTATGACCTGCGAGGAATGTCTCAAGTTTACACTTCTGCCTTTTCGGGCAGCCTGACAGGGATTTTTTCCCTTAACCTCTTAATTTTGAATTAGAAATTGACACCCTAGGGTGGAAGACTCTGTGATGACCAGACGAAGGAGCGAGAGTTGGACAGTTGAGAAGGGAGGGGATTTTTAGTCAGACTGTTTAAAACCCTTGGGGAGGCTGTTTGTTTTCCTTAACGCATCCCTCAGTCCAATGGCTAAGGAACACTTTGAATAAAGGAAAGGATAACACCCACTGATCAGAGCATATTAATAGCCTGCTTGTGACCTCCCAGAGATCATCCAGCAACTGGGGAGAAAACAGAACTTCACTGTCCTAAGGAAAAATCAACCCCCCCTTTCCAACTTGTCTCTACATCCTAGCACAGCAAAGAGGACTGACGCCATAGTTAGGGTTATAACTAGGGCCCTACTAAATTCACGGTCCATGTTGGTCAATTACACGGTCATAGGATTTTAAAAATCGTAAATTTCATGATTTTAGCTATTTAAATCTGAAATGTCACAGTGTTGTAATTCGGGGGTCCTGACCCAAAAAGGAGTTGTGTGGAGGGCACAAGGTTATTGTAGGGGGGGTTGCAGTACTGCCTCCATACACACACCTCCATACACACACCTTTTGCATCTACACTGGCTCTGAGCCCAGCTCTGCTCAGCTTCATTACAGCCACGCTGCCAAGAACTCTGACTGCAACTGCCTCGGGAACCCTCCTTTAATGGATTTCCACAACACGAGGGAGCTGCAAATAGACGTGCATGCACAGCTGGGGACGGGATACTTTTAAAGGCTATGCAGAGAGCTCTGAGCTCAGGCTGAGCTTTCCCCTCTACTCCATCCTCCCTCTGAATTCCAAGCGCCAGTTGTCAGGGTAATGTTGCAGCCACACTCGTTTGCTACTTGTAATTTCCTTGTTTATTTAAAGAATCAGAAAAATGGTAGAGGACAGAGCATGCACGATGCACAGCCCGAGTGTGCTGGCCGGGATGCCCCTGGAACAGCTGTCTCCTTGACAGAGGCCATCCTAGACCGTGCTGTCCTGAACCGCAGAGTGAAGCTGCCAGAACCCAGCTGCCTGTGCTCACGGGCACTCGGGTCCCGCTGCTTCTCTCTGAGCCCACCGGGACCCAGCTGCCCTTGACCAAGTCCCCTTGGCTCCTCCCATCACTGACCAAGTCCCCCAAATCCAGCTGCCACTAGCTAAGTCCCTCTGGACCTGTCTGCTCTTGACCAACACCCCTTGTACCATCCTCTACAGCTCGCCCGCGAGTGGAATAAGGGCCTTAAGGTCAACCAAAGTCCTTAGTGCTGAGTGAAGGCCCAGCTGCCGGGTGAGCCTGGGCCTCGGTTACCGTCCTAGGTGATGTCAGTGGGGGATGGGAGTTTAAAGCTGGGCCTCCAGTTAATGCCCAAGGACTCTTCTCAGGAGGGTGCTGGGGGGCTGAGCCCAGGCTCATGGCTGCTGCTCTATAGCTGGAGAGGTGCCTGAGTTGTCTCTTCTACAAATGCTGAGGAGGGTCATTTCTTGCAGATGTGGCTGTTGACGAGACAAGCAGCAGAGCAGCAGCAGGGAACGAATCTCATGCTGGGCCTACCAAGGTGCATTCTGGACGTAACAAGACGCATGCCAGATACAAGTCAGCTCCTGGATCCGAGTCACCAGTGGGGAGGCAAGAGTCCCACACGGAAAAGAAAGAGTCCCATGCTAGGGCCGAGTCGAATCTCAGCTCCGAGCCGCAGGCTGGGCGGAATTAGTTGGATGCTAGAGAAGAGAGGCCCAGGCTGGGGAAGGGGACATGTGCTGGGAGTGCAGAGTTCCAGGCCTGCAGGAGCGAGACACAATGAAGCAGCTGCTGAGTGGAAGGAGTCCGCTTCCAGGTAGGAGCTGGCTCCTGGCTGGAATGAGCTAGCTGCCGAGAACAGGACTGCTACGGGTGGGATGCGACTGCTTCTGGATACAAGTCAGCGCCTGTGTAGAACTAAGAATGGAGTCAGGTGTCCAGCAGAACAAGTCATCTCCATGATGTCACCAGTTGGCCCCAGGATGAGACAAGCAGGTTCTCAGGCAGAAGCAATCTCCGTGTCTTGTCCCTTAATCCCAGCGACTCCCATAATCACTTTCCCCCGGGGTGGGGAGATTGCTAGGAACAGTGGGATCTGTTGTGAAGGTTTCCAGATGGCACTGGCCAGCAGGCGAGGAGCTGTTCAATACAGATGGGACCAGAGCTCTCAACCTCTGTGTTTGTCATTTTCTGAAGAGTCAGCCAGTGAGCAGCTGCTTCGACAAGGACAGGAGCAGAGCTGTCTCACGGCCGAGGACCGGTCTGGCCTCTAGGGGTCCAGTATGGTGGGGGCTGTTTGCAGCTCAAGGATCTTCCACGGCTTCTACTCCCATTGCACACGGGAGGAAATGGGTCCTGTCAGCTACTCAGGCACAAAGGTGACGGGGGCCCGCTAAGAGCCCAGAGAGCCCCCGGCTCCCCCCGGTGCTGTCAGGAGGTTACAGCCCCCTGACTGCTGTGGCTCGGGGCTCTGGTTTGGCTCTCTTTGAGGGGTGCCCAGGGAAGGGAAAGGGGGGGGCGTGCACAAGGCAGCCGGGGTTATTTTGGGAAAAGTACAACTGTGTGAGAACAAGTGTTAGGCGGCTCAGCCCTGAGGCCCTGTACGGAGTGTGGCAACACCCTCCCCTGCTCCCCACACAATTCCCTTAAGTAGCCACAGGCAGGTGGCTTCTGGCCTGGCAGGCTTTGGGGATAAGGAAGGCACAAACCTTGTGCCAAAGGCAGCTATGACCCGAATGCCAAGTTGGCTGGTGTGAGCACTGGTGTGGGGACAGTCTGGAGAAGAGAAGACTGAGAGGGGACATGATAACAGTTTCAAGTACATAAAAGGTTGTTACAAGGAGGAGGGAGAAGAATTGTCCTTCTTAACCTCTGAGGATAGGACAAGAAGCAATGGGCTTAAATTGCAGCAAGGGAGGTTTAGGTCGGACATTAGGAAAAAATTCCTGTCAGGGTGGTTAAGCACTGGAACAAATTGCCTAGGGAGGTTGTGGAATCTCCATCACTGGGGATTTTTAAGAGCAGGTTAGACGAACACCTGTCAGGGATGGTCTAGATAATACTTAGTCCTGCCTGGAGTGCAGAGGACTGGACTAGATGATCCTCTCTAAGTCCCTTCCAGTCCTGTGATTCTATGCAATTGGAAAGACAGCTGTTAAAGATGTCTGTAATATAATGGTATCTATGGACCTAGTGAAGGACAGGGCGCAAATTACAACTTAACTAGAGCAGGGACATTATAAAAGTATAGAGGCCAATTCTGCAAAATCAGTAGGATGTCAGATCAAACAGTTTAATCAGAACAGGCACCTGGTCCATCATAAAAACTACTTATGTATCTATATACATATGCAAGAAGTTGAAAAGCAAAAAATAAGTGACCAGGAATGCTTGGGAATGGACGAGGACCCTGCTATAATAATAGGCAATAGGATCAAAGATGCAGCAAAATCCAACAAAACGACAATGGGAGACTTTAACTACCTCATATAAACTGGCCAAATGGCCCAACCGGACAGAGTTGAGAGAAATAATGTCTCAACATTTCAGTGATTTGCTTCTCGGAGCAGGTCGTTCTAGAGCACACAAGGGGAGAGGCTGTTCTTGACAGTTGTAACACCCAGGAGCTAATTCAGAAGCAACAGGAAGGTGAGCCAATGAGTACTAGTGACCACGGTATGAGGAGGTTCAAATCCTAGAGGGAGGTAAGTACCCCCCAGTGACACTGCTCTGGAAAGGGAAACGTAAATACATCCAGCAGGTTAATCAAAAAGGCCCTAAAGCTAAAAGTAAAGGAAGTAACATTCATAGAGGTGGCTTGAATGCTCCTTACAAAAATACTTGTGGAGTCTCAGCAGGCACGCAGAGCGCTGAGCACAAAGTGAACCAGGAAGGCAAAGCGTAAACTATTTTGGCTAAAAGGCAACCAAGATGCTATTTGACTCAAACAGAAATCCTTCAATATGTGAAAATCTGACCCTAGTGAAGCCGACCACCAGAAGCATAAATTACAGCAGGCAATAATAGGAGGGAAAGAAAGGCCAGAATCAGAGGGGTAGCCGTGTTAGTCTGGATCTGTAAAAAGCGACAAAGAGTCCTGTGGCACCTTATAGACTAACAGAATAACTAATAGACTAACTTCTGTTAGTCTATAAGGTGCCACAGCACTATTTGTCACTTTTTAAAGGCCAGAATGGAGTTTTAAGAGCAAATGGCTAAAGGTATAAAAACCAAACCGATTCTTTCCGTACATTAGAAGCAGGAATCCTGCAGATGACTCAGTAGGTCCGCTGGCGCACAAGGGCAAAGGGACTATCGAAAAAGAGATCAGGACATTGCTGAGAAGCTAGAAGATTGCTTTGCATCAGTCTTCACCACCAAGGGTGGTGGGGAGACTCCTGTCCTGGGCCTGCTCTTTCTTGGTAACAAAGGCAAGGCGCTTTTAGAGATAGATAAGAACATAAGAATATCAGAACGGCCAGACTGGGTCAGACCAAAGGTCCATCCAGCCCAGTGTCCTGTCTTCTGACAGCAGCCAATGCCTGGTGCCCCAGAGGGAATGAACAGAACAGGGAATCCTCAAGTGATCCATCCCCTGTCGCCCATTCCTAGCTTCTGGCGAGCAGAGGCTGGGGATGATGATGGAAGAAGAGGGACTGGAGCAAATTTCTAATTTAAAAAGCAACAAGGAACCCAGGCCCAGATGGTCCTGCCAGTAGCCTGAGTTCTCCCCCACAGACACTAATTCTTACCCCAGGACCACTGCCTCTGCCATTCCCTAGGCCCTCGTCTGCTCCAGAACTCCTGGAGTGGGGTAGCGCTGAGTCTTCTTGCCTTAAAGGGCCAGTATACCCTGTTACACTAACTACAAACAGAAGACTGGAAGGTAGCAAATGTCATATCCATATTTAAAAAGGCTCTGTGGTGATCCAGGAAATTATTGACCTGTAAAAGCCTTACATCTGTATCTGCCAAATTGGTTGAACTGATAATTAATAACAGAATAAAATCTGGAAGATCATGATTTAATAGGGTCTAACCAGCATGGATCTGCAAGGGAAAGTTGTGTCTTGTTAATCTCTCAAGAGTTCTTTGAACATGCCAATAAAGTAATGGGTAAAGGAGACCAGTGGATATGTTATATAGACTTCCAAAAGGCCTTTGGCAAGGTCCTGCACAATCCACTGCTAAAGAAGCAAAGTCCTCAGTGGGGTGAGAGGCAAAATATTGTTATGGATCAAAAACTGGCTGAGAGATGGAAACCAAAGAGTAAGATTAAATGGTCAATTTTCATCATGGCAGAAGGTTAACAGCGGGGCTGCAAGGTTTCATACGAGGTCCCTTGTTGTTTCATATATTTATTAATGATCTGGAAAGGGGGTGAGTAGCGAGGTAGCAAAATTTGCAGATGACAATCGGTTAGTCAAGATCGGAGAGGCCTGTGAGGAACTTCCGAGACCTGAACAAGTTAGGGGAATGGGACATACGATGGCAGATGACATTTAATGTTGACAAATGGAAAGTAATACACACTGGAGGGAAAAAATTAAACTACTCTACCTTGCAGGAGTCTAAATGAGCTGTATCAACCCAAGAAAGGAATTGAGACATAGTGATACGGAGTTCAATGGAGACCTCGCCTCAACGTGCAGCTGTGGTCAAAAAAGGATGTTTGAATACCAAAAAAAGGGACAGAATAGTACAGAAATATTACAAGGCCTTCATATAACTCAGTGGTGCCGCCTCCTCTGGACCCCATGTCCCCCACCTCACACGGGATGCTGTCAAGCTGGAGGGAGCTCAGAGAAGAGCAGAGCCGTGTAGGCACTCAAGGACTCACCAGCGGGGTTTTAGCACCGTGACCTGATGAGGAAAGATGCTCTAGAAACACCTCTAGTGAAATGAAAGATGCCAGCTCAGTACAATGATTTCCATCTGCGTGGTTCTACAATCTATTCATTCCTAGAGCAATTAGTGTCCTGGGTGGCCCTCAGGAATGTGTGCAGAGCATGCAGACTGTTGTGCACAGCTCAGGCAACGTACAACGAATAACAAACAAAAGCAGACAGAGAAAGAGTTAATGGTGAGAGCAGCACCCTGGGTAATAGGAAGGATTGACAAATAAGGGGTTAAACCATCTTTTCCACTTGTTGCCTGTGGTTGATTTTTGTAACCAACCGCAGACCTCAAATGCCAAGTGCAAAGTCCTGACATCACAATCAGCCTCCCCTGGTCTCCAGGCAGCGCCGGCCAGGCAGGGGCTGGGCTCTGCAGTGTGATGTGAAACCAGAGCGAGGTGGAGTGTGACTATGACGCAGCCAGCAGCACAGCCTCTTCCGACACAGGGAGGTATGGCTGAGCTGTACTCGTGGGGCTGAGGTCCTGGGGAGCTCAATGGAGAAGGGCGGATGCTGAGCTAGGCAGTGGTCAGACAGTGGCTGATGCAATTGGTGCAGAGCAGAGAGTGGAAAGGGGATGTAGGAAGAAGCACAAGGGTCAGACAAGGGCTGTTCTCCGGGGCATGGGCCTAATACCCACCACCTAGGGAGCCTGGCCCCGCACTCTGCCCTGAGAAGGGCCATAAACCTCAGCCAACCGTGAGCTCAACACCCTCCCCACCCCAGCAGATCTCCCCTGCCAGGACAGGGATGGGTCTGGCTTGTGGGCTGTGGGCTAAAGCTCCCCAGCACGTCTGAGAACCTCAGCAAGGGAGGCTGGTCAGATCTCACCCAGAGAGGTGACATCTGTCCTGCCCTAGCCCAGACCTGCTGCCAGGGAAATGGCCAGTCTGGCCCATGCCCAGCCAGGCTTGTCTGTGGAGTAGAGAAATTCTGAATCAGTTGAAGTGGAAGCAGCTGGGGTTCATCTGGCAGCAGGAACGGCTCGGCGGCTCAGGCCTTCGTGGGCATGATGGTGGGGAAGGAAGGAAGCCTTCTCCACGGCCACCAGAGCCAGGGCAGAAACTTGTCTCTGAGCTGCCATCTGCCAGACTCAGCGGAAGACAACCATTGTCAGTTGCCATCTGCCGTGGCTCATGGTATAACAAGGTGGCCTGGGAGGACTGGGGGGAAGGGTTGTCTTGTGGGCAGTGCACTGGCCTGGGAGACCCTGCACGCATGCATGACCAATTACAGGGAGAACGGCTGTATCGCATAGCGTGAGCAAGACAGACAAGGAAGCTAGGGCCCAACTGCTAGTCCCCAAAAGTGCATAGGCAGGAGGTACTCCACTTGGCCCACGAGGTGCCCTGTGCAGGGCACCTAGGGAGAGAGAAAACCTTTGACTGCCTCATGGCTGGCTTTTACTGGCCTGGGGTGTCCAGGATGTTGCAGACTACTGAGCGCCTTGCCCAGACTGCCAACTCTCAGAGGTTAAGGGGGTCAAACCGGCACCTCTTGCCCCATTGCCCCTAGTAGAAACCCCCTTTGAGAGGACAGGGTTAGATCTAGCTGGCCCCTTAGAAAAGAGCTCGGCAGGCCATCAATATACATTGGTAATAGTGGCTTCTGCAACACATTATCCAGAAGCTATTCCCTTGCGATCTATCACCGCAAGCACAATAGCAAGTGAGTTAATGAAACTCTTTCCCAGGGTAGGAATCTTAACCGACCAGGGACCCAACCTTACATTCAACCTGATGCAGGATATGTGTAGTCTGCTGAAGACAGCCAAGTTAAAAACATCGCCCTACCAGCCACAGACTGATGGCTTAGTGGGACGTTTTAACAAGACCCTCAAGGGGATGTTGAAGAAGTTTGTCGTCACAGACCCCAAGCACTGGGATCACTCTTGCCTCTGTTACTATTTGTTATCCAGGAGGTTCCCCAAGCATCCATGGGTTTCCTCCCTTTCAGCTTGTCATATGGCAGACAGCTCTGGGACATCCTCGATTTGTTACGGGAGTGCCGGGGAAGTCAAGGGCCACGAGCAGAGAAACCTAGTCCAATACGTCTTTCAGTTGCCGAAGCAGCTGGAAAGGTTGGGGGCATTTGCCCATGAGAGCCTACAGGAGGCTCAGCACCATCAGGCAGTGACATACAACCATGAAGGCCGGTTAGGAGAGTTCACGCTGGGGGACCAAGTTCTTCTGCTGTTGCCAAGCAGAGTCCAAGCTACTGGCCCAGTGGCAGGGACCTTTAGAGGTATTGCAACTTGTACCTCATAGTCAGCTGGACCAACAGCACCCAGGCAAAAGAAAAGACACCCACATCTGCGATGTCAACCTACTAACGGCCTGGCGTGACAGGCAAGCCTTCTTTATCACCCCACTCGCCACTGACCCTGGACTGAGGCCAGAGATTCCAACCACAGAGGCTAATCATGCTGTCAAATTAGGGGAGATGCTTGGGGCTGAACAAAAGGCCCAGATGGATCAGCTGGTACAAGCACTCCCTCGGGTATTCTCTGCCCTTCTGGGGTGTACCCACCTGACATATCATTTCACAGAGACCTACCCTGGACAGAGGGTGAGGGAGATCCCTCGGCCCCTACCCAAGACGATGTGAGACACCATCAAGACTCAATCCAAGTAATGCCAGACTTGGGTGTGGTGGAGGAATCCCACAGTGGATGGCCATTCCCATCCTGCAACCACCTTCCCAGTGGTCTCTATTTTGAGGATAATTATTGTTTAGTAGTATTGTGGTAGCACCTAGGAGCCCCAGTCATGGATCAGGGCCCCTTTGTGCTAGGAGCTGGACAAACACACAACAAAAAGATGGTCCCTACCTGGAAGAGCTTGCAACATAGGTTTATTGGGGTTGAGTTCACCCTCTTCCTGCAGACACTGGCTAAGGCTTTAATTGCACCATGGGAGTCAGAGGAGATGGAGATTTAGAGCAAAGGCACCACACCCATAGCAACCTTCCCAGCAGCCCATATACCCAGAGAACCAAAGGGAGGAGAGAATGGAGCCCTACTGAGCCCCACATGCAAGAGCCCTCAGGGGAGGAGAGCAACCAACAGTACCCTCTGGGATCAGACAGCACAGCCACTCCGAAGCAGCCTCATCCACCGTTCCCACCATTTGCAGGTGAGACAACATCACCTGGTGGTCAGCAGTATGGAAGGCAGATGATACGTCTAATAGTATCAGCACTGAGACCTGACACTTGGATATTTCCTAGTGTCCACATTGCCTTGAACCTGCAGAGACTGAAGCTCTATAAATAGCCCAGAAAGCCTAGGGAGCAGTTGTGATGGAGGTGGGGTTGAATATTTATGAATATTGTCCATGAGCTGGTTATCGGGATAGCTACTGCATAGCTATATTGGGGCACTGCAGCATGTACAGTACGCACACACTGGTTTCGTAAAATGATTTACTAGGAGGGCTGTTAGGGGAAAAGCAGGAAGGCAAAACAATGGCTCCAGATAAGTGAACTGGTTGTGGTAGACAGGTCAGGGGATATTAAGAAAAGGCCTGAGCTATTAGCTGTGAATATGCTACTTCTAAGTTCTAGCAGTTACAAGCCTTGTTTGTGCTAAAAATGGTATTGGGTCGTCACTAGATAGAAATGATACAATTGTCAATAATAATGCAGAAAAGCCAAAGTGTTCATTAAATATTTCTGTTCTGTAGTTGGGAAAAAGCCAGATGTAGTCATATCAGATGACGATGAAACACTTTCCATTCCAACAGTAACCCAGGAGGATGTTAAACAGCAGTTACTAGAAGACAGACATTTTTAAATCAGCAGGTCTGGACAACTTGCATCCAAGAATTTTACAAGAACTGGCCGAGGAGCTCTCCGGACGGTTAAAGCTAATTTCCAATAAGTCTTAGAACAGTGGGGAAGTTGCAGAAGACTGGAAGAAAGCGAATGTGCCAATATTTTTAAAAGGGTAAATAGGACAGCCTGGGTAATTACAGGCCTGTCAGCTTGACATCGATCCTGGGGAAAATAATGAAACGGCTCATACGGGATTCAATAAAGAATTAAAGGAAGGTGATATCATTAATGCCAATTGACACGCGTTTATGGAAAATAGATCCTGTCAAAGTAACTTGACTTTTTTATGAGAATACAAGTTTGTTTGATAGAAGTAACACAGTTGATGTAATATACTTAGACTTCTGAAAGACATTTGATTTGGTACCAGATGACATTTTGATTAAGAAATCAAAAAAGTTGCAAAATCAACATGGCACACGTCGAGCCAGATTAACAGATAGGTTTCAAAATGTAATTGTAAAAGGGGAATCTTCATGAAGAGGGCGTGTTTCTAGCGGATCGGTACTTGGCCCTGTGCTATTTAACATATTTTTCAATGGCCGGGAAGAAAAGGTAAAACCCTCACTGATAAAGTTTGCAGCCGATCGGAAGATTGGGGGAGCAGTAAATAACGAAGAGGACGGGTTACTGACAGAGAGCCATCGGGATTGCCTCGTAAGATGGGTGCAAGGAACTAATTTGAGTTTGAACATGGCCAAATATAAAGTCATACCTCTAGGAAGTGACTGAAGGCCACGCTCGCCGGACGGGGGCCTCTATCCGGGAAGCAGGGACTCTGAATAGGACTTGAGGGCCCTGGTGGATAATTAGCTGAACGTGAGCTCCCAGCACAATGAGGTGGGCAAATGGGCTGTGATCCTTGGCTGTATATACAGGGATGTTATATTACCTCTGTATCTAGCACTGGTGCGACTGCTGCTGGAATACTGCATCCAGTTCTGGTGTCTACAATTCAAGACAGATGTTGGTAAATAGGAGTGGGTTCACAGAAGAGTTATGGAAATGATAAGGGATTGGCAAGCATGCCTGATCATGAGACTCGAGGAGTTCAATCTGTTTAAATTAACAAAGAGAAGGCTAAGGGGTGACGTGATCACAGGCTATAAGTACCTACAATGTGGAGTGAGATAACAGAGGGTTCTTCACTCTAGCAGACAAAGGTGTAACAAGATCCTGTTGGGTGAAAAATGATATCCTCTTTGACTTAGGCTTAAATAGTTTCTTTTAGCTTTTATTTGTATGTTTTAAGACAACACTTATCTGTGAATAGGGCCCTACCAAATTCATGGTCCATTTTGGTAAATTTCACGGTCATAGGATTTTTAAAATCTCAAGTTTCATGGTTTCAGATCTTTAATTCTGAAATTTCACGGTGTTGTAACTGTGGGGGTCCTGACCCAAAGAGGGGTCGTGGGGGATGGCGCAAGGCTATTGTAAGGGGCTCGTGGTATGGCCACCCTTACTTCTGCGCTGCTGGTGGCAGCAGTGCTGCCTTCAAAGCTGGGCAGCTGGAGAGCGGCAGCTGTTGGCCGAGAGTCCAGCTGTGAAGGCAGCACCGCCGCCAGCAGCAGCGCAGAAGCAAGGCTGGCATGGTATGGTATTGCCACCCTTACTTCTGTGCCACCACCAGAGGTGGGTCTGCCCCGGCCCCAGGAGCAGCCCATGCAGGGGAAGAGGAAGTCCCGTCCCTCCGTGGCCTGGCTGGGGATAGCAGCTGGAGCCTGGCGCAGGGTAGGATTCCCCAGCCAGGGCACCCGTAGCCCTGCTCCTCCCCAGCACTTGGAGATTAAAGGGGCCTTGGGCTCTCTGTGTGGGGGTGGGAGGAAGACCAGAAAGCCTCCCGACCATGGCACCCTGATTGGTTGCCTGTGTCGCCCACCCATAAGGCTGGCCCTGCCCTCCCCAAAGTGACACCCCCGCATACCATGCCACCCTCACTTCTGCACTGCGGCTGGCAGCAGCACTGCATTCAGAGTTGGATGCCCGGCCAGGAGCCACTGCTTTCTGGCCTCCCAGCTCTGAAGGCAGCGCAGAAGTAAGGGTGGCAATACCATGACACCCCTACAATAACCAGATTTCACAGGGGAGATGAGATTTCACGGTCCGTGATATGTTTTTCAGAGCCGTGAATTTGGTAGGGCCCTACCTATGAATTACATATACATGCAAAAATAGATAAGGCAAGAAAAGTAAGTGATCACACACCCTGTTCTCAAGGAAGGTAAATTCTTTAAATCTCTGATCCCTGCTATGTTTATTCCTGTGTCTTCACCACTCTCTCGTTGTTAATCACCTGTCTTTCATCCTCTCTTCCACAACTCTGCACAGACTCCTTTTACCAAGTTACCTTAGCTATGTACCGATCTATTCTAAACCCCTCATTAAGACATTCTCATGCATATGTCACAATAACTAACCTAAACAAATACATTTTTGCTTATCCTGCTAAAATGTACTTTTAGCTGTCTACTTCTGTGATCTCTACTGGTTCCATCTAGTTTTTTGTTTTTAAATCTTATAGTAGTTGTAATTCTTCTTACTGATCTGTTTTTGTGGCCTTGGGTTTTTACTTGTTAGCTTGTGGGGGCAGGGTGGGGGGAGGAAGAGGGACACCCCTGGAGTTAACAATTCCATCTCGACACTCTGCTTCACCCTGCTGTTTGCATAGGCCATGCATTTTACAGATAAAGACACAATAACCAGTTTCATGGTTTATATAACCCTGAAGCTCTTTCAGCTCAGTTCTGAAATGTTGCATTAGCACAGGACAAATACCAAAAGCAAAGATCCCTTTATATTTTCTTACAATGCTCTATATAATACTCATTTCTCTAACGGTATTTAGTACATATGTCTGACTAGCACAATACATTACAGAGCTCTCTACCAACCCAACGGCTGGAAGCTAAAACTAGACAAATTCACCCTGACAGAACTGCAGGTACCGTGGCCCAGCCAGGCCTGTTGGGGTTCGCATGGTTGATGCACAGGGTGTTGTAGTGGAAGAGTGGGAGANTCTCTAACAGTATTTAGTACATATGTCTGACTAGCACAATACATTACAGAGCTCTCTACCAACCCAACGGCTGGAAGCTAAAACTAGACAAATTCACCCTGACAGAACTGCAGGTACCGTGGCCCAGCCAGGCCTGTTGGGGTTCGCATGGTTGATGCACAGGGAGTTGTAGCCCAGGTCACAGTGGAAGAGTGGGAGAATCATGGACTTCCACCCCAGCAAAGGGCAGGGCACAAGGCCTAACAATTGTGGGGGTGCACTCAGGGACACCAGAAAAGCGGTAAAAGGTACAGGTAGCCCTCTAACCATGACAGTACCGATGGGCAAGGAGAAGAGGTAATTGTAATGTCTGGTTAGGCCACCAATAGTACAGGCCATCAGCTGCCCAGTATTTGCTATTAGAGAAGTACAGTATGAAACGCCTGCTGCAAAACTAGAGCTAGTGTCAATACTTTAAACCAGCGGCTCTCCAAATTCCAGACGACTGGGCCCCTTTCAGGAAGCTGATTTGTCTTGCGTACCCCCAAGTTTCACCTCACTTAAAAACAACTTGCTTACAAAATCAGACCTAAAAATACAAGTGTCACAGCACACTAGCACTGAAAAATGTCGGCTTTCTCATTGTTACCATATAATTATCAAATACATCGACTGGAATATAAATATTGTACNGAAGCTGATTTGTCTTGCGTACCCCCAAGTTTCACCTCACTTAAAAACAACTTGCTTACAAAATCAGACCTAAAAATACAAGTGTCACAGCACACTAGCACTGAAAAATGTCGGCTTTCTCATTGTTACCATATAATTATCAAATACATCGACTGGAATATAAATATTGTACTGACATTCCAGTGTATGGTATATAGAGCAGGATAAACCAGTCATTGTATGAAATGTTAGTTTGTGCTGACTTCGCTAGTGCTTTTTATATAGTCTATTGTAAAACTAGGGCAAATATCTAGATGAGTTGATGTACTCCCTAGAAGACCTCTGCGTGCCCCCAGGGGTACGCATACCCTGGTTGAGAACCACTTCTTTAAACAAGGATGTTGAAATAAAAATAATGTTGAAAATTAGGAGAGGGCTCAGAAGAGTGCTACAAGGATGCTCTGTGGTCTGGAAATCACACCTTACAGTCAGACTAAAAGTGCTCAATCTATTCAGCTCACTGAACATGAGGTTGAGAGGTGACCTGATCACGGTCTATAAATACCTCCACAAGAAAATCATACATGATACTTCAGGGCTCGTTCCTGTAGCAGGCAGAGGCATAACACAATCCAGTGGCTTGGAGTTCGGTTAGCTAAATTCAGATTTAAGAGGCAAAATGTTGGCCAGTGAAGGTAGTCAGTCACTGGAGCAGCTTGCCACGGGGTGTGGGAAATATTCCCTCATGGGGGGGCTTGAACCCAGGACTGGATGTGCTGACATTCCACAAGAAGTTACTGGGCTCAATGCACGAACTGTCCCCGGCTTTTAGCAGCATCCGGAATGACGCCCTGGGGGTATGACAGGGCACACTAAAAATCATACTGAAAAGCTAATGGGCATAGCTAGCATGGGTGTGGGGGAGGAGATGCCAAGGCCTGAGGAACAATAAGGGGCAGAGAGATAAGGCCAGCTGGAAACACTGCCATCGAGGTGAGGGACAGTAGGAAAGGGGAGAGGGCGTCTGACTGACACTGTAGCTGGGCCTGTCTAGCTGTCCAGCTCCACTCCTCCAGAGCACCATTCCTGCCCGCTTTCTCTCCCTCCTCCCTGCTCCTCACCCGAGCAGCTGCAATCTTCTCTCAGACGCACCTAGGGTTACCAGATAGCAACTGTGAAAAAACGGGACAGGGGTGGGGGGTAATAGGCGCCTATATAAGAAAAAGTCCCAAAAAACGGTACTGTCCCTTTAAAAACGGGACATCTGGTCACCCTAGACGCACCCACCTTGCTAAATCTTCTCTCTGGAGTCTCCCCTATCCAGACCTGATCTCCTCTCCTATCCATCCAGGCTCTCTCCTCTCTTCGGCCCAGCTCTCCTCACCTTTCCTCTACAGTCAGTCCCCTTTCAACTCCTTCCCCCAGTCCGGCCCAGCCCTGCTCTCTTCGCTGCCTGGATCAGCTCTGGTGTCTCACAAGGACATTCTCCCTCTGGATCCTGGAAGAACATTTTTCTTCACATTTCATCCCTGCCTTGTAGCTCATCCCCTTGCTGACCTGTTCCCTCCCCTTATGCTCCTGGCTAAGGGAACCTCCTGGGATCCAGCTGGGTCATTCGGGGCCTGGCCCTGCCTGGAAGCTCCCTGCAGTTAGTTTGCCATCCTGTTTTTCAGCTGTATCCCTCAACTCAGGAGAAGGCTTCTGCATCTCTTCCACCTCTACCAAGTTCATCAATGGAAAATGCATCACAACAAAAAGGTAAGGAGGGGCCATCAGCTTCCATTCATGGTCACCTCTTAAGCACAGAGTCTACAATTCCTGCTATTATTGTTGTTTATTATTTATCCGGTGACAACACACATTATAGCCCCATTGCGCTAGACTTCGCATGCACATGACAGGAAAAGACGGGCCCACCCCAGAGAGCTCCAAGGTAAGCACAGGAGGAGAGACAGCAGATAAGATGAACAAACAGGAAGGAGGAGAGAGAACAGTTTGATATAATGAACAGCAGTCGAGCACGCCAACTGCCTAAGCCTTTTGCAAGCCCCCCAGCGGAGGGGAGTTTAAGGGGGGATTTGAAGAAGAAGTGCAACTCAATGGCCTGATGGATCTTCATGGGAAGCGGTCATGCATAAAAGGGCAGAATGAGAGAAGACCTGGAGGTGCTTGAGGGACACCTGGACTAGTAGGGAGAGCGAGGTGGGAGTCAATATGTCAATAATGTGCAAAAGTTGACAGATAGGGCAGGGCGAAGCTATGAAAGGCGTCAGGCAAGGCCAAGCAGCCTGAAATTGATGTGGTAGAAAAATGAATTCATGTGCCAGCTTCTGGAAAAGGAGGAGGCGGCAGCAGTGGTCAGTGTGACAGGCCAGGCAATCGCTAGTAGTTTGTGTTTGGGGCGGTGTCGGATGGGGGGCCAATGGATGCAGCGAGCTGGCAGGACACAGCATCAGAACAGGAAGAGGTTCGTGGTGGCAGCATTTTGAACAAACTTGCAGGGGCAAGATCAGGTCTCAAGTGGCAAGAATTCTCTGCACAGTGAGGCACTAGGACTGTTTATTGAACTGAGCCATGTGGACTGACTTGCTTTGTAAAGATAACATCTGCCAATTGTGGGGGTGTGGGGGGGGGGGAAATGTGTGTCCTAATGGGTGCTGCCCCTCCTTTGCCTGGGTAACTCTACTGTCTGTTTTCCAGGACCGTGGCTAATAGGCAGGAGCGGGCAGATGTTGAAGGAGACGGGGAGCTGAAATCTGTTCGTGTTAACGGTAAGGAGCAAAGGCCGAAGTTTTCAAAAGTGACGGGTGATTTTGGGAACCTCAGTTGTTGGTTGCCCAACTTGAGACAGTTGAAAGGGAGCTGATTGTCAAAAAGAGTGCTGAACCCCCATTCCCTGGAAATCAGGGACCCTTTAAGGGGTCTCAAGTTGGGCACCCAAGAACTGAGGTTTCTAAAAATCACTAGCCACGTTTGAAACTCTCAGCCAAGGCTTGTAGGCTGTTTAGTATGAGAGATGACAAAAAGACCTCCTGGAGGTCATCAGGCACACACACAGAGAAGTCCTGATTTCACAATCCTGATACTTCTAAAGTAAAAAGCAAACAAACAAAATCAACTCCCACAACGCTGAAAAAAACCCAACAACCCAAAAGCCCAACCATTCAGATCTTCTCTATGAACATCGTATAGAAGTAAAAGAGGATTCAGGCAAGAGGAAAGGTTACACACAGTGCTCCATATTGTAGGGGAAATATTTAAAAAACAAAAAGAAAAAAGAAAAAACATTCCAGCAGGAAATTCAAAGTTAGTTACACTTAAGAAAATCCCAAATATTGGAAAGGGTGGAAGTGCAGTTAAAATATGGAATTAACCTTGACTCTGCCCCCCACCCTCCCACCTTCTGTCTCCTCCACTCCCCTCAGAGTAAAGCAGATGTGTCAACCAGGACACACTATTTCTTTATCACAGGTAGGTACCATATTAAACCCTGGAGACTTTGAGGATGTAAGCCAAGAATACCTGGTGTATTACAAAGTGTAAGGCAGGAGATGGTGGTGTGGCTGCCTTGCTGAAGAAGGGCAATCAGTGGCTGGTCTCTGGTCAAGTGGACGGCACATACAGAGTGGTGGGTGGGTAGGAACATGACTGTATGTGGCATATGGGACTGTGTAGTATGGGAGGTAGCTGATTCTGTTGATGAAGATGTACAGTGTGCAGGCCTTTGGCTGTCATGGAGAGGGCTGGGCTTGTAAGGGCAGAGTTAAGGTGGTTTGGGAGCCTTCACCCTGCATGTCCAGACTTTCTACAGCATGGCACGATTTAACATAGGTTTCCAATAAAAAATATTTACATTTTAGCACTTAAGAATGAGAAGAGCCGAGGCTGAGCTTTCACCTTACCTCTGCCCTCCCTGAATTCCCAGGGCTGAGCTCTCAGTCATAGCTGTGCAGCAATGCTAGTTTGTTGCATGCTACTTTGTTTCCTTGTGTACAAATAAACACGTAAAAGGGGAGCCAAGCTGGCTGATGGGGTGTGTAAGCAGCACAACCTGAGTCTATCTGCCTGAATGCTTCCTGGATGGGTGTCTCCTTACCCAAGGAGGGCAGGACTCAGCCCTCGGAACACAGTAGATAAAAATCACGATTAAAAATATATTCTTTTTTCAAATTTAAGTCATGATTTTTAAAAAACAATTTCACTCAGCTGTTCTGTTCACATGTTGCTAGGACATTACTTTCTTCCTATTTCATAGTCTGAGATTGCTAAGTGGATGTTTTGTACTGGTTTCTTTAATTAGTTTCCTAATTGTTAGTAGGGTTTCAGATTTTTCCACAGAGATTTTTTTCTGCTAAGAAGTTCACACCTGAAACCCTCAATCTAGGCAAGAAATGACAGGGCCAGGGTCTCGACACCTGCGCTGTGAGAGGAGCACAACTCAGACACTCTGAGTGCGGGGACGAGACAATGGTGTAGGTCTGGGTTTATTAGGAAGAGGGAAACCTTTGGTGGGAGAAGCGGCCTATACACGAGGGATGAGCTCCCCCATAACCAAAATGGAAGCAGACTGCTGGTGCGTAAAATTAAAAAGATTGTGGAGGGTTTTTTAAATTAAGGGCTGGGGGAAAGGCGACAGGTGCAGAAAACCACAGACACATCCCTTAGGGATGAATTTATTAAAGGCAGGACTCTATATCCTAGTATGTAGGAGAGGAAAGAAGTTGGTAACATACAGGTGGGAGAACAGTCAAATGTAGAAGAGTCCCATTTAAATACAACACATGAAGGCAAGCAACTAAATATTGACAAAGCGTCTAAGTGCTTATATACCAATGCTAGAAGTCTACATACTAAGATGGGTGAACTGGAGTGCCTGGCATTACACGGTGGAATGAGGATAATCGATGGGACATGATAATACCAGAGTATAGGAATGACAGAGTGGCTCGTGCTGGTCGGGGAGTGACACTATAAGTGAAAGAAAGCAGAGAGTCAACTATAGTAAGAGTTTAAAATGAATCAAACAGTCCCATAGAATCTCGGTGGGTAGAGATCCCATGCTCGAATAATAAGAGTCTGGCAGTGGAGATATGCTACCGACCACCTGACCAGGATGGTGACGGCAACTGAGAAATGCTAAGGGAGGTTAGAGACGCTACAGAAACCAGAAAACTCACTAATTATGGGAGATTTCAACTATGCCCCTATTGCCTGGGAACATGTCACCTCCAGGCAGGATGCAGAGAGAACATTTTAGACACCGTTACTGACGGCTTCTTGGAGCAGCTGGTCCTGGAACCCACAAGGGGAGAGGCACGTCTTGATTTAGTCCTAAGCAGAGCACAGGGCTGGTCCAAGAGGTGACTATAGCTGAACCGCTTGGTAATAGCGACTATCATCTAATTAAATTTAGCATCATTGTAAGGGGGAAAATACCAAAAAAATCCCCCACCGTAACATTTACCTGTAAAACAGGGAATGACACAGGAATGAGGACACTAGTTAGACAGAAATTAGAAAAGCTGTGGCAAGGGTAAAATGTGACGAGACCCTGAAACTGCCCCCAACTTGGGAGACCCTGTGGCAGTCTCCAGGCCTGGGGGTGGGGAGGTGAAGAACCAGAGGAGCACCAGAGGTGAGGCTGGAGGGCTGAACTGACAGGGAGCTGCGGGGGTGGGGTGGTGAACAGAGGGGAGGGTGGGGGCTGGGGGACAGGCAGAACTTACATGGGGGTAGAACTGATGCGGGGACTGGGGGATAGAATTGTTTGGATGTTGGGGGCAGAATTAATTGCAGGGCAGGGGACAGGCAGCTGCGAGGGTGAGATGTGATGGGTACCATCCATTTGGGAGAGTGGGTAATAGTAACCATCAGCCCACACACTGGGGCTGGGCAGGGGGAGTTCAACGGACAGACCAAAAAACAATATCGTCTTTTAAAAACAAAACCAGATTTTGGGGCCCAATCTCATTATTTTGGGGGCCTGACTCGTGATTTGGATCTCTTGTGGTTGGCAGTCCTGGGGATGGGGCATTTCAAGCTGGGCCTCTGGTTATTGTCCTAGACACTTTTCTCGTGGGGGGCTGAGCCCAGGCTCATGGCTGCTGCTCTATAGCAGGAGAGGTGCCCAAGTTGTCTCTTCTATGAATGCTGATGAGGGTCAATTCTTGCAGGGGTGGCTGTTGACAAGACATACAAAAGAGCAGCAGGGAATGAATCTCATGCTGGGCCTATGGACCCTCGCCCTGGGCCTCACACATCTCGTCAGAGGCAAAAGAAGCCACACACCAGAACCAGATACAAGTCAGCTTCTGGCGACAAGCTGCTGGCTGGGAAGAGCAGGCCACGAGCCAGGCGAAGCTTACCACAGGAGGGAAGCAGCATACCACTGGCCAAGGGAAGCACAGCACCAGCCAGGGACAGCAAGTCACAGGCTGAAAGGAGCACACCAGGGACTGGGGAGAGCGCTCCGCAGGCCAGGGAGAGCGGGTGTGAGCCATATCTGGGAGCTGAGCCGCATGCCGGAAGGAGTGAATTGCATGCTGGGAGGAAAGAGGTGCATGCCAAACTCAAATTAGCTCCCAGATACAAGGGGTCGCCAGCTGGGAGGAACCAGTCGCATGACAGATGCCACAGAGCAGAGGTCGGGTGGCTAGAGTTGGCTGCTGGGTGTGATGAGCTGGATCCTGGGTGGAATGAACTACCTGATGATTGGAAGAGTCCCCCACAAAGTGGAAGATGGTTGCTACTGGGTGGAACGAATTGGCAGCCAGATACAAGTCAGGTCCCAGCTGGGACGGAGAAGAGGGTGCAGGAGCAATACTTTGGGACAGCGTGTCTAACGCGCATGACGCTCCTGGTGGGAGAGAGTCAGCTGCCAAGTGTAACAAGGACATTCCCAAGAGGAACAAATCGTCTGCTGGATGGAAAGAGACAAGTCCTGGGTGAAACCATACATTTGCCTAGGTGGCCAAGCCAACCCCCGGGCAGGGCCGGTCAGCTCCAGTGTCATACAACTCCACTCTTGGGCAAAAGCAGCTGGCTCCAAGGTGGAACAAGATGGATATGGGATGGGATGAATAATTTGCCCAGTGGAACAAGCCAGCTCTTGGATGCAATCAGTCAGCTCCAGAGTGGGGCGAATCAGCTGCCCTGCAAAATGAGTCCACTCCCAGATATAATCAGTCAGTCCCAGGGTGGAACGAGCCAGCTCCCAGACAGAAGCAGTCCTGATGTTTCGTCCTCTGATTCCAGCTGTTCCCATAACCAGCTTCACCCCAGGGAAGGGAGAATGCTGTGAATGCTGGGACCCACTGGGAAAGAGGTTTCCTAGGGGCATTGGCCCGTGGGCAAGCAGCTGTTCAATAAAGGACAGGACCAGGGCTCTCCGTCTGTCTTTATCATTCACTGAGAAGTCAGATGCTGAGGAGCTGCTTAGGCAGGGACAGGAGCAGAGCTCCCAGGGCCTTTCTGACCTCCAGAGGCCCAGTGGTGTCCTGGGCATTAGGGTGCTTACGGCCACCTCAATGTTGCTGGTGCTGCCCCCATTGGCACATGGTTCAGCTGCATATTTATACCACACACCTGTTGTGGACACTATAGACAGGAGGACATGGTCCTGCTCGTTGCTCACACACTAAGGTGACGTGGGCGTATAAGAGCCCAGAGAGCCCCCGGGTCCCCCCGGTGCTGTCAGGAGGTTACAGCCCCCTAACTGCTGTGGCTCGGGGCTCTGTTTTGGCTCTCTTTGAGGGGTGCCCAGGGAAGGGAAAGGGAAGCGCGTGCACAAGGCAGCCGGGGAAGGAGAGAGGGAGACATTACTTTGGGATACGATTACAGTAGAACTCAGCGTTACGAACACCTCGGGAGTGGAGGTTGTTCCCAACTCTGAACAAAACGTCAGGGTTGTTCTTTCAAAAGTTTAAAACTGAACACTGACTTAATACAGCTTTGAAACTTTACTGTGCAGAAGAAAAATACTGCTTTGAACCATCTTATTTTAAATGAAACAAGCACAGAAACCGTTTCCTTACCTTGTCAAATCTTTTTTTTAAACTGACCCTTTATTTTTTCGTTGTATACATTTAACACAGCACTGTACTGTATTTGCCTTTTTTGTGTGTGTCTCTGCTGCTGCCTGATCCCATCCTTCCGGTTCCAAATGAGGAGTGTGCTTGGCCGGTCAGTTTGTAACTCTGGTGTTCATAACTCTGAGTTCTACTGTCACTACTGTCGGTGAGAACTAGTTTTAGGTGGATTAGCCCTGAAGCTCTGTACAGAGTGTGGTAACACGCTCCCCTGCTCCCCACACCCACTTCCTTTAAATAGCCACAGGCAGGTGGCTTCTGGCCTGGCAGGCTTTGGGGATAAAGAGGGCACACCGCTGCCTTTGGCATAGGGTATGACCTGAATGCCAAGTTGGCTGGTGTGAGTGCCTCCTGTCGGCTGGGTATGACTCAGCAACCCCCTTTTCCCTGCTCCTGGTGCCCCCTGTATGTTGTTGGCCTCACTAGGTGGGTCTTCAGTGGCTCAGCCTTCCGGCTAAGTCCCACAGTCAATAGATGAAGGAATGAACCCTTCCTGGGGTGACAAAGCTCAACGAAAGGTTGGCTCTCACCAGGGACTTCAGCCCCATCTCTGGGCCGGCTTGAATTCCAGCCCCTTTCTCAGTCTTTTAGTAGAGAGTCTTGTCCCCTTTTCAGGACTGAGGCCACTTCCCCACTGGCCAGTGAGGGGGCCCCAGGCCCACCCACTACTTCCCAACCCAGGGACCCTGTAAGCAGCAGCCACAAGCCGCTGAGTTGCTGCCACATTACCTGGGCCATGTCCCACCTGGCCTCTCGACCTCTGTGCGTTACCTTACGGCTAGAGCTCTAGCGCTGAGCTGAGGTTTAGCTAATGCAGCCTATGGTGCTCCTGTGGCCAGAACATTCCCCCAAACAGAAACTAAGCGCCTCACCCCTGCAGTGCCTTTTATCTGAGCCTGCTGGGCTCTGATTGGCTGCTTCTAGGCAGCCTCTCTAGGCAGGCCTGGAGGACCTATCTCTGCTACTCCTTCCTAGGGCGCGGTGTGGTGGGACCACAGGGCTCCCAGCCTGAAGGCCTGGTGCACCCCGTGACAAGGAATCTTGGGGGAAAGGGAAGCTGAGGTTCGTTATTCACTACAGAGGTGCTGCGGGTAGCAGGCCCGGCTGGCTGAAGTTTTGCACTGCGAGCACAGAGAAAGAGGAGCTGAAGAGCCTTCTTCAGCAGGAAGAGAGAGGCTGCTAAGCATGGCACGAAAGCTGGGTCGGTGCTATGCACTGAACAAAGTGCAGACTGAAAATGGGCCAGCCAGGGAGGTGACTGCAAAGAGGAGGGAGATCTGCTTTCCAAGGAAGGGAAGGGCGGAAGTAGGGGGAGGCTGGAGGTGGGGAGGGCCATGGGGAGGCGTCTCTAAAAGAGGCGGGACAGTGGCAGATTTGAGGGGGTCGGGGGAGGCAGGCCCCAAGGGTAGGGAGGCAGCAGGGGTCACTCTGGAGGAGGGGACAGTGGCAGTGCTCTCAACCTCTGCCCCCCTCAGGTACCGGAACGAGACGCGGAGAGCGCAGCTGTTCAGACTATGACTGTGCCGGTCTCTGAGCGCTAGGGGGGCTCTCTGCCCCGGCTCCCCGTGCAGGGGTTTGAATACCTCCACAGTCTCCGCTACGTGTGACATTCGAATGAGAGGTCACTCCCAGTGACCTGTGAGGAAATAATTCACGCTGACACTTATATCATCACACCTAGGCCTCTGAGCTGGCACTCCCCTGCCGTTGACACTTCTCAGAGCTATTGTTGCCAGCTCATCTCTGCATCGTGTACACACAGGTCACACTTTTAAAGTTTTCATCACAGCCATCACTAGAGACTTAATTCTTGTTCAAGACAGCTCAGCTTCTGGAGCCCAGTTTGAGAGAGGAGCTGCTGTGTTGTACCGACACACACTGGCTCAATCCAAGAGTCGGGAGACAGTCTCAAAGGATGGAAGAGAGGAGTTGACGGAGGAGTCGGGAACGAGTGGCACCAGTAGGGTGCCTGGTGGAAAACGGGGGGGAGGAAGGCGGGGGAATGTTACAGTGGAAAGGCGCGAAGGAGATGGTGGATGGAGGAGATTGTGAAGAGTTCTGAAGGGAAAGGGGAGATCTTTGGAGGGCAGTGAGGGCACTGACACAACGAGGAGGAGGACGGGAACTGCCATGCCAGCCAGATCTATGGAGTCCAGTCTCCAAGCCCTGTCTAGGACAGTGGCTAATACCAGCTGCTTCAGAGACACCTAGTGGCCAATTGTGGTACAAGATGCCCACTGTCGTCAGACGTCACCGGTGTGGTGTTCTGCTCTGTTCAATGTTGATAACAGTCGGCTGCGTGCCTGTGGTTCTCCCTGTGTGCTGCCCCGGCTCCGCAGATAGCTGGCACAGCAGATCTCGAGCGAACCGCCCAATGACCACAGACTCCGATAAGGTAAGAAGGCACCCGGCCAGGTTTATTGCCAAACGAAACACTGTCTCTAGCTCCCCGGATCAGATGTCTACAGTTCTGCTAGTACATATGTGCTCCCTGACAATGGACACAGCTCAGTCAGTGGCGGGACACTCCACTGCCCCCTAGGCTGGACAAAGACACCGCCCCAGGGATGCGTTCTTATACACAGGTACAAACACATTACACATCACTCCTGACGTATTGAGGTGCAGCCCCTCCATGCAGTAAGGTGCCGCCTCTCACCTTGTACATGTTGGTTCGAACAAAACAACTCTAGCCATCGTATTACCCTTTTGCCCGTCTTTAGGATGGGTCAGCCTGGTCCTTCTTATGTGCGGAATGTGCCAGTATCAGAGTGTTCTTGGTACCATCCTGGCACATGTTTATATCTCTAGTGTCCAGTACCTCTTAGGTATGTGTATTTTTGCAACATCAGCCCTTTCCTTGCCAGCTTCTGTGAGCAGGGCCTGCCTCTGACTCACAGCTTAACTTTGCTTTATGTTAACAAAGTCTTGACCATTACTTTAGTTCGGGCCTTAGGCCTAATACTGGGCCTCTGATATAAGGGTTTATGTTTCAGGGCCTCATCTTACTACACCCACATAGACGAAGTTTCTGCCTCACCCCACCCATCACTTGGTGCTTGGCTTATGTTCTGATGCAGGGCAGTTGATATTGCTCTTGTTTTAATCCTATCTGCATGTAGCTGTTGATGTTCTCATTATCCAGATAAATGTCTAATCCTTTTTGAATCCTACTTTAGCCTTTCCCTCAATGATTGTTGTGGCAGTGAGGTTAGTTGGGCAGAAGACAGTTGTGGTTTTTATTTTTGACTGTCATCTTTTAGGGACGTGGCAATTTGCCATTGAGGAAGCAGAAGCTGAGCAAGGTAGATCTCGCAGGAGATGCATGTTTATTATTTAAGAATATGTACTAGTTTATGACATGCATTTCTAATGTACCCTTCACGCTCGAATCTGGATAGACACCCAATATATTAAGTAGACATCAGATTCCCCTAAAGTCCAATTTGCAATTGCACATGTAATTTCCCCCAAAAGAAAGTGCGTCCCCTGAAGTCTCACTTTAAGGTGAATTTAATGATATGGGCCCAGTGGGGAAGCGAACTCGGGGTCCCCGTAGTAGGGCCCAGTGTGCCATTCATGTGGAAAGGCTGGAATGGGCAGAAGGCAGCTGGATGGGCAGGAAGAACAGAGCTGTGACAGCTGGAGCTGTAGGCCAGTCCCAGTGAGAACATGCAGCTCCTCCCTCAGTCCGCACCACAATCAGGGCTGAACAGACTCTTCTGCACTCACCTGAGGAAGGAAGGGTTCCTCCAGCTCAAGACCTCCCCAAGAGCCTAGGCCTGGGTGATCAAAGTAGCCCTTGCAATGACTTGTGAGCAGCCCACAAAATTCAAACTCTACTTCCTATAACTTATTTGGAGGTGTTAAGGCCAGAAAGGACCATCATGTTCATCCAGTCTGACCTCCTGCATAACACAGGCCAGAGATTCTCTCCTGCAATTTCTGCATCGAGCCCTTAACTTCTTGTTGAGCCTTAGCAGATCTCTAGTCTTTATTTAAAGACTTCTGGGGATGGAGAATCCACCATGTCCCCAAGTAAATTATTCTAAAGCTTAATAACCCTCAGTGTTAAACATGTTCACCTTCTAGTTTACATTGTTCTAGCTTCAGCATCGAACCACTGGATCTTTGCTGCTAGATTAAAGAGCCAATTACTAGAAGAAATCTCTCCCCAGGTAGGTTGCTTATAGACCATGTTCAATTCAGCTCTGAACCATCTCTTGGATAAAGTAAATAAGTTTAGTTAGTCTCTTTCACTTTTTTTTTTTTAATTTTTTTTTTAAACAGGGACAGGAGTGCGGTCAGAGGATCAAAAAAAGGGAACCTGACAGGGACACCGAGCAGAGAACCCCGGACAGCGCCCACTGCTCCTCAAAGGCATCAAGGGAGCCAGTGGATGCCGCCCAGAGGAACTCTGCCCGGATACGTGAACGGACAGAGGATCGGAAACAGGCCCCACAGTCACAGGAGTCTCCATTGGCCAACCTCCTCTCCCTGGTGGCATAGATGGCCGTTTTAGCCAGGGCCAGTAGGAAGTTGACCAGGAGGTCCCGTGACTTTGTGGGGCCACGGATAGGGAGTTGTGACGTTATGAGTGTAATATAATATCTCATGACAGGGCCAGAAAGAGTTAATTAACTCACAGAATAACCTGGCTTAGGAATGAACCTTAAAAACTGGTTAGAAAGATAGGTAAATAAATAAAGCTTTAAAACGCAAGTCTGCATTGTTAGAGATCTCAAGGGTAAATGTTTGCTCAGGTCTTGTGGTGTCAGCAAACAAGTATTGTCTATATGTCTCTTTAAAGGTTGTAGTAACCTGTAGCTGAACTGTTTAATGGATAAATTACCCTGTGCTAATTGCCATGATGTTTAGAGGAAGGAGAATTAAGCCTGTTGTTTTCTCAGGCCAAAAGGCTGCTGGAAATGTATAAGAACCCTGGGACATGATCATACTTCATCTCAGATCTGCTTTGGTTTCAAGAGGGAGGAACCTTAAGCCATAAGGATTGAGATCCCCAGTCTTTGACTGGAGCCACCCTGAATATGGACATTGGACTATAACCTATGGACTATTTCTAAAAGGACTTTTGGCAACTACAGGCTCACCTCTGCTATGTATCTAAACCTCAAGAATTGAATTCAAGTCTGTCTGTGTATTGATCTTTTAACCAACACTCTCTCTCTTTTCTTTTTTAATAAATTTTAGCTTAGTTAATAAGAATTGACTATAGCGTGTATTTTGGGTAAGATCTAAGTTATAATTGAACCTGGGTATGTGGCTGATCCTTTGGGATTGGAAGAACCTTTTCTTTTATATGATGAGATAAGATTCTCAGTAATCATCATCATATCTGACAGGTGTGTCTGGACGGAGGCCTGAGGCTGGGTACTTTAAGGGAACTGCATTGTTTGGACTTCTGAGTAACCTGTATGGTAATATAGAAGTTGTTTTGTGCTGGCTTGGAAAATCTAAGTATTGGAATATCCACCAGCGTTTGGGGTTTGTCTGCCCCATTTTGTTTGCAGTTCACCCTGATTGAGTGACCTCAGCTGGCTCCAACAGGCAGCACCGTCACAGGAGTGCATAGAGAAGGAGGTGAGGAGAAAAGTGCAGCCAGAAACGTAACAAAATGTTTGTGAGGAGCCGGTATAGGGGCTGCAACCTGGCGCACTCCAAGTAAATGTGCGCCAGGGTCTCCCTCACGCCACAAAAGGGGCAGGTGTCTGGGACAGGGGTAAACCGCGCCAAATACACGCCCGTGCTCACGGCCCCATGAAGGAGCCGCCAGCTGATATCCCCGGCGGGCCTCGGGACCCGGGTGGAGTATAGGCTGGCCCAACGGGGCTTCTCACCCGCTAGAGGTGGCAGGAGGTCCTGCCACTTTGTGTCGGGGCAGGACACGAGGGTGAGAAAGTGAAGGGTGTGGAGCACGAGCGTGTATAGGTGTTTCCTTGGCGCGGTCTGGTCTCTTTCACTGCAAGGCACGTTCTTCAGACAGATCATTCCTGTAGCTCTTTTCCAAACTCTTTCTAATTTGTCAACACCTTTTGTGAAATGTAGACACCAGAACCAAACAGTATCCAGTAACAGTCTCACTAATGCCGTAGATAGACTTACTACCATCTCCCTGCTCCTACTTGATGGGCTCCGGTTTACACATCCAAGGATCACATATTCCCTCTTAGCTACAGACTTGCACTGGCACTCATGTTCAGTTGGTTATCTGCCATGACCTCTAAATCCTTTTCAGTCACTGCCTTCCAAGATACTGTCTCCCATCTTATAACTTCCTGTCAGGGTGGTTAAGCACTGGAATAAATTGCCTAGGGAGGTTGTGGAATCTCCATCGCTGGAGATTTTTAAGAGCAGGTTAGACAAACACCTGTCAGGAATGGTCTAGATAAAAGTCCTGCCATGAGTGCAGGGGACTGGACTAGATGACCTCTCGAGGTCCCTCCCAGTCCTACGATTCTATAAGTCTGACCTACATTCTGTGTTGAAGTACACTTTGTTCAAATGAACCTACCTTACTAAACAATCCAGATCAGTCTGCATAGTTGACCTGTCCCCATCATTATTCACCACTCCACTAATGGTTGTGCTATCTTCAAATTTTACCAGCAGTGACTTAATATTTTCTGCCAGATCACTGATGCTGAAGAGCACTGGGCCAAGAACCAGTCACTGAGAATCCCCCCTTAGAAACATATCCACTATATGATGATCTCCCACTTGCAGTTACTTTTAGTGATCTATCAGAACTTCGGCAGACTCATGAGGGTGTACACACACACACACACACACACACCCTGTTGTGTGTCCATTCAGTGTGAAATCCTGGGACTGAACATCGATCTCAATCAATGTAGCCAGGTCACTCACTCTGTCTCCTGGCCACGCCTCATCCTCTCTCTTGCTGGGTTCTGCTCTTCTCTTTTCCTGTTCTGGAATCCTGGTTTCTTTCCCTTTCTCTGTTTCCGCATCCGTTTCACTGCAGGGGAGTTTCTCACTCTCCCCTTAGTCCTTTCTTTCTGCGTGTTGCTTTCTCCCACTCTGGATACCTTCAATACCTACTTTCTTCCCCTCCCCCAGGCTGAATTTCTCCTTCAGTCTTTTTTTTAATCATCCCCGATCCCCCCCAACTCTTCCTCCTCCCCCTTTTGTTCCCATTTCTCCTTCATTTCTCCACTGCCTGTTCCACACTAACACACACCCAGTGAGCCAGGCACTCACCCACCTGCCTAATCCACCCTCTGCTGTATCCACACTTACTCCCTGCCCCCTCCATTCACACCCACCGCTGACTGCATCTCCTCTCTCTCACTCATCCACCCACCCCACTGTCGCTCTCCCTCCCTACACACAGACACCACCACTCCCCCCTACACTCTGGGCTTGGCTTTGCTGACAGAGAGGTGTGGGTTTACTGCAGGTCACTAACATGATTTGGTTTGCGGCGGGAGAGCTAACACGTGTTAGTTATCCTGCAGTAAAACCACAGTGGAGACAACGTGCGGCAAACCAGCCCCAGGCTGGGGGAGAGTGCTGGCCTCGCCTAGCTACCTCCGGGGGTTGTTATCTCACTGTCGAACAAACGCACCCTCTCAGGCAGTGGCGGCAAATCCTGGGCCTCGGCCCCCATACACACATCTCCCCTTGCCTGCTCCACCCGGCCCCCACCCCCTCGCTCCCCTACCATACGCCTCCCCCACTGCTCCCCACATGCCTCCTACTATGCCCCCTCCCTCGGCCCCTGCCGCCCCCACCTCTCCTCAGGCTCTCCCCCTGCCCACCCCCTCACTCCCCTGCCATTCGCCTCCCCACTGCTCCCCACATGCCCCCTCCCTCGGCCCCTGCCGCCCCCAGCTCTCCTCAGGCTCTCCCCCTGCCCACCCCACCCGGCCCCCACCCCCTCGCTCCCCTGCCATTCGCCTCCCCCACTGCTCCCCACATGCCCCCTCCCTCGGCCCCTGCCGCCCCCACCTCTCCTCAGGCTCTCCCCCTGCCCACCCCACCCGGCCTCCACCCCCTCGCTCCCCTACCATACGCCTCCCCCAGTGCCCCCCACATGCCTCCTACTATGCCCCCTCCCTCGGCCCCTGCCGCCCCCACCTCTCCTCAGGCTCTCCCCAGGCCCCCCATCCTGTGGGCCTGGCCAGGCCCCTCTGCAAAGCCCCCTTGGGTCCCCCACAGAAGCACTGTGTGCGTGGGGAGGGGCATTGGGGCTACCCCCCCCCCAGCAGGCCGGGGCTGCAGCAGCATCACTCCCCCCGCTGCAGGGGGCACCGCTCCACCAGGCCACGGCTCTAGGGAGCGATGGGTAGAGCAGTGCTAGGCCGGGTGGCGCTCTAGCCACATCTCTATGGCCCTGGGTGGGCTGGAGACGGCGCTCTAGGCAGGGTCTCTATGCTCCGGCTGGTTGCTAGGCAGGGCGGTTGCTAGGTGGGGCAGGGCCAGGTCTTAAGGCAAACTTCCCATGGGGTGCAGGGGCAGGGCCATGGGGTCACACAGCTGCCACCATGCTGAGCTTGTGGTTAGGGCCCTGGCTGGGGCGCAGGACTCCGGGGTCCTTTGTCCCTGCCTGACCCTGGGCAGCTCTCTCTGCCCATCAGTCACGGGGGCGGTGCCGCTGCCCCGCCTGCCGGGGCCGCAAGGACAGAGCGTCCACACACGGAGCTATTCCAGAACTGCTGTTCCGCTTTAAATGTACACTCTGCCTTAGTGCAGAACATCTCAGGTGCAGACAAGCCCTAAGTAATGGAGAATCCACCAGCCACATTACTTGGGAAGCTGGGCCCATAGGTAATCACTCTCCTTAAAACGGGTTCTCAAACTTTTTTACTGGTGACCCCGTTCACAGAGCAAGCCTCTGAGTGCGACACCCCCCCCCTATAAATTAAAAACACCTTTTTTATATATTTAACACCATTATAAATGCTGGAGGGGAAGCGCGGTTTGAGGTGGAGGCTGACGGCTCATGCCCCCCATGTAATAACCTCACGACCCCCTGAGGGGTCCCGACCCCCAGTTTGAGAACCCCTGTCTTAAAACAGGTGCATCTCATTTGCAGCTGGAATTTATCTAGCTTCAGTTTTAAGCCCTTAGATCTGGTTCTGCTGTTGTCTGCTACACTGCTGAAGAGCCCTCTATAGCAGAGACCGTCTCCCTGCATGGTTATCTATAGACTAGTATTCAGTCACTGAACTTTTTCTTTGATAAGCCAAAGCGATTGAGTTTCTTGAGTCTCTCCCTAGAAAGCTGGTTCCCCAGATCTCGGCTCATTCTTGGGGCTCTTTTCTGAACCCTTTCAACAACCTTGTAAGTGTTGACACAAGAACTGGCCCAACTGTGAGGTTCAGATACTGCATTAGTGGGGGCCGTAGAAATACCTAGATAGATTTTTCAAGAGCAGTGAATCTCAAGCTTTTCCATTTGGGACCCACAAGATCCCCATTCCTATTTAGCAATATGGATAGGGCAGGGTGGTATCATTCCCTCCTGCTCCCCCTGCAATTTGTGACCCCCCACAGCTGGAGATTCCCCTCTCTAGGCCCCTGGCAGGGTAAACAGGAGTCACTCATTGTCAGCTCAGACAAGAGGGACCTGCTGGCCCTAGGCTGCCGTAGGGCTAAATCAGATGCAGAGGTGTAGAGACGTTGCTTCCACATTTTCAAATAGAAAAAGTTCCTCGGTGTCACTGCTGGTTATGCTGCCTGGACTCTGTGCTCTGCTCCCAAGTGGGACAGCTCAGATTGTAGGATGGGGAATCAAGCAGCAAAAGACAGCAGGATTCTTCCCCTTCTTCAGCTTTTGTTTCAATCTTTAAGGTGCCCATGCTCTGCAAAGTAGCCCTGGGCTTGCTATTATTTATTTGTATTGCCACAGTGCCTAGGCACCCCCAGCGTGGCCTAGGACCCTCCTTGCACTAGGTGCTGTACAAACCCAGAACAAGAGTCCCTGTACGTGAAAGCTCAGAAGAGAGGCCAAGCTGAAGCCCACCACTGTACTGCTTTTAAGCTTAGGGGAAGCATTTCACATTCTCTGCCCAGACTTGCTTGGGCTCCATCTGAGAGAGCGTTACCTAGTGGTGAGAGCAGCTCCCAGCCTGGGTAGTTATTACATTTTCCATGTGGATAAGAGCAGGCTCCTCCTCTCCGCACAACTCCCTTTTATGGGCTTGGCAAGAGCTGCAGAACGCGATCTGGCTTTGGGACGCCTCATGAGGTCTGCGGGAACAGAGATTTTCTCCTTTGGGGGCACACAAACATGCGGCACACAAACATGCGGCACTCAGTAAAAAGGCAAAGAACAGTGAAATTCCTGGACTCTTTTCTTTTAAAGTATTAATGGCAAAAGAGAGTTTCAGTGGGGTCCGGCCAATACCCCCCAGAATACGACTTCCCTTAAAAATTCCACCCCTTCAAGAAAGAGCCCCCGCTATTAAGAAGTCTGACATGAACTCTTGAGGGATGCATCCAGCCCCCTGCTGTATAATCGCCCTCCCTCTCACCCCCACCCCGTTCGCTAGTAGTAGAAGGTCTTTGTTCAGGGACCTGTCTGGTCTAGGACACGGCCCCTTCACTCTTGGATGCTATAACCCAAGGGTCGGTCCTGGGGCCGGTTTTGTTCAATATCTTCATTAATGATCTGGAGGATGGCGTGGACTGCACTCTCAGCAAATTTGCAGATGACACTAAACTGTGAGGAGTGGTAGATACGCTGGAGGGTAGGGATAGGATACAGAGGGACCTAGACAAATTGGAGGATTGGGCCAAAAGAAACCTGATGAGGTTCAACAAGGACAAGTGCAGAGTCCTGCACTTAGGACGGAAGAATCCCATGCACTGTTACAGACTAGGGACCGAGTGGCTAGGCAGCAGTTCTGCAGAAAAGGACCTAGGGGTTACGGTGGACGAGAAGCTGGATATGAGTCAACAGTGTGCCCTTGTTGCCAAGAAGGCTAACGGCATTTTGGGCTGTATAAGTAGGGGCATTGCCAGCAGATCGAGGGACGTGATCGTTCCCCTCTATTCGACATTGGTGAGGCCTCACCTGGAGTACTGTGTCCAGTTTTGGGCCCCACACTACAAGAAGGATGTGGAAAAATTGGAAAGAGTCCAGCGGAGGGCAACAAAAATGATTAGGGGGCTGGAGCACATGAGTTATGAGGAGAGGCTGAGGGAACTGGGATTGTTTAGTCTGCAGAAGAGAAGAATGAGGGGGGATTTGATAGCTGCTTTCAACTACCTGAAAGGGGGTTCCAAAGAGGATGGATCTAGACTGTTCTCAGTNTGGTAATGGGGGAGATCACAAGCATCTGACGAGGGGGTGCCATACATCGAAGCCCCATACCCACAGCTGGGGAGCATGCTGCTCAGACCACTAAGGGGGCAGCTAGCAGAGAGAGGAAGGTGGCGAATCTGCTGCCGCACAGACCCCGACATTCTACTAGGGGCAGGGAGGCTACAAGCTTGTGAGGAGGAGTAACTTCCTTCTCCTCAACCCCGCACAGTGATATGTGCCCTTAACGTTGGGGAGGGGAACTAGGTTAATACCCCTGAGGACCACTGTCCAGACCGCTGCTGGGCTGAGGCTGGGGATTGCAGCCTCATAAATGCAGAACCCTGACATCACAATCAGCCTGAGCTTCCCATTGGCTGCAGCAGCTGTTAATCAGCAGTGGAGGAATGTGATGGGCTGATGATGAGCTGCTGCCCCACCCTCCTTCCCCAAGCCAGCAGCAGGCGCTGCAGGTGTGAAGTGAAAGAGGAAGCCATTGGATTGCTGAGACCATGGTGCAGCTGGGGCCGTCTCTCCTGCAGCGATAAGGTACGGCCGAGGCTTTGTTAGCGGGGCAGAGCTCCGGGAGCTGCGGTGCACGCAGAGCCCCATGGCAGGCCCTGGAGAGACCCTCACTTAGAGCGAGCAGGAGGACACTCATGGTTAGGTTCCTTCGTCTATCACAGGTGCACATGCTGCTCAAGCAATACAGCTGAACTAGGGCCCCTCTGCTTGTGGGGCCCCCAGGGGAGTTCGGTGCTCAGCTGCCAGCTGCAGCCCTGCAGTAGCTCCAGGGCCAAGAAGGGGATTGTTGTAGCAGCATAGCTGGAACATATGGGCTAAAGGCGTTAACATTACCCAGTCACTGTCCACCATCGAATAAAGTGCAGGGTTTCTATGCAGAGACCTCAGCCTGCTCGGTACCATGGCCAACACACCCCTAAAAATCCTTTGAGCCCTTTATTAACGATCCAGAAAAAACAGCATTTCAAATGTTAAAATGAAAGCCTTATTTTACACCCTCCCTCTTTCCCCATAGCTGGGGAGAGGTGGTAGGAGGAAAGGCCCCCATGTTTGACAGTCTTTTAGATGGTACCAAAGACGGCAATAACTCTTCTTTGGGGGGAGAAGCTCACTGAGATGAGCATCAGCCGGGGCTGCTGTTAAAATCTGATTTGGTTTCCTAGAAGACAAAACACACAAGAGGGGAGGGAAACGAACAGCAGAGATGGACAATACAGCTTCTGTGTCCAGCTGTGATGGTCACTTGCAACCTCACTGCTGGGGGAAAAGAAACCCCCCCACAAAAATGAGGAGGTTAGTTAAAAGGTACAGCACCAAAAGTAAAATCCCTGCAAGCTGCATGGAAATTTTTTAAAGAGACCATAACAGAGGCTCAACTTAAATGTATCCCCCACATTAAAAAACATAGTAAGAGAACCAAAAAAGAGCCACCGTGGCTAAACAAAGTAAAAGAAGCAGTGAGAGGCAAAAAGGCATCTTTTTAAAAAGTGGAAGTTAAATCCTAGTGAGGAAAATAGAAGAGAGCATAAACCCTGGCAAATGAAGTGTGAAAATATAATTAGGAAGGCCAAAAAAGAATTTGAAGAACAGCTAGCCAAAGACTCAAAAAGTAATAGCAAAAAAAATTTTAAGTACATCAGACGCAGGAAGCCTGCTAAACAATAAGTGGGGCCACTGGACAATCATTCAAGGATGATAAGACCATTGCAGAGAAACTAAATGAATACTTTGCATCGGTCTTCGCGGTTGAGGATGGGAGGGAAATTCCTCAGATTTGTCACCTAAAAAGAATGGCTCAAGTTTGGGAACTGTCCCAGATTGAGGTGTCATTAGAGGGGGTTTTGGAACAAATTGA
This sequence comes from Platysternon megacephalum, assembly GCA_003942145.1. Lineage (NCBI taxonomy): Eukaryota > Metazoa > Chordata > Testudines > Platysternidae > Platysternon > Platysternon megacephalum. The sequence continues at coordinate 446,942 of QXTE01000406.1, forward strand.
TAAACTAAACAGTAAATAAGTCACCAGGACCAGATGGTATCACCCAAGAGTTCTGAAGGAACTCAAATGTGAAATTGCAGGACTACTAACTGTTGTCTGTAACTTATTTAAATCAGCTTCTGTACCAAATGACTGGAGGATAGCTAATGTGACGCCAATTTTTAAAAACGGCTCAGAGGTTTTTAGAGGTGAGCAATTATAGGTTGGTAAGCCTGACTTCAGTACTGGGCAAACTGGTTGAAGCTATAGTAAAGAACAAAATTGTCCGAAACATAGATGAACATAATGTGTTGGGGAATCGTCAACATGGTTTTTGTAAAGGGAAATCATGCCTCATAAATCTACTAGAATTCTTTCAGGGGGTCAACAAGCATGTGGACAAGGGGGATCCAGTGGAAACAAAGGGTAGGAATAAATGGAAAGTTTTCAGAATGGAGAGAGGTAAATAGGGTCTGTACTGGGCCCAGTCCTATTCAACATATTCATAAACGATCTGGAAAAAGGGGTAAACAGTGAGGTGGCAAAATTTGCAGATGATACAAAACTACTCAAGATAGTTAAGTCCCAGGCAGACTGTGAAGAGCTACAAAAGGATCTCTCAAAACTGGGTGACTGGGCAACAAAATGGCAGATGAAATTAAATGTTGATAAATGCAAAGTAATGCACATTGGAAAACATAATCCCAACTATACATATAAAATGATAGGTTTCAGAGTAATAGCCGTGTTAGTCTGTATCCGCAAAAAGAATAGGAGTACTTGTGGCACCTTAGAGACTAACAAATTTATTGTAGCATAAGCTTTCGTGGGCTACAGCTCACTTCATCGGATGCATGTAGTGGAAAATACAGAAGGAAGATAGATATATATATATACACACACATGAAACAATGGGTGTTACCATACACATTATAAGGAGAGTGATCAGTTGTCAGCAGGAGAGAAAAATAAGTGTTTGTAGTGGAAATATAAAATGATGGGGTCTAAATTAGCTGTTACCACTCAAGAAAGATCTTGGAGTCACTGTGGATAGTTCTCTGAAAACATCCACTCAATGTGCAGCGGCAGTCAAAAAAGCAAACAGAATGTTGGAAATCATTAAGAAAGGGATAGATAATAAAACAGAAAATATCATATTGCCTCTATATAAATCTATGGTACACCCAGATCTTGAATACTGCATGCAGATGTGGTTGCCCCATCTCAAAAAAGATAATTGGAAAAGGTTCAGAAAAGGGCAACAAAAACTATTAGGGGTGTGGAACGGCTGCCGTATGAGGAGAGATTAATAAGACTGGGACTTTTCAGTTTGGAAAAGAGATGACTAAGGGGGGCATAGGATAGAGGTCTATAAAATCATGACTGGTGTGGAGAAAGTAAATAAGGAAGTGTTATTTACTCCGTTTCATAACACAAGAACTAGGGGTCAACAAATGAAATTAAGAGGCAGCAGGTTTAAAACAAACAAAAGGAAGTATTTTTTCCAACACACAGAGTCAACCTGTGGAACTCCTTGCCAGAGGATGTTGTGAAGGCCAAGACTATAACAGGGTTCAAAAAAGAACTAGATAAATGTATGGAGGATAGGTCCATCCATCCTATTAGCCAGGACGGGCAGAGATGGTGCCCTAGCCTCTGTTTGCCAGAAGCTGGGAATGGGTGACGGGATGGATCACTTGATGATTCCCTGTTCTGTTCACTCCCTCTGGGACACCTGGCATTGGCCACTGTCAGAAGACAAGACACTGGGCTGGATGGACACTTGGTCTGACCCAGTATGGCCGTTCTTATGATGACTTAGGGACAGTGTGTCTGCATCCACAACAGGCAGTGCCACGTGTTTCCCTGGCCTCCCTCCACAACCGGGGCAGGGACCTCCCAGCTCTGGGCCCAAAGCCACCTGCCTCCTCAGGCTGGCGTCCTTCATGCTGCTTGCGGGAGGGGGTCAGTAGCCATTGGTATATTGGTGCAAATTGGCATTATTAGCTGTACCGATGCCTAAACAGCGTGGTCATGTGACTACAGTACTGTAACCCCATGAGTCCTTGCCCCCAGCGCCCCCATCCTTTGGGCAGGATCCACAGCTGCCAGACTCACCATAGTAGAGCACCTCCTTGTGGTGAGAGCCAGCATCACAGTCCCTCTGCCTCTCTTCCTCCCAGGGTATGTTGCCACTGCAGCTGGGGGAGTGCGTCCTGGCCCAGGCAGACACTAGCTTTGCTGAAGGCAGCGTGCTAACGATAGCAGCCTAGCCAGGGGCAGCACAAGCCAGCTGTCTGCGTCCATGCCCAGGGCGTCCATGCCACTTTGTCCGCAGTGGATTGCCCCAGTACCTGCCCATGATGCTACCCCTAGCAACACTGCTGGTTTTAGCACAGGCCCAGCTGCAGTGTAGATCCGCTCTGAGTCCTGCCCCGTCTGAGGTGACAACATCCCAACGCAGAGGAATGAAAACACTCCCTCCCTTCCTGGGCTCAGTCCTCCAACCCTCTCCTGTTACCCAGCCCTGCCCCCCACGGCTCTCTCCCCAGCACCTCCCAAGCCACCGACCCTCAGGGCTTCTCCCCCACAGTCTTTTCTCCTGCTTTAGGAGTCTCCTTCTCCCTGCAGTGTACAGCCACCTTCCCAAACACCCCTTTGGGTTCCTGTCCTAGAGAGAGAGCTGGGACTCCCCACCCCAGGGCCCTCGGTCCTTCCTTTATAGGAACCAGCCAGGCTGGTTCTCCCCAGCTGGATCTAACCCATAATTAAGGGCTAATTGGACTTTCCTTTAACCCTCTCACTGCCAGTGTGGCTGGGGTCTATACACCCTGTCGCAGTGTCTAGGACACTGTGGGTTGCTCTAACATACTAGAATAATGCTGCAGAGGGACGAGAACAGTTCAGAGGGGCGGGGGGGGCCTATCAGTGAGAGAGATGCCATTCGGGGGCTGCACCGAGTGGCAGTGGGCAGAGGGGGTGAGCGAGTCGGGGGTGGATTTCTGAACAGTGGCTGGGTTGAGGTCAGAACCTGTGTGAGCTGGACAGATGAACAAGGACTTGGGGCAGACGGACCATGCAGGCTCTGTTTGGATGGTGCGGGTAAGAGAGGACAGAGGGATCTGGCCGAGGTTGTTCTGCTCGAAGCGAGGTATGAGCTGCAGCTGGACTGAGTGAGGGGGTGCCTCACTCTGGGACCTGCAGGCTGGCCACTCTCCTCAATGCCGTTCACTGCCTTTCCCCCCTAGATTCCCTGCTGGCCTCGGCACAGGACCCACAGCCGCCATGGTGGAGTACTATGAAGCCCTGGGCATTCCCCGCAGCGCCTCCTCTGACGACATAAAAAAGGCGTAAGTCCCGCTTCCTTGGAGCAGCCCCAGCCCCAGGCGTCCCGATGGCACCGTTCCTCTGGGCATGCCAGCACTGTCCCCCAGGGGCTCTGGACGCGGGGCATCTAGCGATCTCCGTGGGGCAGCGCTGAGTCCCACCGTCATGTAACAGGACCATGGACAAACACTCTTCGCTGCAGGGACCATGCCGCCCTCTCAGGAAAGGGGGCCCTTCTCGGCCTGTGCTCTGCAGGGCTCAGACTAGATGGTCCCAACCGGCCTTGGAATCTAGCAATGGATGCTCAGGTGGCTGCAGGGCCAGGAGGGCGGTGGAGGTGGAGAGGGGCTGTCTGCCAGGAGCTAGTCTGTGATGTGAGCTGGGACACGTGGGAGGGGGGGTGGCCGGGAGCTGGCTCCCCTGTAGTACCCTGTGCTGTGCATAGGTATCCCGTTAGGGGCTGCCCTTTGCCCACTGAGTTGTGATAGAGACAGGGAGGGCGATGGGAGGGCAAAGGTGACCAGACCTACTGCAGTTGGAGTTACCATGGGAGCCCTGCCTTTGACCCCAAGCCTGCTGCTCCTGAAATCAGGGTCCACACACCCGTCAGTGTCAGCGGGAGCAGGCAAGGCCTCTGCAGCAGGGCTGTGGTTCCACCTAGCCACCATTTGCTCACAGCCACGCTGGGCCCTAAGATCCCATCATTACCGCGGCCTGGCGGTCGTAGAAAGCCACATGGCGGGGAGGTGAGGGCAGGGCCGGCGCAACCCATTAGGCGACCTAGGCGGTCGCCTAGGGCGCTGCTATTTTGGGAGTGCCGGCACCCTGGCCGCCCGTAGAAATTTGGGGGCGGGACCTTCCGCCGCCGCTGTTGGGGGCGGCATTTCGGGGGCGGGACCTTCTGCCGCCTAGGGCGCCGGAAGAGCTGGTGCCGCTACTGGGTGAGGGGATCGACACATGTTTAAGGGGAGAGGGCCCTCCCTCCTGGGCAGATCCTGCCATGGTGTCCAGCACGAACCATCCCTGGTCCCTGCTGAGATACCATAGCATGGCAGAGTTATTGTCATTCCTTAAAGCAGAGGTTCTCAAACTGGGGGGCTCTTTTCTGGGGTTGTGTGAGAAGCTTTAGGGAAAAAAAACAAAACCCCTTACTGCGCACATTTTGCCCACAGCAATTAACAGGCGTCTACTTAAATCGCGGAGAAATCACAGTTTTTGCAGGTTGCTCAGGGCATAATGTGTTCATACAGTTGTATGTTCCATGCCACCCTTACTTCTGCGCTGCTGCTGGCGGCGGTGCTGCCTTCAGAGCTGGGTGCCTGGCCAGCAGCCGCCGCTCTCCCGCCGCTCAGCTCTGAAAGGCAGCGCAGAAATAAGGGTGGCAATACTGCAACACTCCTACAATTGGGTTGCGACCCCTTTTGGGTCGGGACCCCCAGTTTGAGAAATGCTGCACCAGAGGGCCCTGTGCATTTTGACAGCTTTCTGTTAAGCTTGCATAGCATTATACAAAGTTGTTGCCATCTGTATGTTAATCCGTTCGCTACGAGGCGGTGTGCACATTTAATTGTAAGCATGGACCACAAGCGCAGTTTTACTTGTGCTGTTACTACAATGGATCCTTGGCTCATTCGTGCAACAGAAAATAACAAAACAAAAAAAACCAACTCAGAAGCCAGAACAGATCCAAGTGAAGCCCCGCCGTTGGTGGGAGATATTGAGAAGCAAGCCACACAAATAGTGAAGCGTGCTACAGATAAGGCTGTGACACGTGTAGTCCGTTGCAGGGAGGGGCTGACTCACTCGCTGGCAGCGATACAGCCAGACCAGGGTCAGCTCCCCCTCCGGGCGTATCTGCCTCGGGAGAGGGTCGTCCTGGTCGTCGGGGAAGAAGGCCTCTGTCAGCGCTTGCAGCTCCTCCGGGCTCGGGGCCGTAAATGGCCCTGGCCAGTCCTCGGCTCCCTCTGGGCCTGCAGCAGCCTCCCAGCTCGGGAGCTCGCAGGAGGCATCTGACTCCTCTGGCGGCTGCCTCCCAACTGAGTTCTCCGGCCCACCTTTTATACTTCCTGCCCCGCCCACTGACTTCTGGGGGGTGGGGTGAGCAATGTGTGGCTCCGCCCACCAGGGCTCAGTGAGGGGCCCCTCCCCGTCCGGGTCTGTGGGCGGCCAATCCACCTCACGACCCATGGCATAAAGTCAAGCGGCGGAAATACCAAGAGGAATACACACAATACGGCTTCACCTACTTGCTGATTGGAAATGTGGCGCACCCACAGTGTGTCCTATGCTCAGAAGAGTTTGCACAAGAGAGCTTAAAACCCGTAAAGCAGAGGCATCTGCAGCCCAAACACGCCACGCACGCCGATAAGCCAGCAGCGTATTTCCAGCGGAAAGAATGAGACCTTAAAGGTTAACGGGATGTTATGAACAAACAAACAACAACCCCAGCAAAAGCACTAACGGCTTCCTACAGTTTCCTACCTAATTGCTAAATGTAAAAAAGCCTCTCCCCACACGCAGTGGGTGAAACACCATTCTCCGGCCGCGGTAGCAATGTGTTGCATTATGCACGGTGACAAATGTGCAACTCCACTTCAAGCCATTCCGTTGTCCAACGATACAGTTGCACGTCGCACTGATGATATTGCCAACGACATAAAGGTTCAGCTGATCGAACGGTTTAAACATAGCCCCAAAGACGCCTTACAACTCGATGGGTCTCCAGACATCTCTAATCCAGCTCAGGTGCTTGTGTATGTCAGTTACTGCTACAACAGGAAGCTGCAAGAAGATTTATTTTGCAATTCTCTTCATGGAAAGACAATGGGACAAGAAATATTTTGCAATCTTGACAACTTTATGCGTGAAGAAGGACTGGACTGGTTATGCTGAGTCGGTGTATGTACAGATGGGGCCAGTGCTATGGGGGGAAAAGCTGGAGCGAAAGCAAAGGTTCTGGGAGTGGTGCCGCATCTTGTTTTCACACATTGTGTACACACANATACACCCTGTCGCAGTGTCTAGGACACTGTGGGTTGCTCTAACATACTAGAATAATGCTGCAGAGGGACGAGAACAGTTCAGAGGGGCGGGGGGGGCCTATCAGTGAGAGAGATGCCATTCGGGGGCTGCACCGAGTGGCAGTGGGCAGAGGGGGTGAGCGAGTCGGGGGTGGATTTCTGAACAGTGGCTGGGTTGAGGTCAGAACCTGTGTGAGCTGGACAGATGAACAAGGACTTGGGGCAGACGGACCATGCAGGCTCTGTTTGGATGGTGCGGGTAAGAGAGGACAGAGGGATCTGGCCGAGGTTGTTCTGCTCGAAGCGAGGTATGAGCTGCAGCTGGACTGAGTGAGGGGGTGCCTCACTCTGGGACCTGCAGGCTGGCCACTCTCCTCAATGCCGTTCACTGCCTTTCCCCCCTAGATTCCCTGCTGGCCTCGGCACAGGACCCACAGCCGCCATGGTGGAGTACTATGAAGCCCTGGGCATTCCCCGCAGCGCCTCCTCTGATGACATAAAAAAGGCGTAAGTCCCGCTTCCTTGGAGCAGCCCCAGCCCCAGGCGTCCCGATGGCACCGTTCCTCTGGGCATGCCAGCACTGTCCCCCAGGGGCTCTGGACGCTGGGCATCTAGCGATCTCCGTGGGGCAGCGCTGAGTCCCACCGTCATGTAACAGGACCATGGACAAACACTCTTCGCTGCAGGGACCATGCCGCCCTCTCAGGAAAGGGGGCCCTTCTCGGCCTGTGCTCTGCAGGGCTCAGACTAGATGGTCCCAACCGGCCTTGGAATCTAGCAATGGATGCTCAGGTGGCTGCAGGGCCAGGAGGGCGGTGGAGGTGGAGAGGGGCTGTCTGCCAGGAGCTAGTCTGTGATGTGAGCTGGGACACGTGGGAGGGGGGGTGGCCGGGAGCTGGCTCCCCTGTAGTACCCTGTGCTGTGCATAGGTATCCCGTTAGGGGCTGCCCTTTGCCCACTGAGTTGTGATAGAGACAGGGAGGGCGATGGGAGGGCAAAGGTGACCAGACCTACTGCAGTTGGAGTTACCATGGGAGCCCTGCCTTTGACCCCAAGCCTGCTGCTCCTGAAATCAGGGTCCACACACCCATCAGTATCAGTGGGAGCAGGCAAGGCCTCTGCAGCAGGGCTGTGGTTCCACCTAGCCACCATTTGCTCACAGCCACGCTGGGCCCTAAGATCCCATCATTACCGCGGCCTGGCGGTCGTAGAAAGCCACATGGCGGGGAGGTGAGGGCAGGGCCGGCGCAACCCATTAGGCAACCTAGGCGGTCGCCTAGGACGCTGCTATTTTGGGGGCGCCAGCACCCCGGCCACCTGTAGAAATTTGGGGGCGGGACCTTCCGCCGCCACTGTTGGGGGCGGCATTTCGGGGGCGGGACCTTCCGCTGCCTAGGGCGCCGGAAGAGCTGGCGCCGCTACTGGGTGAGGGGACCGACACATGTTTAAGGGGAGAGGGCCCTCCCTCCTGGGCAGATCCTGCCATGGTGTCCAGCACGAACCATCCCTGGTCCCTGCTGAGATACCATAGCATGGCAGAGTTATTGTCATTCCTTAAAGCAGAGGTTCTCAAACTGGGGGGCTGTTTTCTGGGGTTGTGTGAGAAGCTTTAGGGAAAAAAAACAAAACCCCTTACTGCGCACATTTTGCCCACAGCAATTAACAGGCGTCTACTTAAATCGTGGAGAAATCACAATTTTTGCAGGTTGCTCAGGGCATAATGTGTTCATACAGTTGTATGTTCCATGCCACCCTTACTTCTGCGCTGCTGCTGGCGGCGGTGCTGCCTTCAGAGCTGGGTGCCTGGCCAGCAGCCGCTGCTCTCCCGCCGCTCAGCTCTGAAGGCAGCGCAGAAATAAGGGTGGCAATACTGCAACCCCCCTACAATTGGGTTGCGACCCCTTTTGGGTCGGGACCCCCAGTTTGAGAAATGCTGCACCAGAGGGCCCTGTGCATTTTGACAGCTTTCTGTTAAGCTTGCATAGCATTATACAAAGTTGTTGCCATCTGTATGTTAATCCGTTCGCTACGAGGCGGTGTGCACATTTAATTGTAAGCATGGACCACAAGCGCAGTTTTACTTGTGCTGTTACTACAATGGATCCTTGGCTCATTCGTGCAACAGAAAATAACAAAACAAAAAAAACCAACTCAGAAGCCAGAACAGATCCAAGTGAAGCCCCGCCGTTGGTGGGAGATCTTGAGAAGCAAGCCACACAAATAGTGAAGCGTGCTACAGATAAGGCTGTGACACGTGTAGTCCGTTGCAGGGAGGGGCTGACTCACTCGCTGGCAGCGATACAGCCAGACCAGGGTCAGCTCCCCCTCCGGGCGTATCTGCCTCGGGAGAGGGTCGTCCTGGTCGTCGGGGAAGAAGGCCTCTGTCAGCGCTTGCAGCTCCTCCGGGCTCGGGGCCGTAAATGGCCCTGGCCAGTCCTCGGCTCCCTCTGGGCCTGCAGCAGCCTCCCAGCTCGGGAGCTCGCAGGAGGCATCTGACTCCTCTGGCGGCTGCCTCCCAACTGAGTTCTCCGGCCCACCTTTTATACTTCCTGCCCCGCCCACTGACTTCTGGGGGGTGGGGTGAGCAATGTGTGGCTCCGCCCACCAGGGCTCAGTGAGGGGCCCCTCCCCGTCCGGGTCTGTGGGCGGCCAATCCACCTCACGACCCATGGCATAAAGTCAAGCGGCGGAAATACCAAGAGGAATACACACAATACGGCTTCACCTACTTGCTGATTGGAAATGTGGCGCACCCACAGTGTGTCCTATGCTCAGAAGAGTTTGCACAAGAGAGCTTAAAACCCGTAAAGCAGAGGCATCTGCAGCCCAAACACGCCACGCACGCCGATAAGCCAGCAGCGTATTTCCAGCAGAAAGAATGAGACCTTAAAGGTTAACGGGATGTTATGAACAAACAAACAACAACCCCAGCAAAAGCACTAACGGCTTCCTACAGTTTCCTACCTAATTGCTAAATGTAAAAAAGCCTCTCCCCAGACGCAGTGGGTGAAACACCGTTCTCCAGCCGCGGTAGCAATGTGTTGCATTATGCACGGTGACAAATGTGCAACTCCACTTCAAGCCATTCCGTTGTCCAACGATACAGTTGCACGTCGCACTGATGATATTGCCAACGACATAAAGGTTCAGCTGATCGAACGGTTTAAACATAGCCCCAAAGACGCCTTACAACTCGATGGGTCTCCAGACATCTCTAATCCAGCTCAGGTGCTTGTGTATGTCAGTTACTGCTACAACAGGAAGCTGCAAGAAGATTTATTTTGCAATTCTCTTCATGGAAAGACAATGGGACAAGAAATATTTTGCAATCTTGACAACTTTATGCGTGAAGAAGGACTGGACTGGTTATGCTGAGTCGGTGTATGTACAGATGGGGCCAGTGCTATGGGGGGAAAAGCTGGAGCGAAAGCAAAGGTTCTGGGAGTGGTGCCGCATCTTGTTTTCACACATTGTGTACACACAGGGAAGCTCTGGCTTCCATCACACTCAAACCAGGACTTGATTGTGTCCTGCTAACTGCAATAAAAATAGTGAACGTTGTTAAGTCGTGTCCCCTGAACTCGAGAGTGTTCTCAAGGTTATGTAGAGATGGGATCAGAACAGGAGAAATCCAGAGGATATCTCGAGAACAAATCCTGATGCGTGTATTTGAGCTGAACGATGAACTCCGCTTGTTCCTTCTTGACACCGGCTCACCTTATGCAGAACTTCTGTCTGATTCCAAATGGCTTTCAAACTGAGCATATTTAGCAGACATTTCTGAGGAGCCGAATGTTTCACTTCAAGGTGCCAACTTGAACCTTCTGCTTTTAAATGATAAAATTGATGGCTTCCTGAAGAAACATACTCCAGGTAGAAGGGAATCCTCCGGATAGCTGTCTCAATCACCCAGCCCAGGATGGAATTGCTCTGCTCCAAAAAACAGGCGCACCCAGCACAATAGTAACAACAGTGTGATGCCACTAAGCAGAAGCTCACTTAAAATGTCCATTACTCTATATTTCAGGGGCTCTGTTTGAGCCACTGCCTTACGGGTTTGAATAGCTAGTGAGAGTTGCATATCGATTTGTTTTATTGGTATATGTGGTGGGGAGGGCGACATAAACGCCTACAGACACAAAGGCCTCACCTGGAGCATTGTGTGTCCAGTTCTGGGCCCCGCACTACAAGAAGGATGTGGAAAAATTGGAAAGAGTCCAGCGGAGGCAACAAAAATGATCAGGGGGCTGGAGCACATGACTTATGAGGAGAGGCTGAGGGAACTGGGATTGTTTAGTCTGCAGAAGAGAAGAATGAGGGGGGATTTGATAGCTGCTTTCAACTACCTGAAAGGGGGGTTCCAAATAGGATGGAGCTCGGCTGTTCTCAGTGGTGACAGATGACAGAACAAGGAGCAATGGTCTCAAGTTGCAGTGGGGGAGGTCTAGGTTGGATATTAGGAAACACTATTTCACTAGGAGGGTGGTGAAGCACTGGAATGGGTTCCCTAGGGAGGTGGTGGAATCTCCTTCCTTAGAGGTTTAAGGCCCGGCTTGACAAAGCCCTGGCTGGGATGATTTAGTTGGGGATTGGTCCTGCTTTGAGCAGGGGGTTGGACTAGAACCTCCTGAGGTCCCTTCCAACCCTGATATTCTATGATTCTAAGGGGGGTGCAATCAAAGAAGTTTGAGAACCACTGCCTTAAAGGGTGCTTGTGCCCCTCCTGGCACTTCGGGGAAAACCCCACGACCACCATCAACCAGAGTCTGTCATTGCCTGGGGATGGAATTGCATTCGTCCATGGCAATAACTAGGGTTGCCAGGCGTCCAGTTTTCGACTGAAATGCCCAGTTAAAAAGGGATCCTGGCGTCTCTGATCAGCACCCCTGACTGGGCCGCTAAAAGTCCGGTCGGTGGTGCAGCGGGGCTAAGGCAGGCTCCTTGCAGCTCCCGGAAGCAGTGGCATGTCCCTGTGGCCCCTAGGTGCAGGGGTGGCCAGGGAGGCTTTGCGTGCTGCCCCTGCCCTGAGCACCGGCTCCGCAGCTCCCATTGGCTGGGAACCGCGGCCAATGGAAGCTGCGGGGGCGGTGCCTGCAGGCGCGGGAAGCACGCGGAGCCCCCTGGCCGCCACTACGCCTAGGAACTGGATATGTCGGCCGCTTCTGGGAGCCACCTGAAGTAAGCGCTGCCCGACCAGAGCCTGCACTTCGAACCCCCTGCCCCAGCCCGGAGCCCCCTCCCGCACCCCAACCCCTTCCACACCCCAACCCCTGCCCCAGCCCGGAGCCCCCTCCCGCACCCCAACCCCTTCCACACCCCAACCCCTGCCCCAGCCCGGAGCCCCCTCCCGCACCCCAACCCCTTCCGCACCCCAACCCCTGCCCGAGCCCGGAGCCCCATCCCGCATCCTGAACCCCTCATTTGTGGCCCCACCCTGGAGCCCGCACCCCCAGCCGGAGCCCTCCCACACCCCAACCCCTGCCCGAGCCCGGAGCCCCATCCCGCATCCTGAACCCCTTCCGCACCCTAACCCCTGCCCCAGCCCGGAGCCCCCTCCTGCACCCCAACCCCTTCCGCACCCCAACCCCTGCCCGAGCCTGGAGCCCCATCCCGCATCCTGAACCCCTCATTTGTGGCCCCACCCTGGAGCCCGCACCCCCAGCTGGAGCCCTCCCCCCCTCCCACACCCCAACCCTGTCCCAGCCTGGGGAAAGCAGTTGAGGGTCGGGGAGAGTGAGCGACGGAGGGAGGAGGGGTGATGTGAGCAGGAGGCGGGGCCTCGGAGAAGAGGCAGGGCAGGGGCGGGGCCTCGGGGCAGGGGCGGGGCAAGGGTGTTCGGTTTTGTGCGATTAGAAAATTGGCAACCCTAGCAATAATCACCGAGCGGGGCAGGGGGAGCTACTCTGGATCCCGTGAGGAGTCACAGCAGGAAGACAGGCTCCCGTGTCCAAATGGAGCAGAGGTGACATCCATGGGGTTGATCCGGACGCACGAATCAGACTGGTCAAGGCCTGACTGGAGACGTGGGACAGCCTAAGGGACTGGGGCGCTGCTGTGCTTGCCGGGGCATCTCCAAAGCCAAACCCGTCTCTGTAGGAAGATCCAGCCCTGCTTTGTGGTGAAGCAGAGCTTTGGGGAAGGAGGGGACAAGGGGATGATTCGACTGGGCGCAGCCCCTGGTGACGGGCACACTCAGGGATCGCTGCTTACTGCGGTCTTCCTCGACACTGTGCAGGTACAGGAAGGCGGCGCTGAAATGGCACCCGGATAAGAACCCGGAGAACAAGGAACACGCCGAGCGGAAGTTCAAAGAGATCGCGGAGGCCTACGAAGTGCTGTCGGACAGTAAGGGGCCGGCGTCTCCCCTCCCTCCGGGCTCAGTGTGGGGGCCGGCGTCTCCCCTCCCTCCGGACTCAGTGTGGGGGCCGGCAGTGGGGGCCGGCATCTCCTGTCCCTCCGGGCTCAGTGTGGGTCCCGGCAGTGGGGGCCGGCGTCTCCCCTCCCTCCGGGCTCAGTGTGGGTCCCGGCAGTGGGGGCTGGCGTCTCCTGTCCCTCCGGGCTCAGTGTGGGTCCCGGCAGTGGGGGCCGACGTCTCCCCTCCCTCCGGGCTCAGTGTGGGTCCCGGCAGTGGGGGCTGGCGTCTCCTGTCCCTCCGGGCTCAGTGTGGGTCCCGGCAGTGGGGGCCGACGTCTCCCCTCCCTCCGGGCTCAGTGTGGGTCCCGGCAGTGGGGGCTGGCGTCTCCTGTCCCTCCGGGCTCAGTGTGGGTCCCGGCAGTGGGGGCCGACGTCTCCCCTCCCTCCGGGCTCAGTGTGGGTCCCGGCAGTGGGGGCTGGCGTCTCCTGTCCCTCCGGGCTCAGTGTGGGTCCCGGCAGTGGGGGCCGGCGTCTCCTGTCCCTCCGGGCTCAGTGTGGGGGCCAGCAGTGGGGGCACACTCCCTGCACAGGGTGGGGTGGCCATGGGTCAGAACAGGCTCTCAGGTCCTCTTGCTGCGCTTGGAAGAAGGGTTTGCTCTCTCTGTTGCCCGCTGAGTTGCTCCCAGTGGGACGACTGTTACCCACTGGCCCAGTCTGCCGCTGTCCTCTCACCAGCCGCCCCAGTCGCTGGTACCAGGTGCTTGCAAGCCTGCAGGGCCTGGGGATTGCCTAGTCACCAGCTCTAGCTATGGGTCTATAGGGCACACTCCAGGGCCCAGACCTCTCATCCGGCTTCTTCCCACCACTGTCCAGCCGTCCTAGGCCTCAGAACCTGTGTCTGAGCCCCCCAGTGCTCACCTGCCCTCCTGCCGAGCTCCACGGGGCTGCGGGCACTCGGGCCATCCCATTCAGCCCCTTTGGGGACAACGTGGCAGGAAAGCAAAGAACCCAGGCGGCGCAGGCGAGTTTCCTAACCCCAGTGACCTCAGCCTTAAAGCCCTCGAGAGTCACAGATCCCTGAAAACTACAAAAGCCGTGAGACTCCCGCTGCCCTGGGCTGAGCTAATCCGAGGTTCATCCGCGTGTCCGGCTGGACAGCGTCCCCCCTCTCTCTCCAAGCCCTTTGCAAGCCCGGGGCTCTGCCCCATGTGCTCGGGCTGGGAAGTTCCAACTCCACCAGGCCCCCGCGTAGAAAGGCCATTGTCCTGGGGGGCTCGGCCATGGCTGTAGTGTGGACACTTACCGCCACAGAAGGGGGTTTCCCATCGCTGTGTAAATCCACCCCCGTCCCCCGAGGGGCGGGAGCTGGGTCAATGGAATCATTCTACCCTACGCCGGGGCTGAGACTCCGTCTCGCTGGGCCGACTCAGGCTGTGGGTGTGGACCAGTCAGTCAGAGTCGATGGCAGCTTGACGGCTGTCAGAGGTGGCCCTTCAGTGAGGTGTCCACTGCAGCTGCCTGGAATGAAGCACAACGGGCGGCCCTGGGCCAGCCGAGCTCCTGTGGCCACGCTGCCCACGTTTCAACGCAGGCACTAAACAGAGACTCCATAATCTCCCGTCGCCCGGACTCGGCTGGGTGACCTCTTGCTCCTTCTCCCTTCCAGAGAGCAAGCGCGACCTCTACGACCGCTACGGCAAGGACGGGCTCACGGGGGCAGGTGAGTGACCCACCCGGGGGAAGTGGCCTTTCCCGCTGACCGGTCTGGATGCATACCCTGGCCTAGGGGACCTCCTTCCCAGCTGGGCATGAAGCGCCCTTGGTGCCCTGTGTAACGCTGCTGGTTCTGGTGGGACCCAACTGAGAGCCAATACAGGACAAATTGCTCAGAGCAGGGCAGTCACAGCCCCAGGCCGGGGTCCTTTGCACACCCAGGCAAACCAAACCAGCCCAACAGGGAGGACTTCGGTCTCACCCCACTGGCTAACCACACGTCACACAAGCAATGCCCTCAGACACTCCAGTTTCCCAGTATCACCACCAGTGCCACTCGTTATGGGGACGAATGGTTATGAAAACCAATACCCCAGTAAAAGAAAAAAGGTTCTCCTGATCCCAAAGGACCAAGCCCCAGACCCAGGTCAATAGACAAGTCAGATCTTACCCACAAATCACGCTGTTGCCAATTCTTTAGAATCTAAAGGTTTATTCATAAAAGGAAAAAGATACAGATGAGAGCTAGAACTGGTTAAATGGAATCAATTCCATACAGTGATGGCAAAGTTCTTGGTTCAGGCTTGTAGCAGCGATAGAATAAACTGCAGGTTCAAATCAAGTCTCTGGAACATCCCCAGCTGGGATGGGTCCTTCAGTCCTTTGTTCAGAGCTTCAGTTTGTAGCAAAGTTCCTCCAGAGGCAAGAAGCAGGATTGAAGTCCAGATGGAAATGAGGCAGCTGCCTTTTATAGTCTCTTCCAGGTGGTAGAGACTTGTTCTTACTGTGGAAAATTACAGCAAGATGGAGTTTGGAGTCACATGGGCAAGTCACATGTCCATGCATGACTCAGTTCTTTACAGGCCGACGCCATTGTTTACATGTTAGTTTGAACGTTCCCAGGAAAGCTCAGATGTGGGTTGGCGTCTCCCAAAGTCCAGTGTCAGTTTAGTGTTTCTTGATTGGGCACTTACTGAGAATTGTCCCTTCTTAAGAAGCTGCCCAAATGCTTCGCTGAGGCTACTTAGAATCAAAACATACACCTCTACCCCGATATAACGCTGTTCTCAGGAGCCAAAAAATCTTACCATGTTATAGGCGAAACCGCGTTATATCGAACTTGCTTTGATCCGCCGGAGTGCACAGCCCCGCCCCCCTGGAGCACTGCTTTACCGTGTTATATCCAAATTTGTGTTATATCGGGTCGCGTTATATCGGGGTAGAGGTGTATTAAGTTACAAGTAGATAGCCAATATTCATAACTTCAACTACAAAAATGATACACACATACAGAGAGCATAATCATAATCAGCAGATCATAACCTTTCCATAGACACCTTACATGACAACCTTTGCACAATATTTGCTGCAAATATATAAGAGTGGTTGCAACAATGATCTATACGGTCACAGGTTATGTCAGTAACATCACACCCTGCCCCAGCCATTCCACTGAAAAAGTCTCCTGAGGTACAGCACGGTCCTATGACTGTGGCCACCATTTTAGTGGGGCACACCAAAAAATCTGAGCTCTCCCTTACCTGGTGCAAATTTAGTGGAGTCACCTAATTCCTCCTGGAGCTGAGCCCAGCCCCACCAGCCTCCTCAGAGACACTGGTGCACAGACAGAGGAGTGTGGGGGCGGGTGGCTCCAGACCCCCTGGGGGATTCTCCCCACGGGCGTTAAGGGCTGGGCTGACCCTAACTATGGTCAGGGAAGCTCTCTCAACCAGAGAGCCCCATGGTAACCGCCTCACCAACAGCTCCCATGCATTGCATCCTGAGATCCATAGTGTCCAGAGGCCACAGTTCTGGGTGAAGGTCTTTCCTTTGTTGCCTGATTTAGGGTGTTAATAATATGAATTTGGATAGTGTGGGTTTTAGGCTCGCCAGTCTGTTTGGTCAGAAGATAAAAGTTCTTGTCCCGAATCAGGCTCCACAGAATTTACAAAAGACCCTCGGGGGTGTGTCAGGAAGCTCACACTGAGACAGATATAGCCGTAAAGACTTTTTATTAAAATCCATGAAATAGTAATTAAATGGTAAAATAATCAGAGTTACAAAGTTACAATTGCATTACTGCTATTCAAAAGATACATATGGCAATACAGTATTGTGTGCTACAAACCTTTGGGTAATATACTCACACCCTTCCTCGATAACCCGGTGGTGAAAGTCACAGGACCTCGCCTTGGGCAGTTCAGGTTTCTCAATTCTTGAGTGAGAGATGCAGAGCTTAGAAGAAGCTGGAGCTAAGAGCTATCGGCGCCAACGTAGAGTTTACTTAACTTAAACTTAAAACCTAATACACAAAACTAAGAACAAAAGTTTAGGGAAACCAAGCTTAGCCTAATCCCCTTGGAACTTAAAGTTTGAAAAGAAAATGAGTACAGCCTACTAATAGTTAGTAGTCGTCGTGGCTAGATTGATTCTAGCGAGGTGGGTCACCTCTTTTATAGGGCACAAGTGCCGGAAATCCTTCCTCCTATGCCCACATTTCATTTCTCACCCACAGAACGGTTAGGGGACACTCACCCCATAGGCTAGTATGCTTGTGCTTATTGATGACATGTACATACACACACACGTTTATTTTGGTTCTTTGGTCATTTCAGTTCTTTCCTTGTGGTGTACCTGTTAAGTCTGTGGGTACAAAATTGAAAAACAACAACCCTATACTATTCTTCCATTGTCTATTTGTCTAGATAAAAGGTCTTAGACCAGGGGTGGGCAAACTTTTTGGCCCGAGGGCCACATCAGGGTTTCAAAACTGTATGGAGGGCAGGGAGGGAAGGCTGTGCCTCCCCAAACAGCCTGGCCCCTGCCCCCTATCCGCCCCCTCCCACGTCCTGCCCCCTGACTGACCCCCTCAGAACCCCCGACCCATCCAACCCCCCCCGCTCCTCGTCCCCTGACCGCCCCCTCCCAGGACCCCACCCCCTATCCAATCCCCCCTGCTCCCTGACAGCCCCGACCCCTATCCACACCCCCACTCCCTGACAGGTCCCCTGGGATTCCTACGCCTATCCAACCCCCCTGCTCCCGTCCCCTGACAGCCCCCCAACCCGCTCCCTGCCCCCTTACCATGCCGGAGCCAGCCACGCTGCCCGGCAGGAGCGGTGGGCCAGAGCGCTGGCGGCGCAGCGAGGTGAGGCTGCGTGGGAGGGGGGACAGCAGGGGAGGGGCTGGGGGCTGCCTCCCCGGCCGGGAGCTCAGGGGCCAGGCAGGACGGTCCCGCGGGCCGTAGTGGGTGACTTACTATTTAGGTCAAAGGTCTCAATATGTAGCTCAACTTTGCGATCTGGGTGAAAGGTCCCGGATGTCGATTTACTAACTTTGCCGTAGCTTAACATTCAGGGTTTGGCCTGTAGGTCCCTTGCATTACAGCCAAACTTGCTTTCAATATAAATCTATAAACCTATTACAATAAATCAAATACTTAAACTATAAGAAAGAATATATATATGCAAGCAGGCAGGTTAATCCTTTAGGCTACACCTTCTGGCTACAGAGCTCTGGGGATCCCAGCCTTGCCAGCCCCCAATGACCTCCTGTTCTCCTTCCCTGGGAAGGCAGGTTTGTAATGGCCAGCGTCTGCTTTTCCCCCAGGGACCGGGGATCCCCGGGGTGGTGCCGGAGCTCCGGGCTTCACTTTCACCTTCCGCGGCGCGGACGAGGTCTTCAGAGAGTTTTTTGGGGGACGAGATCCTTTCGCTGACTTCTTTGGTGAGCATTAGCCCAGTCTGGCGTCCTCCTGAGGTGAGGTGGGTCCCTACGGCCCATCTGCTGCCCTGCGGGAGTGAGCCGGGGGCCTGACGCCCTGCCTGCGCAGGTCCAGTCAGCTGCAATACAGCCAGGCCCGGGAGCGCGGCTGGAGCAGCCAGAGGGGGAGCTCGTCCCTTCAGCCCTGATGGGATCTCGCCCTGGCCCAGCCCCGAGTGTCACGCCCCCTTGGGCGAGCCGGGTGTGACTGGACTCTCCACAGGAGTGGGTGTGACACCCTCCCACCCTGAGATTTCACCCTGCCAGGCGCCAGGTGACTCACGGCTTGGGTCCAGCACCAAACCAGGACTCACGTTACCAGGCAGAAAGGCCTGGCTCAGTAACTCTCCCGCCCCTCGGTGCTGAGGGCCCGTGGCAGAGCCCCCCAGGGATCATTGCTGTGGGTCGTTGGCGAGATCAGGCTCCGGTACAGAGAGACAGGAGACAGGGCTCATTTCCTCCAGTTCATGCCCCACTGCAGAGCTGGGCCGCAGCCTGGCCCAGGCCACTGCTCAGGCTGGGGCTGGTACGTTCCCTGTAGCCCCGGTGGGATGCTTGCAGCCTCTGGTCGCCCCCCACAAACGTTCAGCACTTCCTCTTGTTTCACCCCTTCCCAGTGTGGTCCCTCCGCTCGTCCCCCCTCCGAGCCGATGCTCTTTCCTCCTTGTGCAGATCACATTAGCAGCACCTCCGGGCAGGGACCTGGCTTTGTTCCTGTCTGTGCTGCTCTGTACGTCATCCTAGATAAATGCCACCGCGCCGGGAAGAAATTAGCCAGCAAATCATTGTGAGCTGAGAGATTTCAGGCAGCCAAATCCTGCCCCCTCCTAACCTCCCCCCTCCCCCCCCACCTTGGAGCCATCATAGAATCATAGAATCTCAGGGTTGGAAGGGACCTCAGGAGGTATCTAGTCCAACCCCCTGCTCAAAGCAGGACCAACCCCAACTAATCAATCCATGGCCATCTCCTTTCCCTGCCCCATTCCCTTCTCAGGAGCAGGCGCCTTCTCCCCACCCCTAGCCAGCAGTATCGCCTCTCGGGACTCCCCGAACCTGCCCCTCAGCCACGTCCCAGAGACGCAGCCAAACACGGCTTTGGCATCCAGTTCTCAGCCCGCGCCTTGTGCCCAGAGTCCTCCCGGAGCAGTCTCAGCTTCGTACCCGCTCCTGCCCTCAGAACGTCCATGGAATAACCTCGCCAAGGGCGCCAGGACGTAACCCATGGGCCCCATGCAGCCGTGTGTGTGTGGGCTGTGCCTGGCAGGGCCGCTTTACCTTCTCTCGCAGCCGGAGTCAGTATCAGCTCCTGGCCCCACAGCGCAGGGTGTGTCTCCGTCTGCCTTACCAGTCCCTCTTGCTGAGAGCTATCTCCGGGCTGCAGGCCCCCCTGGACTGTACAGACCAGAGAGCTGCTTGGAGCTGAGCAGGGAGGAGGAGGAGAGAGGGCTCTGACAGACCCAGCTCCCAGCTGGCTTGGATTCGGGGGGGGGGGGAGGAAGAGCCCAGCTCCCCTGTGAATTAGCACCAGGCAGAAGATCTGATGGCCCTGGATGACCAGAATGGACCTTAGTTTTCACGCCATCAGTGACTCTGACCAGCCCCTCGAGTCGCTGGAAGAGAAGTAACTAGATGGGACCAAGAGCTCTGCTAGGGTGACCGGACAGCAAGTGTGAAAAATCGGGACAGGGGATGTGGGGTAATAGGAGCCTATATAAGGAAAAGCCCCAAATATCGGGACTGTCCCTATAAAATAGGGACATCTGGTCACCCTAGCTGTCAGAGGCCTCTGTGGTCCTGCCCACAAAGGCAGAGGGAGATCCCCTGGCTGGGGGTGAAGGAGCCAGATTCAGACTAGCAAGGAAGGTGCCAACGGTGCGGGGAACTAGCCCTGGGGCCAGCTCACCCAGGGATCGGGCTCAGTGTCTTCAATCCAGGCCCGGGCGGCTCCAGGAGACGCTGCAGCCCAGTGAGGAGTGGTGGGCGTGACGCAGGCAGCTCTGGGCTATGCAGGAGGTTGGGCGACGGTCCCTTCTGGCCTTGCAATCCATGAACGAAGTGACCCCTGCGCCAGCCTGCTCTGCCCACCCCATTGCTGGGAGGAGGAGCAGCGACTCGGGTGCTGCCACCTCCCAGCCGGCACTCGGCAGCCGTTCAGCGCTGCCTGGCTCGTGCCCTGCTGCAGGGTGACATTAGTGCTGATACAGGGCCCCAAATCTTCAGAAGTGCAGAGGCAAGGCCCCTGCCCCACAAAGCCTGGGCTCTCCGTGGACGGGGGGCAGGAGCCCCAGGGCTGGCGAGTGGCCAGCAGCTCCATGCTACGGGTTTGGGTGGCTCTGTAGTGTCTGTCCTTGGCGGGGCGGGGGCGGAGTTCCAGGCTGTGCTCCCATCACGGCCCCCCTGGAGAGCCCCCAAGTGGCGGTGACCCCTCCCGCTGCCCTTCCCATTACCTACCGGGCCGCACTTACCCACCCCCGTCCTGCTTTCCAGATGACGTGGGCCTGTTCTCAGATCTGCATGCCGGAGGCCCGCGGGGCCACGGACGGGGGGGGCCCTCTGTTGCCTACTCCTTCTGCTCCTACGCCTTCCCAGAGCAGTCAGGTAAGGGGGGGGGGGGGTGCCGGCAGACCAGCTTCGGGCTCCCCGGCGCCACAGATTCTTCCTCTGGCTCCAAATTGTCCCCAGCCCCATTGTCCCCAGTCACACCCCGGTTCTCCCCCCGTCCTGCCTCTGAGTCCTGGCCCTGTCTGAGCCCTGCACATCTAGCGCCATTCCCCTGCCCGGCCCAAACCTCCTCCCCTCGGCTCTGGCTCCATATCCCCTGCCCGGCCTGGCCCAAACCTCCTCCCCTCGGCTCCGGCTCCGTATCCCCTGCCCGGCCCGGCCCAAACCTCCTCCCCTTGGCTCCGGCTCCGTATCCCCTGCCCGGCCTGGCCCAAACCTCCTCCCCTCGGCTCCGGCTCCGTATCCCCTTCCCGGCCCGGCCCAAACCNTCCGGCTCCGTATCCCCTGCCCGGCCCGGCCCAAACCTCCTCCCCTCGGCTCCGGCTCCGTATCCCCTGCCCGGCCCGGCCCAAACCTCCTCCCCTCGGCTCCGGCTCCGTATCCCCTGCCCGGCCCGGCCCAAACCTCCTCCCCTCGGCTCCGGCTCCGTATCCCCTGCCCGGCCCGGCCCAAACCTCCTCCCCTCGGCTCCGGCTCCGTATCCCCTGCCCGGCCCGGCCCAAACCTCCTCCCCTCGGCTCCGGCTCCGTATCCCCTGCCCGGCCCGGCCCAAACCTCCTCCCCTCGGCTCCGGCTCCGTATCCCCTGCCCGGCCCGGCCCAAACCTCCTCCCCTCGGCTCCGGCTCCGTATCCCCTGCCCGGCCCGGCCCAAACCTCCTCCCCTCGGCTCCGGCTCCGTATCCCCTGCCCGGCCCGGCCCAAACCTCCTCCCCTCGGCTCCGGCTCCGTATCCCCTGCCCGGCCCGGCCCAAACCTCCTCCCCTCGGCTCCGGCTCCGTATCCCCTGCCCGGCCCGGCCCAAACCTCCTCCCCTCGGCTCCGGCTCCGTATCCCCTGCCCGGCCCGGCCCAAACCTCCTCCCCTCGGCTCCGGCTCCGTATCCCCTGCCCGGCCCGGCCCAAACCTCCTCCCCTCGGCTCCGGCTCCGTATCCCCTGCCCGGCCCGGCCCAAACCTCCTCCCCTCGGCTCCGGCTCCGTATCCCCTGCCCGGCCCGGCCCAAACCTCCTCCCCTCGGCTCCGGCTCCGTATCCCCTGCCCGGCCCGGCCCAAACCTCCTCCCCTCGGCTCCGGCTCCGTATCCCCTGCCCGGCCCGGCCCAAACCTCCTCCCCTCGGCTCCGGCTCCGTATCCCCTGCCCGGCCCGGCCCAAACCTCCTCCCCTCGGCTCCGGCTCCGTATCCCCTGCCCGGCCCGGCCCAAACCTCCTCCCCTCGGCTCCGGCTCCGTATCCCCTGCCCGGCCCGGCCCAAACCTCCTCCCCTCGGCTCCGGCTCCGTATCCCCTGCCCGGCCCGGCCCAAACCTCCTCCCCTCGGCTCCGGCTCCGTATCCCCTGCCCGGCCCGGCCCAAACCTCCTCCCCTCGGCTCCGGCTCCGTATCCCCTGCCCGGCCCGGCCCAAACCTCCTCCCCTCGGCTCCGGCTCCGTATCCCCTGCCCGGCCCGGCCCAAACCTCCTCCCCTCGGCTCCGGCTCCGTATCCCCTGCCCGGCCCGGCCCAAACCTCCTCCCCTCGGCTCCGGCTCCGTATCCCCTGCCCGGCCCGGCCCAAACCTCCTCCCCTCGGCTCCGGCTCCGTATCCCCTGCCCGGCCCGGCCCAAACCTCCTCCCCTCGGCTCCGGCTCCGTATCCCCTGCCCGGCCCGGCCCAAACCTCCTCCCCTCGGCTCCGGCTCCGTATCCCCTGCCCGGCCCGGCCCAAACCTCCTCCCCTCGGCTCCGGCTCCGTATCCCCTGCCCGGCCCGGCCCAAACCTCCTCCCCTCGGCTCCGGCTCCGTATCCCCTGCCCGGCCCGGCCCAAACCTCCTCCCCTCGGCTCCGGCTCCGTATCCCCTGCCCGGCCCGGCCCAAACCTCCTCCCCTCGGCTCCGGCTCCGTATCCCCTGCCCGGCCCGGCCCAAACCTCCTCCCCTCGGCTCCGGCTCCGTATCCCCTGCCCGGCCCGGCCCAAACCTCCTCCCCTCGGCTCCGGCTCCGTATCCCCTGCCCGGCCCGGCCCAAACCTCCTCCCCTCGGCTCCGGCTCCGTATCCCCTGCCCGGCCCGGCCCAAACCTCCTCCCCTCGGCTCCGGCTCCGTATCCCCTGCCCGGCCCGGCCCAAACCTCCTCCCCTCGGCTCCGGCTCCGTATCCCCTGCCCGGCCCGGCCCAAACCTCCTCCCCTCGGCTCCGGCTCCGTATCCCCTGCCCGGCCCGGCCCAAACCTCCTCCCCTCGGCTCCGGCTCCGTATCCCCTGCCCGGCCCGGCCCAAACCTCCTCCCCTCGGCTCCGGCTCCGTATCCCCTGCCCGGCCCGGCCCAAACCTCCTCCCCTCGGCTCCGGCTCCGTATCCCCTGCCCGGCCCGGCCCAAACCTCCTCCCCTCGGCTCCGGCTCCGTATCCCCTGCCCGGCCCGGCCCAAACCTCCTCCCCTCGGCTCCGGCTCCGTATCCCCTGCCCGGCCCGGCCCAAACCTCCTCCCCTCGGCTCCGGCTCCGTATCCCCTGCCCGGCCCGGCCCAAACCTCCTCCCCTCGGCTCCGGCTCCGTATCCCCTGCCCGGCCCGGCCCAAACCTCCTCCCCTCGGCTCCGGCTCCGTATCCCCTGCCCGGCCCGGCCCAAACCTCCTCCCCTCGGCTCCGGCTCCGTATCCCCTGCCCGGCCCGGCCCAAACCTCCTCCCCTCGGCTCCGGCTCCGTATCCCCTGCCCGGCCCGGCCCAAACCTCCTCCCCTCGGCTCCGGCTCCGTATCCCCTGCCCGGCCCGGCCCAAACCTCCTCCCCTCGGCTCCGGCTCCGTATCCCCTGCCCGGCCCGGCCCAAACCTCCTCCCCTCGGCTCCGGCTCCGTATCCCCTGCCCGGCCCGGCCCAAACCTCCTCCCCTCGGCTCCGGCTCCGTATCCCCTGCCCGGCCCGGCCCAAACCTCCTCCCCTCGGCTCCGGCTCCGTATCCCCTGCCCGGCCCGGCCCAAACCTCCTCCCCTCGGCTCCGGCTCCGTATCCCCTGCCCGGCCCGGCCCAAACCTCCTCCCCTCGGCTCCGGCTCCGTATCCCCTGCCCGGCCCGGCCCAAACCTCCTCCCCTCGGCTCCGGCTCCGTATCCCCTGCCCGGCCCGGCCCAAACCTCCTCCCCTCGGCTCCGGCTCCGTATCCCCTGCCCGGCCCGGCCCAAACCTCCTCCCCTCGGCTCCGGCTCCGTATCCCCTGCCCGGCCCGGCCCAAACCTCCTCCCCTCGGCTCCGGCTCCGTATCCCCTGCCCGGCCCGGCCCAAACCTCCTCCCCTCGGCTCCGGCTCCGTATCCCCTGCCCGGCCCGGCCCAAACCTCCTCCCCTCGGCTCCGGCTCCGTATCCCCTGCCCGGCCCGGCCCAAACCTCCTCCCCTCGGCTCCGGCTCCGTATCCCCTGCCCGGCCCGGCCCAAACCTCCTCCCCTCGGCTCCGGCTCCGTATCCCCTGCCCGGCCCGGCCCAAACCTCCTCCCCTCGGCTCCGGCTCCGTATCCCCTGCCCGGCCCGGCCCAAACCTCCTCCCCTCGGCTCCGGCTCCGTATCCCCTGCCCGGCCCGGCCCAAACCTCCTCCCCTCGGCTCCGGCTCCGTATCCCCTGCCCGGCCCGGCCCAAACCTCCTCCCCTCGGCTCCGGCTCCGTATCCCCTGCCCGGCCCGGCCCAAACCTCCTCCCCTCGGCTCCGGCTCCGTATCCCCTGCCCGGCCCGGCCCAAACCTCCTCCCCTCGGCTCCGGCTCCGTATCCCCTGCCCGGCCCGGCCCAAACCTCCTCCCCTCGGCTCCGGCTCCGTATCCCCTGCCCGGCCCGGCCCAAACCTCCTCCCCTCGGCTCCGGCTCCGTATCCCCTGCCCGGCCCGGCCCAAACCTCCTCCCCTCGGCTCCGGCTCCGTATCCCCTGCCCGGCCCGGCCCAAACCTCCTCCCCTCGGCTCCGGCTCCGTATCCCCTGCCCGGCCCGGCCCAAACCTCCTCCCCTCGGCTCCGGCTCCGTATCCCCTGCCCGGCCCGGCCCAAACCTCCTCCCCTCGGCTCCGGCTCCGTATCCCCTGCCCGGCCCGGCCCAAACCTCCTCCCCTCGGCTCCGGCTCCGTATCCCCTGCCCGGCCCGGCCCAAACCTCCTCCCCTCGGCTCCGGCTCCGTATCCCCTGCCCGGCCCGGCCCAAACCTCCTCCCCTCGGCTCCGGCTCCGTATCCCCTGCCCGGCCCGGCCCAAACCTCCTCCCCTCGGCTCCGGCTCCGTATCCCCTGCCCGGCCCGGCCCAAACCTCCTCCCCTCGGCTCCGGCTCCGTATCCCCTGCCCGGCCCGGCCCAAACCTCCTCCCCTCGGCTCCGGCTCCGTATCCCCTGCCCGGCCCGGCCCAAACCTCCTCCCCTCGGCTCCGGCTCCGTATCCCCTGCCCGGCCCGGCCCAAACCTCCTCCCCTCGGCTCCGGCTCCGTATCCCCTGCCCGGCCCGGCCCAAACCTCCTCCCCTCGGCTCCGGCTCCGTATCCCCTGCCCGGCCCGGCCCAAACCTCCTCCCCTCGGCTCCGGCTCCGTATCCCCTGCCCGGCCCGGCCCAAACCTCCTCCCCTCGGCTCCGGCTCCGTATCCCCTGCCCGGCCCGGCCCAAACCTCCTCCCCTCGGCTCCGGCGACTCAGGGACAGTCTCACCCTGTGAATCCTGGACAGACATTTCCTATCCCAGTTTCACACCCGCCCTGCAGTGCATCCCCTGGCTGACCCGTTACCGCCCCGTCCCCCTCTCACGCCCGGCCAAGGGATCCCCTGCGATCCCACGGGGCTCCCCGGGGCCTGGCCCAGGCTGGGGGCTCCTGCTGTGAGGTTGTCGCCCTGTTTTTCAGATTTCTTCTCCTCGTCCTTCAGCCCCGGCACCGACCCCGGAATCGGCTTCAGCTCGGTTTCCACCTCCACCACCTTCGTCAACGGCAAACGCATCACCACGAAGAGGTAGGGATGGGCCATCGCGGACTGGCCAATGGCCAAGCCAGCCTGTCTCCCAGCAACACGGCAGCTGCTCCAGGGGACCAGATCATGGGGCCAGCCAGGCGGGTGCCCCACCTCCCGCCACGCCAGAGCCTTCCATGCCCCCCCCCCGTTTGGTGTCCCCCCCACCCTCCTGACTCCATGGGGCCCCATTGACACCGGACGTGAGACACTTTGTGCAAGACTTGTTGCAATTGCGTCACCGTGGTGATATCAGTGATAGAACTGGTCGTCTCCACTCAAACAGCAGCCCCGCTCTGTTCCCAGGATCATCGAGAACGGCCAGGAGCGGGTGGAAATCGAGGAGGACGGAGAGCTGAAAGCGACAGAGGTGAATGGTGAGGAGCAGAGCTGCTGGGCCTCCGGCTGGGGGTTGCGCAGGGCCGGTAACGGTTGTGCCTGCCCTGGCTGGTGCATTACCAGGGAGACGGGGGGGAAGTCTGCCTGGAACGGAGACGCTGCATGGTGCAGACAACCGGGAACCAGAGCAGTTCAGTAAGTAGCCCGGGCTGGCCCCCTCAATGCTGGGTGAGCAGATGGGCGTCGGGAGCGTCTGGGGGAGAGGGGAGCACCCGTCGCAGAGACACCACTCCTGGGACACGGCCCCTGACGCTGCGTCCCCACCCTGATGCTGACACAGGCAATCTCCCCTCGGCCGTTGGCTGAGCTGGGGACGCGGGTCAGGCCTCGGGGGACAGTGTCCCTCGCCCCTGATTGGCAGTGTCAGCAGAGGGGCCCCAGGGAACTGCCCCAGCTGGAGGTGGGGCGGGCGGTGCTGGGCAGGGGCTGTGGGGAGCTCCGCTTGCCCACGCTGTGCCCGTCTGACCCAGAGGAATTCGTTCTCCGGGGCTGTGGATCCCTCCTACCACAATCTGCCAACCTGGGGCAAGGAGCCGAGGCCCGTCTGGAGACTGAACCTGGGCCCCTGCTTCCCTGGCTGGGGGGCTGGCCCAGGGTCCCAGGGATGCTCCCGCTGGGTCCCTCTCCCCTGACTCTGGTTCGGGGTGCTTTTCTTACAGACGTAGCCAAAAATGTGGCGCCTCAGGTGGGGCTGCACCGCCAGGAACAGCACGACATCCTGAGCTCTGCGTCCGACTCCCCCACCCCGCAGCGCCCCCAGAGCACGGCCTCCTCCTGTGTGCTCCCCGAAGAGGAGGACAAAGATCTGCACCGGGCCATGGCCTACAGCCTGTCGGAGCTGGAGGACGTGGGGCAGCACCGAGCGGACGCCCGCGGCTCCAAGAAGAGACGGGGCAGCACGCGGCGGGCCCGCAAGGGGGCCAGCGAGGAGGCGGGCGCTGCCCTGGCGCCTCAGAGCAGGGCCAAGGGAGCAGAGAGCCCTGGCGGAGGAGACAACGCGAAGGAGGGGGAGGAGAGGACGGCCGAGGTGCAGAAGGTGGGGAGCAATGCTGGCGCTGCGGGGGGCGGGTTGGTGCCGGACGAGAGCGAGTTCACGCTCAGCGACCTCAAGTCGGCGCTTGCTGAGATCGAGTCTGCTCCCGACGAGATGGAGTCGGTCGTGTGTGTCCTCCTGTGATGGTGGCCGCGGGGAGCCCTCAGCAAGCCAAGTAAAGGTCAGGGTCAGCGCTCCGAGCCTGCGTCTTTATCATTCGCTGGGTGAGGAGCCACTCAGGCAGGGCGGGAGCAAAGCCCCCCGGGCCAGGGTCTGTCTGGCCTCCAGCCCCATCGCCCCGGGAGCGGCTCGGGGGCCCCTGGCCCTGGGGGCTGCCTGGCGCTCCCCGTCTCCTTCTCTGGGGCCATATGTCCAGGGTGGAGGTGCAGTGCTTTGGGAGGACCAGAGTCCTGGAGCGAGGGAGGGCGCGCTGGTTAGTCCCCTCCGGGGGCTCGGGGTTTGGCTGAGGGGCATCTGTGATCTGCATGCCCAGGCGAGAGGCTTTTCTCAGCTACGCCCTGGAAACCGGTGTCAGACGGGGGTGCTGGGGGTCCCCGGCTAGCAGCGTCTTAGTCCTGGGCCCCTCGGGGAGCAGCTGGAAAGGGGTCAGATCGAGGGGCTGGAGCAAGGCGACACGAAAGGAGCGAAACCTGCAGCTTGGCCAGAGGAGCGCGGGGTGGAGGTGAGAGCTGGCTCCACGGAGCTGGAGGAGGAACCCACGGGACAAGGGGAGTAAGTGGGAGTAGCAGGGAGACGTTCCTTCTGAAGAGCAGGGAAAGCAGCCTGGCAGGCGGCTGGACCAGGCTGGGGGATCCTTTCCCCCAGGGAGGGCGGAAAGCCCGAGACCCCGCCTGCTGCACGCGAGATGAATCCAGCTGGAAGCATGAGCCGCCCAGCAGCACACAGAGCTGCAGCCAGTCCCTGGCAAGGTTTCCTGCTGCCCCCTCTCCCCTGTGCACAAGAGGTGCCGACGCAAGCCCCTGTGCGTTCAGAACAAGACCCCGCCCAGGAAAGCCTGGGCAGTGGAGGGGGACTCTGTTAGGGGCCTCAAATCCCCTCCCAGCCCCCAGGGAGAGGCAGGTAGAGCCGCTCATCGGCTGACTGGGGGTCCCACTTCTAGCCGTGGGTCATGTGCGGAGCATCCCACTCCCCAAACATACGTTGGGGCAGAGTCAACACGGCCTTTGGAAGGGAGATCCGGCCTCAGCGAGCTGTTCGAATTCTCTGAGGGGTCAACAAACATGGACAAGGGGGATCCAGTGACTACAGGGTACTTGGCCTTTCAGAAAGCCTTTGACAGCATCCCACACCAAAGGCTCTTCAGCAAAGTAAGCTGTCATGGGATAAGAGGGACGGTCCCCTCCTGGGTCAGTAACTGGGTAAATGACAGGAAACGAAGGGTAGGAATAAATGGTCAGTTTTCAGACTGGAGAGAGGTAAATAGTGGTGTCCCCCAGGGGTCTGTACTGGGACCAGTCCTAGTCAACAGATTCATAAACGATCCGGAAAAAGGGGTAAACAACGTTTGCAGATGATACAAAACTACTCAAGATAGTTAAGTCCCAGGCAGACTGTGAAGAGCTACAAAAGGATCTCACAAAACTGGGTGACTGGAATTCAATGTTGATAAATGCAAAGTGATGCACATTGGAAAACATCATCCCAACTATACGTATAAAATGACGGGGTCTAAATTAGCTGTTACCACTCGAGAGAAATCTTGGAGTCACTGTGGCTAGAGCTCTGAACACGTCCACTCCATGTGCAGCGGCAGCCAAAAAGCGAACAGAATGTTGGGAATCATTAAGAAAGGGAGAGATAATAAGAAAATATCACATTGCCTCTATATAAATCCATGGTACACCCACACCTTGAATACTGCGTGCAGATGTGATCGCCCCATCTCAAAAAAGATATATTGGAATTGGAAAAAGTACACAGAAGAACAACAAAAATGATTAGGGGATGGAACAGCTTCCGTCTGAGGAGAGAGTAAAATGACCGGGACTGTTCAGCTTGGAAAGGAGATGGGTAATGGGGGAGGTCTATAAGATGATGGCTGGTGTGGAGAGAGTGAATCGGGAAGTGTTATTTACCCCTTCCCATAACACAAGAACTAGGGGTCAGCCAATGAAATTAACAGGCAGACGGTTTAAAACAGAAGGAAGTATTTCTTCACACAAGGCACAGTTAACCTGTGGAACTCATTGCCAGAGGATGCTGTGAAGGTGTGACGCAGTAGGGAGTGGGGCGGACTGACCTGGGAATGTCGTCTATGTTGTCAGTAGCTACCGGTGTGGTGCTCTGCTCTTGTTCGATGATGATAACAGTCGGCTGCGTGCGTGAGTTTATGTTTCAGGGCCTCATCTTACTACAGTCTAGTTTTACTGGGACTGTCTGCATGGGGGATGGGGATATCAGGGGGTGACTTTATTTGAGGGACGATACCTGAGCCTGTAACCTGAGCCAGGAGGGGGGGTGGGGCCAGGTGACACCTTTGCCCAGGAAACTGGACAAAGGAGAGGAGGAGCTGGGGGGAGGGGGAGAGAGCTGCTGGAGGGGTTTTGGTTTCAGTTTGGTGCTGGGTGGTGGAACGCAGGGCTGGGGTCTAAGCTCCCTGGCCCCCCAGAAGGACTTGACTGAGGGGTCCTGGTTGTACCTACAAGCTCTGTTGTAGCCTGCGTTCCTACTGTCCAATAACCTTCCGTTGTACTGGCTGGCTGAGAGTCCCGGGGAATCCCAGGAAGAGGGGTGCAGGGCCTTGACAGAAAGCCACAACTGTAACTGGGTTCAAAACAGAACCAGAGAAGTTCCTGGAGGATGGTCCAGCACTGGCTATTAGCCAAGATGGGCAGGGTCACAACCCCCTGTTCTGGGTGTCCCTAAGCCTCTGACTGCCAGACGCTGGGACTGGACAGGGGATGAATCACATGATAATTGCCCTGTTCTGTTCATTCCCCCCGAAGCACCTGGCCCTGGGCACAGTCAGAGACCGGGCACTGGGCTGGAGGGACCCTTGGTCTGACCCAGCCTGGCCGTTCTGTTCCAAACTCCCCTGCCCACTGCCCGGGGCCAGCTGGGGAGCTGGCCAGGACACCAGGAGCTGGGCCGAGCGCTGGGCTTATTCCCCTCCCCCTCAGTCCCTCTGGGTCCTGGGACCCGCCTCATCCCCCCCCTGGGTGGGTCTCCACCAGGCTCCCTGCTAGCAACCACAGCCTGGTGGGAAAGTGCAGAGTCAGCGCAGCCGGCCCCTCCCTCCCAGCAGCTGGCCTGAGGCTGGTGTCAGCAGCCACCTGACAGTCACAACCGCCGGTTTCCAGCATTTCCTGGGGCAGGTCTGCTGCCTCTGCAGCTCGCCTCCCTCGTGCTCTCAGCCCTGGACACAGACCGACCCGCTGGGGCTGGGGCTGGGGCTGGGGAGGCCTGGGCCTGGCACACGGGTGCAAGGACTCACTGTCTCAGAGCCCAGGCTCTCTGGGCTCCCCAGCATCAGGGCCCCCCTACTGCGATTCCCAGGCCCTGAGTGCGGCAGGATCCACCCTGGGGTAACTGCACAGTGCTTGCGTTCACACGCCGGCCCTTCGATGCACTAGTGCAGGGTTCACACGCCGGCCCTTTGATGCACTAGTGCAGGGTTCACACGCCGACCCTTCGATGCACTAGTGCAGGGTTCACACGCCGGCCCTTCGATGCACTAGTGCAGGGTTCACACGCCGGCCCTTCGATGCACTAGTGCAGCGTTCACACGCCGGCCCTTCGATGCACCAGTGCAGGGTTCACACGCCGGCCCTTCGATGCACTAGTGCAGGGTTCACACCCCGGCCCTTCGATGCACTAGTGCAGGGTTCACACGCCGGCCCTTCGATGCACTAGTGCAGGGTTCACACGCCGGCCCTTCGATGCACTAGTGCAGGGTTCACACGCCGGCCCTTCGATGCACTAGTGCAGGGTTCACACGCCGGCCTTTCGATGCACTAGTGCAGCGTTCACACCCCAGCCCTTCGATGCACTAGTGCAGGGTTCACACCCCAGCCCTTCGATGCACTAGTGCAGGGGTCACACCCCAGCCTTTCGATGCACTAGTGCAGGGTTCACACGCCGGCCCTTCGATGCACCAGTGCAGGGTTCACACGCCGGCCCTTCGATGCACCAGTGCAGGGTTCACACCCCGGCCCTTCGATGCACTAGTGCAGTGTTCACACGCCGGCCCTTCGATGCACTAGTGCAGGGTTCACACGCCGGCCCTTCGATGCACTAGTGCAGGGTTCACACGCCGGCCCTTCGATGCACTAGTGCAGGGTTCACACCCCGGCCCTTCGATGCACTAGTGCAGCGTTCACACGCCAGCCCTTCGATGCACTAGTGCAGGGTTCACACGCCGGCCCTTCGATGCACTAGTGCAGCGTTCACACGCCGGCCCTTCGATGCACTAGTGCAGGGTTCACACGCCGGCCCTTCGATGCACTAGTGCAGCGTTCACACGCCGGCCCTTCGATGCACTAGTGCAGGGTTCACACGCCGGCCCTTCGATGCACTAGTGCAGCGTTCACACGCCGGCCCTTCGATGCACTAGTGCAGGGTTCACACGCCGGCCCTTCGATGCACTAGTGCAGCGTTCACACGCCGGCCCTTCGATGCACTAGTGCAGGGTTCACACGCCGGCCCTTCGATGCACTAGTGCAGCGTTCACACGCCGGCCCTTCGATGCACTAGTGCAGGGTTCACACGCCGGCCCTTCGATGCACTAGTGCAGCGTTCACACCCCGGCCCTTCGATGCACTAGTGCAGGGTTCACACCCCAGCTCTTCGATGCACTAGTGCAGAGCTCACACTCCCTGCCCCTGAAGGGCAGTAGAATGCACCCCCTGGATCCGGAGTGCAGGGCGCCTGCTCTCAGGCTCTGGGTGCCACGGGAAATGCACACCGCCTCTGGGTGGGAGAGGAAGACGAAGCGACACAGAGCTGGAATCCACTGATCTCAGGCGAGCTCTCCTGACCTCTCATCACCATGGCTGCTGGCTTCTCCTGGAGGATCCTGCCTCGTGGTTTTACTCAGCCCTCCCTCAGTGGGGCTGTGCCGGGGTAAAGCCCTCCTGGTCTGGCCCAGCCCTCACACAGGGGCCACTCCTCCTCCCTCCTCCCCAGGTATGTGGTGCTGGGAATGTGGCCGAGGAGCAACCCCCAGCTCCCCCCAAAGGGCCAGAGTGGTCCTAGCACCTGCCCAGAGCAGACAGGGTCACACAGGCAGCAAACTGCCTTGGGCTCCGTGGGCCCAGATCAGCCTGGGTGGGGGCCATAAGGTGATCCGAGCTGCACTGGGGGTGGGGGGGCGGGCGACACCCAGCCCAGCCCATCCCCTTGGGACTCAACCCAGTGCTGCATCAGGGCGGCCCCGGTCCCTAGGCAGCCTTGTGCATGTCCCCTACTCCGCTGAGGAGGGGGTGGCAGGCTGGGCTGGTGAAGAGCCCGCACTGCTCCTCTTTGGGCCGGCTCGACCCCTCCTGTGGGCTCAGTGGCCTGTCCCAGGCAGGAGGCGGCTCCAGCAGAGCTCGCATAGGGGCAGGGCCGGTGCGAGGATATTTTGCGCCGTAGACAAAACTTCCACCTTGTGCTTCCCCTCCGATGTCCAGCCCCCACCTTCCTACGGCCAAGTTCCCCCCAGGGGCCCAGATGTTCAAAAAGTGCAGGGGGCACGGGGGGGGGCGGCAAAGAGGGGGGTCGTATGGGGGCTCTTGCAGGGGGTGAAGGTGGCAGAGAGGGGGGTGCATGGGATTGTTGCAGGGGG
>QXTE01000406.1:480066-490091 GCA_003942145.1 Platysternon megacephalum
CTGGCTGGGGGGGGGGGGCGGGGTGTTGCTGGGTGGAGGTGGCAGGACAGGGTGGGTTGTTGGGGCGGGGGGTGCACAGGGGAGAAGGTAGCCGGTCGGTGGGTGTTGGAGGGGGTGGCGCTGGCTGGGGGAGGGGTGCCCGGGTTGCTCCCACATACACCATTCCCCAGGCCAGGGACTGGACCTGCCCCCGGCGCTCCGCGGGCCCGTGCGGCTCCCCGCGGCCCGGCTCGGTACCTTGCAGGCGGAGCAGACACCCAGCTTCTCCGCCCGAAGAGCAGAGCGCAGCTGTGCCTCCTTCCCCGCGCCGCGGGCCGAGCCGGGCTCCCCGCCGCCCCCGGGGCTCTCAGCGACGGCACAGACAGCCAGCCCCCCCCCCGCCCCCCGAGCCTGCCGCCGCTGAGAGCTCCTCCCTGCCCTGTGGGATGGGGGGGTGAGTCCCTGGTGCCCCTCCTCCCTGCCCTGTGGGATGGGGGGGTGGCTTCCCCTCCCCAGCCCTGACACTGCCCGGCTGCCAGAACCCAGCAATGGCTGCCAAGGTCGGTCCCCCTTGCCCAGCTGTGCCTGCCGAGTGGCCCAGGGGCTCCCAGACACAGTGCATGCAGGCGCTCCCCATCCATGGGGTGGCTGCAGTGGTGGGGCTGGGGAGTCTTCCTCCCGCCTTCCCAGCAGCTCTGGGTGGAGGAGCAGCTGCTGGCTTGGCTCAGAGGGCACACGATGACCCAGGCCCTCGGCTCAGGCCTGCCTGTTAATCCACGGCCCCAGGGACTCGGGTATGTGGCGCGCTGCCAGCCAGTGTTTTAGAAGGAGTCTCCCGAAATTTGGTGTTTTTCCCAAGCCCCCAGCTGCTGGAGCCAGGTGAAGTGTTAGGTGGGAATTGCAGCTTTCCTTTAAAAACCAGCCACTTCCTTGCCCTGGGGTTGGGGAGAACGGCTGGGAAAGGGGACCTGGGTGAGCCGGAATGGCTGCAGGAAGGCCCGGAGGGTTGCCAGGTGTCCAGTTTTCAACTGAACACCTGTCGAAAAGGGACCCTCCCCAGCCAGGTGAAAATGAGCGAATGAGTGAGGGTGGAAGAGAGCCAGCGAGGGAGGGAGGGGGTGGGGCGGGGCCTCAGAGAAGAGGCGGGGCAAGGGTGTTCGGTTTTGTTCGGTCAGAAAGTTGGCAACCCCCCAGCTCCTGACCTTTGGGTGCCTGGGCCTGGCTATACGGGGGAGGCGAGGCGCACACCTCCAAGCCGTGCCCTCCGGCTGGAACCCCAACTGTCACGGACTCACAGGTCGGCCCACGCTTGGCCCCGTGCGGTCCCTGGGGGGAACCCCCTTCAGTGAGACAGCCCTTCTCGGGGGTCCACTCTCTCTCGGGGTCAGGCCCCTCCACCTCCTGGAGCCGCACCTCTCTGAGCCTTAGCACGTCTGTCTCTGCCATGGGCCCCTCAGGGAGTCCCCTCGCTCTGGGCCCCTGGGGCCTCCCCCCCCCCCAGAGGGAATAATGCCCCCCCCCCCCGTTCTCTAGCCCAGAGCGACTCTCAGCCAGTGTAAAACAGGAGGTTTATTGAGCGTCTGAACCCAGCACAGGAAACTCTCTGACCCTCAGGCCTGGCCTCCCTCAGCCCAGCACATCCCAGTCTCCCTGCATCCAGGTGGGCTCTGCCTGCTCCCCCTCTCCAGCCCCGAGCCCCCTGCTTCCCAGCTGGGCATCTGATACCCCCGGCCCCAGGCCCCCTCTGTCCATTGTCTTCTCTCCAGGGAAACAGGGTCATAAACCGGGTCGCCTGGGCCTCCTCTCCCCTCTTCTGTCCTCTGGCTGGAACCGGCTGGTCAGGTCACCGGGGTCCTCTCCCCGCAGCCCATTGTCCTCCCACTGGCCAGAACCGGCTGCGACTCCTGAGCTCCTCCTCCCCAGTCGCTGGGGTCTCCGTTCTCCAGGCCATCGGCCGGGGTCCCAAGTTCCCTCTCCGGGCCTGTGTAACCACAAACTCCCTCTCCCCTCCCCTCGTTACACTAGTAACCCCCAGGGAAACTGAGTCCCACTCCCCCTGCATGCAAACCACTGGAAAACAGGAAAATCCCCCACTTTGTCACACCAGCGCTGCGAGCTTCCTCGCAACAGTGCCCTGGCAGTCCAGCCTGAACCCCAACCCGGAGCCACCCAGCGCCTTGATTTCCATCCGCGCGGACACGCGAGGGGAGCCCCCGGGGAAGGGCGGGGCCAATGGGGGGCGGGGCTCTGAGCTTGTTTTTCATGACCTCATCAGTTCAGAGTGCAGAGCCCTGACGTCACACTCGGCCCGGGCTCGCCATTGGCTGCAGGCGCGGTCCCGTCACACTGCGGAGGGGTGTGATGGGCTGGTAGCGAGGTCACGTCCCGCCCCAGGCCCGCAGCTGCAGCTAGACTCGGAGCGTGGGGAGCCGGGGCCGCTGCGAGGTACGAGCCGGGGGGGCGGCGCTGGGGGGCCGGTCGGGGGGCCGGGGGGGGCGCAGAGCCGCGCTGGGGGGGCCCCGGGGTGCAGTGGGGCCGGGGGGAGGGGGCGCAGAGCCGCGCTGGGGGGGCCCCGGGGTGCAGTGGGGCGGGGGCACCAGGGGGGTCCCTGGTGCTGCTCCCGGTGTTTTCCCGAGGAATTGAAATGGGGGGTTGGGGCAGCGCCTGTAACGAGTTGACTCTGGCACGGGATTGGGGGGCTCGGGGGAGGGTGTTGGGGAATCCCCGGCTGCTCCTGCGGGGGTGTCGGGCCTGGGGAGACCCCCGGGGTCAGGAGGTTGCGGAGCGGCTGTGGCAGGTGTCGGGCCCCGACGGGATCGGGCCCCATGCCCTGGGATCGGGCCCCCGGGGGGGGGGGTGGTGGCTCGCTGGGCCGTGGCCCTTCGTGGCCCAAGACGGGCGCGGTGGCGGCGCCGGAGGCCGGTGTGCCAGTGCCCAGCCTGCCCGGTGCCCACGCCGTGCCGGGCAGCGCTGTGCCGCGGAAGGGATGCCAGCCTGTGCCCGCTGGGCCTGGCGCTGCCGACGGCCCCGTGCCCCGCAGCGGGTCCTCTCGTGCTGGGCTGGGGCCTGGCGTCCGCGCTCTGGGTGGCGAAGGGAAGAGGCTGCCCGAGGGAGGTGGAGAAAGTTCCCGTCCGTCCCAGCGCCCACTGGAATCGCTGCCAGGCGCCCGACGGGAACAGAGCCAGGGGCGGGTCCTGCGTCTGGCCAGAGATGAGCTCCCTGGCGCCCTGCACCCAGCTTCAAAGCCCAGGCCAGGCGCGAGGGATGGCGGTGGCCCCGTGGGTGCAGGGGCACCACAGTGCCAGGCCAGGCCGCCTGGTCTCCCTTGCCCTGGGTGTTTGCCCCTCCTCGGGGTCGCTCTGGGTCTGTGCCTGCTCAGCACCATTGGGCCGGGCTCAGAGCCCCCCCGTGCACCCCAGGAAAAGTGAGAATTGAAGTTTTGTTTTTAAAGGTACAAAATCACACGCGCTGGACGCTGGGTTTGCAAAATCCCTTGTTTACCAACAGCACCGGAGCTGGGGCCCCACCCGGCCCTGGGAACTGCTGACCACAAGGTGGGGGAGGGGAGAGGGAATTAGTTTAAGGCACGTGCTGAATGTGCGGGGGAGGGGAGGGTCCAAAGCAGCCCGGCGGATGAGGGAAACAGAAGGGGGGCGTTGTATGGGGCAGCGGGCGTCTGCCCCACCCTGCCGTCCGCCTCGGGGGCCTGTCGTCACTGAAATGGGAAAGGCCCAGAGAAGGGCAGCCAGCACGGTGGGGCTGAGAGGGGCAGAGTCAGTGCGCCGGGAGTGGGATCCGAGATGGGAGTGGGTCTGCGGGAAGGCCCAGGGGGTGAAGGCAAGGAGGAGGCACCTGGATGTAATGTGGAGACAGTGGAGGGGTTCGGAGGCCGGGGCCACGATCTCAGCAGCTGCAGGTCGAATGGATTCTGGGATGTGCGGCGGGTCGGCCCGGAGGAGGCTGCAGCATAAACTAACCTGTGGAACTCGCTGCCCTAGGGCAAAGGCACGGCTGTGACTGACGCCAGGGCCCCCATGTAAACAAATCACCCGATTTCCCCAGCAGCCAGGCGCCCCCCGACCCCAGCGCGGGTCACTGCCGGGACGGGCGCCGAGCTAGTCTTACTCCTCCCTTGTTGCGGGATTAGATGTTTATAGTAGCTGCTAAGCTCCTTAATACTGACTAGGGAGGGGCTGGGCCAGCTCCCAGGCCCCGCTCTGTCCCTGGTCTCTGGCCCCTGCTCACTGGCCCCCGCCCCCACAACGACCCCGTCCAGCTGGGAGGGCTTCTGCAGTGCCCCGTAAGGGCCAAGGAGCCTCCCACCTAGGCCTGCCCTTCGGCCCCCAGCTCCCACCTAGGCACCTCCCCTGGGAGTACACTGCCTATAAAACGCTGGGCTCTAGAGATTTTCAGAAGGGGGGAGTGATGGGGGCACTCGGCCCCTCTGGAGCTGGGCAGGCCCCCTGGCGAGGGGCCGTGGTCTGCGGTGGTGGCGCCCGGGGCCCGTCGTGCTGGGCGCTGCCCAGGCGCATGGGGAGGGTGGTCCTGGGCTGCCTGGTATTGGTTGACGCTGGCAGCGCCTTCTCCCACCCGGCTGCGGAGCGGGTTCTAGCAGGGACCCCTCGCCCCTTGTCACCGCCCCAGTGCCGGAGGCCGGCCAGGCTGGGGGCACATCCTGAAGGGGCGCCCGAACGCCGGCCCCAGAGTTCCCCAGTCGTCACCACACGCAGCTGTCCCAGGCACCTGATTAACAGACACCCCCCCCCCCCCTTCTAACAGACCCCCCCCTTCCCCAGGGGGTAAGACCCTGAGGGCAGCTGGGTGCTTGGAGGGGCTGGGGTGGGATAAGCAGCCAGCCTGGTCTCTGCTCCTCCCCTTTGCTGCTCCCCACTCACTGAAGAGCCACCAGTGGGTGGGGGGGGGGGTGGTGGCTGGCCCTGGCTGCTGGGGGTCTCCCTGTGGGCAGGTGAGTGGGGGGAGCCCCATAGTGGAGAGGGAGAATGGGGGGGCTCAGACATGAGGGAGAGGAGCAGAAGCAAATGTCCTGTGGGGAGGCACCTCCCTCTGGCTCCGCGAGGGCAAGGGACCCCCGGTGAGGAGGGGGTGTCCAGTGGGGGTTATGGTCCTGCGGTTGCATAGATTGAGCATAGCCCTGCCCCGCAGTGGCTCTGGGAGGGGTGGGGCCGTGGGACCCTGTGGGGTGCCAAGAGGCAGGGTCCCTTTAAGAATCTGCAGCTGGTGCGGTCCCTGCGCTCGGGCTGTGACAGAGACAAGTGCCCCTGGAGCTCTGGCTGCCGGCGCCAGCCTCCGTGCCACAAATAACCCCCTAGCATTCCTGCTGCCGGGGCGGGGGGCAGAGAGGCTGAGGCCGGAGAGGGGTGGCAGTGTGAAGGTGAGGGGGCGAGTGGGGGACCCCATCCTGGCTCAGACACTGCTCGGCGCGGGACCTGCAGCTAGGCAGGGACTGAGGACAAATGGGGCCCAGTCCCGAATCTGCCTGCTGCATCCGCAGCTGCCCTTGTGCAAAGGGTGGGACGTCCCCCTCCGGAGCTGGCCAGGAATCGGGCCCCAGTCGGTCTCTGCGGCTGTGTTTGCCGGGCTGGCCCCCTCTGGCAGGGGACAGACAGACCCGGTCGCTGCTCTTCGGGACATGGGGACGGGCGGCTGTTTCTGGCTGATGCCAGCGTGGTCCCGGGGGGCTCGCTGCGCACCCCTGGGCGTCCCCAGATATGCCTGACGTTGTCCTTCCTCCCCAGCTGCACCGCTGGCCCCTGCCGGACAGACAGGCGCCATGGTGGAGTACTACGAAGTGCTGGGCGTGCCCCGAAACGCCGCCTCGGATGACATCAAGAAGGCGTAAGTCCTGCCCCACACTTTCCACTAGCAGCTGCCGCCCGGCCCGGGGCCCCCCGTGCTGCGTCAGTCAGCACCAGCTCAGGGTACAGTGGGGCTGGACAAGTGCTTGAGGGGTAGTGGGGCCTAGTGGGCAGGGCCCTGGGCTGGTGCTTGGGAGCCCTGGGATCCGGCCCCGCTCTGCCACTGACCTGCTGCGACCTTGGTCAAATCCCTTCCCCTCGGGCCTCGCTTCTGTGGCTGGGCGATGGCGGCGACAGGCATCCGTGGGCTGTTTGCATCACGCTTGGGGGCAGGGCTTGTCCCGCTCTAGGCCTGCACCCCCTCCCTCCCCGATCTTGGGCGGGGCCTGACCTGACCCCCCCCCGNGACGTCCCCCTCCGGAGCTGGCCAGGAATCGGGCCCCAGTCGGTCTCTGCGGCTGTGTTTGCCGGGCTGGCCCCCTCTGGCAGGGGACAGACAGACCCGGTCGCTGCTCTTCGGGACATGGGGACGGGCGGCTGTTTCTGGCTGATGCCAGCGTGGTCCCGGGGGGCTCGCTGCGCACCCCTGGGCGTCCCCAGATATGCCTGACGTTGTCCTTCCTCCCCAGCTGCACCGCTGGCCCCTGCCGGACAGACAGGCGCCATGGTGGAGTACTACGAAGTGCTGGGCGTGCCCCGAAACGCCGCCTCGGATGACATCAAGAAGGCGTAAGTCCTGCCCCACACTTTCCACTAGCAGCTGCCGCCCGGCCCGGGGCCCCCCGTGCTGCGTCAGTCGGCACCAGCTCAGGGTACAGTGGGGCTGGACGAGTGCTCGAGGGGCAGTGGGGCCTAGTGGGCAGGGCCCTGGGCTGGTGCTCGGGAGCCCTGGGATCTGGCCCCGCTCTGCCACTGACCTGCTGCGACCTTGGTCAAATCCCTTCCCCTCAGGCCTCGCTTCTGTGGCTGGGCGATGGCGGCGACAGGCATCCGTGGGCTGTTTGCATCACGCTTGGGGGCAGGGCTTGTCCTGCTCTAGGCCTGCACCCCCTCCCTCCCCGATCTTGGGCGGGGCCTGACCTGACACCCCCCCGCCTCCCTCCCCGATCTTGGGCGGGGCCTAACCTGACACACACACACACCCCGCCTCCCTCCCCGATCTTGGGCGGGGCAGGGGCTTGACCCCACCGGTGGATCTTGTGCAGGATCTCTAGGTGTTACCACAACACACCTGATTAATCGGCTAATGAGTTTTGCCTCTGTCACCCCTCAGCTGTCACTGCCTGGAGCGAGCCTGTCAATCTGACCAAATGGCGGCGTGGGGGGGCTCTTGTGTGGGTGACGGGGACAGGGAAAGAAATGCTGTTGCTTCCTTCCTGAGTTGTTCGGGGGGGGCAGGGAGGCCCTCGTTGAGGGGGACTGGCCCAGTGGGCGCTGGTTCGAGGGAGGGGGAGTATGGAGGGGGCGCTGGTTGAGGGGGGCTGGTGTGGGGGGGGCCCCGGCCGATAGGCCCCCGCTGGGGGGGACGGGCCCAGTGGGCGCTGGTTCGAGGGGGGGGGAGTGGGGAGGGGGTGCGGGTGGAGGGGGGGCGGGGCGGCGGGGGCCCCGGCCGAGAGGCCCCCGCCGAGGGGGACGGGCCCAGTGGGCGCTGGTTCGAGGGAGGGGGAGCATGGAGGGGGGCCCGGGTGCAGGGTGTGGGGGGCGGGGTTGAGGGGGGCCCCGGCCGGTAGGCCCTCGGTGAGGGGGACTGGCCCAGTGGGCGCTGGTGCGAGGGGGGGGGAGTAGGGAGGGGGGGCTGGGTGCGGGGGGGCGGGGGGGGGGGGGCGGCGGCGGGGGGGTGGGGGGCGGGGGGGGGGGGGCGGCGGCGGGGGGGTGGGGGGCGGGGGGGGGGGGGACGGGGCCGGTGGGCGCTGGTGGGGGGGGGGGGGGGTGGGGTCGGGGGGGGGGGGGCGGGGGGGCCCTCGTTGGGGGGGACTGGCCCGGTGGGCGCTGGTTCGAGGGGGGGGGAGTATGGAGGGGGGCCTGGGTGCGGGTCGAGGGGGGCTGGCATGAGGGGGGCCCCGGCCGGGAGGCCCTCGTTAAGGGGGACTGGCCCAGTGGGCGCTGGTGCGAGGGGGGGGGAGTAGGGAGGGGGGGCTGGGTGCGGGGGGGCGGGGGGGGGGGAGGGGGGGGGGCCCGGGTGCTGGTTAAGGGGGGCTGGTTTGAGGGGGGCCCCGGCCGATAGGCCCCCGTTGAGGGGGACTGGCCCAGTGGGCGCTGGTTCGAGGGGGGGGGAGTGGGGAGGGGGTGCGGGTCGCGGGGGGGCGGGGCGGGGGGGGCGCCGGCCGCTAGGCCCCCGCTGGGGGGGACGGGCCCAGTGGGCGCTGGTTCGAGGGAGGGGGAGGATGGAGGGGGTGCTGGTTGAGGGGGGCCGGTTTGAGGGGGGCCCCGGCCGATAGGCCCCCGCTGGGGGGGACGGGCCCAGTGGGCGCTGGTTCGAGGGAGGGGGGGTGTGGGGGGGGGGCGGGGAGGCCGGGGTTGGGGGGGGCGGGCGGAGGGGGGGTGGGTAGGGGGGAGGGGGGGGAGGGGGGGGGGGGGGGGGGGTTGGGGGGGGGCCCCGGCCGGTAGGCCCCCGTTAAGGGGGACTGGCCCAGTGGGCGCTGGTGCGAGGGGGGGGGAGTAGGGAGGGGGGGCTGGGTGCGGGGGGGCGGGGGGGGGGGAGGGGGGGTGGTTGGTCGGGGCGGGGGGGGGGGGGGTGGGGAGGGGGGCGGGGGCGGGTCCGCGCCGGCCGGTAGGCCCTCGTTGAGGGGGATTGGCCCAGTGGGCGCTGGTACGAGGGGGGGGGAGTGGGGAGGGGGAGCTGGTTGCGGGGGGCCGGGTTGAGGGGGGCCCCGGCCGGTAGGCCCCCGTTGAGGGGGACTGGCCCAGTGGGCGCTGGCCCGAGGGCGGGGGCGGATGGAGGGGCCGCGGGCTGAGGGGGGGCGGGGTGAGGGGGGCCCCGGCCGGTAGGCCCCCGTTAAGGGGGACTGGCCCAGTGGGCGCTGGCCCGAGGGCGGGGGCGGATGGAGGGGCCGCGGGCTGAGGGGGGGCGGGGTGAGGGGGGCCCCGGCCGGGAGGCCCTCGTTAAGGGGGACTGGCCCAGTGGGCGCTGGCACGAGGGGGGGGGGGTGGGGGGGGGGTGGTTGGGGGGGGGCCCCGGCCGGTAGGCCCCCGTTAAGGGGGACTGGCCCAGTGGGCGCTGGCTCGAGGCAGGGGGAGTATGGAGGGGGCGCTGGTTGAGGGGGGCTGGTGTGGGGGGGGCCCCGGCCGATAGGCCCCCGTTGAGGGGGACTGGCCCAGTGGGCGCTGGCCCGAGGGCGGGGGCGGATGGAGGGGCCGCGGGCTGAGGGGGGGCGGGGTGAGGGGGGCCCCGGCCGGGAGGCCCTCGTTAAGGGGGACTGGCCCAGTGGGCGCTGGCTCGAGGCAGGGGGAGTATGGAGGGGGGGCTGGTTGAGGGGGGCTGGTGTGGGGGGGGCCCCGGCCGATAGGCCCCCGCTGGGGGGGACGGGCCCAGTGGGCGCTGGTTCGAGGGGGGGGGAGTATGGAGGGGGGCCGGGGTGCGGGGGGGGGGGGGGGGGGCGGTGGCCCGGCGGGGGGTGGTGGGGAGGTGGTGGGAGGGGGCCCCCGGCCGGTAGGCCCCCGTTGAGGGGGACTGGCCCAGTGGGCGCTGGTTCGAGGGAGGGGGAGTATGGAGGGGGTGCTGGTTGAGGGGGGCTGGTTTGAGGGGGGCCCCGGCCGGTAGGCCCTCGTTAAGGGGGACTGGCCCAGTGGGCGCTGGTTCGAGGGAGGGGGAGTATGGAGGGGGTGCTGGTTGAGGGGGGCTGGTTTGAGGGGGGCCCCGGCCGATAGGCCCCCGTTGAGGGGGACTGGCCCAGTGGGCGCTGGCACAAGGCGGGGAGTATGGAGTGTGGCAGCGTCTCGCCCTGGCGCGTGGCGGCCTGGGTGGGGGCCCTGACTGTGGAACATGCGCTGTGATCACAGGTCCTGCCCGGTCCTGCCACTGCTCAGGGGGGCGTGCAGAGTGAGATGGTGGGGGGCTGTCCCAGGGCAAAGGGGGTGTCCCAGGAGCTAAGAGCTGCTCTCCACGGAAGCCCCTGGAACCCAGGCTGGGCCCGGGCGCTGGCGCGGTGGAGTCCGGCCTGGCACGGGGTGGCTGCACGCCCATCGCCTGGTCTCGGGGTTGGCTGGCACGGGGGGGGGGGGGGGGAGGGC